>CM042141.1:11589238-11846738 GCA_023376005.1 Doryteuthis pealeii
ACTACAGCCGCCGATCGGGGTTTCCGTAGCAGGGGTCGATGCTGACCAAGACGTCCACGACCAGAGGAAGAATTCTCCAATAGTTCCTCAACGTTTCTCTTGTGCTTGTTATTATGATTGTCATTATCACCGCGGATAATATTCCGTCGGCGGCGTTGCCTCTTCACGATATGACGACGACCTGTTGATGAAGATGAGGATGACACGAGACTAGCTTTGCCATTATTTGTGGAAGCAGAGGCAGCAACAGATCCTTCATCGTCACCTGCTTTTGTGGCGGAACGTAATATGCGAACCAAAACCCCAACGTCGGGGTCGTCGGGTTTCCTCTTGCTTGTGTGAATTTGGACCCCTTGACCAGAGAAAGAAGAAAAAGACCTGTGCTGTTGGTTGAGGAGTGTGGGAGGCCAGTGAAAAGGCATGTCATCATCACCTGTCATTTGCTTCTTGTTGCTGGTGCCATTACTGTTGTTGTTATTATTATTATTTCCACCTGTTGTGTCGTCGACACTGGCAGCCGCCGATATGACATCATGTAACGTGCTATCACCTGGAAATAATACACACATGACAGACATTAGCAATCATTTTTATTATTGTTTTTTTTTTTTTTTACAAAAAAACGACAGAATTTACTTATTAAATATCTACATAAAAAGAAAGGTAATTAAATAATGTTTATGATTGATCTAGGGATAAGTGTCTTTATTATTTGTGTAAAGTTGGTAAAGTTCGTGGAAATATCACTAAGGCAACACCTGACGTCATGTGCTGCTAGCAAAGGGAAAAGCAAAATGAAAGCACTCTATTTAAATGTTTCTTTTTAGTAGCTTCTTTATATTTTGCTATCTTTTAGCAGACACATTGCTGCAAAAAACATTTTTACAAAAAGAAATAATCAAGTGATAATACTATTCTCACACCCTACCGTATTAAAAACAAACAAAAAACTTCACTTAACTTGCCACACATCAGTGACATTTTTTTTTTTCATTTTTTAAAACACTTCACTTACAAAAATATACCTAGCCAAAAAATAAGTTAGCAAAAGTTCACCATAATGAATGAAATATTTTTTCTTATTATAATTATAATAATTTTTCCTTGAAGTTTACTTTTTGAAAAATCGATTGTCAAAAAAAAAAAAAAAAAAAGAGAGGAAGGATTTGATAACATGATAAAAGTCGCAACACAGAAGTGCTGTTAAAAGTTTTTAAATAAGGCGCAATAAATAAACCTTACAAAATATACTTTACACTTCTGTTACTTGCGTATAAAAAAAAGAGAAGCAAGAACAGATGACAGAAAACATTGAAATCAATAATTCGTGTTTGTTTAGGTAGGAGCTGATGGTAGGTGTGGCGCTTCGTCTCAGACGCCAAAACAGTCTCCTTGGTCCAGTGAAAAGGTGATAGACTCCCTCGATGTCTGGCTGATACCGACTTTAGGCCACCAGGATGACTTTACTTTTTTACTTAGGTAGGAAAGATTGTTTGAATTTACTTTCTAATTGATAAATTTTTACAAAAAAAAAAAAAAAACAAAAAAATAAACTTTTTGAATTTTTTTTTATTAAGTTATAAAATTTATTTTGTGACTAAGATAAATAATTTGCGTAAAACACTAAACAGATTAACAGATAAATATCAATTAATAAAAAAACAAAAAAACAAAAAATATTACATCACAAACAAAAAGTAGAGACAGAAAAGCGAAAATAAAAATGAAACAACAGAATAGGTTTTTTTTTTGTTTCTTTTTAACAACAAAAAAAGACACTAAGATGAAAACAAATCGCCGCAGACAATTGACACAAGGAATCAAAGTACATCTATTTATGACATATTATTCATGGATGACTTACCGACAATAAAATGACAGAGACAAACCCAGTAACATCCGACAAGTAACATTTTCCAGCTTGTCCTCGGCCGGCTATTACAAGTTGCGCATCCAGCCATGCTGACAAGTTGTGCTCTGATCAGCAGCAGCAGTTACTGTGAACAGGTCTCCAAAGTGAATGGGCGAAACTACTTTCACATCTATTTATCCATACACGAAAGAATATAGTTCCTACAAAAAAAGCTGTTTTATTAAAAATTAGATCCACATTTTCAGCAAATAAGTGCTTTTGTATCAAATGATAAACCACAAAAATCCTGTTTTCTTTCAATTTATTACATCTTTGTCGCATTAAATATTTTCGCTTACATACCTTGAAATGAGTCGTGTTTTTTCCTTACTTGTAAGGTTGCGTGTAGTAATATTCGGTTATGTGTTCAAAGTTCGTCGGGAATATCAATTTTTGGTTTCGCACTTGCAAGTGTAGCTGGATGGTTAGAACAAAGGGCTATTTTTTTCGAAAATCGGAGACTCAAGTTGAGCACTGAGTTGGTGAGGCTCGCGGCCTTTCTATAGCAGCTGTAGTGGGTAAAAATTGGTGGAAAGAAGATGATGATAATGAAAAAGACAACAACCCACACATACACACCTAAATATTAATTTGGGTTTTGAGATATTACTGGTTTCTATCTCTCCGCACAATGAATTTCAAGAGAGTATGATGCGCTTCTTTTTTCCCAATTCTATACTCAACGTCTTTAAAATGATTAGAAAATTTACACTCCAGATATTTAAAACTTTTGAAATTAATAATTGATATCGTTGTCTGCATTATTTATTTATTTATTTATTTATTTATTATTATTATTATTATTATTATTATTATTATTATTATTATTATTATTATTATTTATTTATTTATTTATTTAAATTTTTTTTTTTTTTTTACTCCTTGCGAGTTTTTCACACCAGGTCTAACTGATGTTTTTTTTTCACTAGAGTCAAAGTGCCAGCAAGTCTCCTCATTTCTCAAGGACTCTTCTGAATATCCTAGGTGATTTTTAGTAGTGCTGTGGTCTGGATAGTTTCAATTCTTCCCTTAATCACCCAGTTCATTCAATCCCTTTCCCTGGTTCAAGGCACAGATTATCATTATTATTTCACCCTTGTGAGTTTTTTCACACTAGTTTTAATTGTGGTTTTTCACTGGAGTCATAGTGACAGCAAGTCTCCTCAGGTCTCCAAGACTCTTCTGGGTATTCTCTAGATTATTTGTCTTACCAATAGTAACTGGAGCCCTTGGAACTATCCCCAACGGTCTGGAAAAGAATTTGGTGAATTGGAAATCAGAGGAACAATCGAGACCATCCAAACTACAGCACTGTTAAGATCGGCTAGAATACTCAGAAGAGTTCTGGAGACCTGAGGAAACTTGCTGTCACTCGGCCTCAAGTGAACCACCGGCTACGGCATGTGTGAAAACCTTAATTATTATTATTATTATTATTATTATTATTATTATTATTATTATTATTATTATTATTATTTATTATTTATTTATTTGTTTATTTATCATTTAAGTGAAAGTAGCGTTTTGCGTTCATTTGGGTGCTGACGGAAGAAAACATATTTATTCAAGTGACTCTGAAACACTTTTTTTTTTGTGCCGAGAAGTTAGAGGATCTGTCGCTACTGTCTTTTACGGAAGCTCAAAAAGGAAACGTTGATACCAGCGCGCACCGCTTTCAGTTGCGTCTAAAAACTCACGACGACCACGGTGCATATAATATCAATTAATGATTAGTTCAACGAACCTGAGTTGAAGTTGGTCATATATCGCGACCAACATTGTACCAGTTAAGGATTTTCTTTTCTTAATGCAGTGACGTGCGCTCGCAAAAAAAAACAAACTTTAGACGCAGAACATAGAACAATGCAATTAATTGATATAAAGTCTGCTTGTCTGATGTTTATTATCACCACGCTTCATATTTAATTTATTTTCGACAAAATTGAGAATGTGATCGCAGGTGGGAGTTCGTAGTAGTTAAGTAAAGTTTAAGAGAAGTTCTTTACTTGTGCTACACACACACGCGCACACACACACACACACACACGCACAGAGAGAGAGAGAGAGAGAGAGAGAGAGAGAGAGAGAGAGAGAGAGAGAGAGAGAGAGAGAGAGAGAGACACACACACACACACACACACGCACACACACACACACACACACACACACACAAATAACTGTCGTCTGCTTTCTTTCAATTCCAGACTCCGGGGGAAGGAAGAAAAACTAACGCGCGCACACACGCTCTCTCTCTCTCTCTCTCTCTCTCTCTCTCTCTCACACACACACACACACACACACACACACACACTCTCTCTCTCTCTCTCACACACACACACACACACACATTATATATATATATCACAAATAAGAATATATATGTGTGTGTGTGTGTGTGTGTGTGTGTGTGTGTGTGTGTGAGCGTGTTTGTTTTATTTCTTCCCCCCTCCTCGGAGTCTGGAATTGAAAGAAAGCAGACGACAGTTCCTTTTTTCTGTAAAACAAATTTCAAAATGTATTTAATCAGATTTTAAAAAGAATGCATTTTAATATCTATTTGATGAACTGAGAGAGAGAGAGAGAGAGAGAGAGAGAGAGAGAGAGAGAGAGAGAGAGAGAGAGAGAGAGAGATGTAAGCATGGGAATACAGAGAAAGAAAAAGGGGAAATAAAGAAATAAAGAACTAGGGACAGAGAAGAAATAGGAAGACGTAGAAAGAATGTGAAATTATGAAGAAAATAAACTATTATTATTATTATTTGCTCCTTTTGAGTTTTCACATCAGCATTAGCTGATGGTCTTTCACTGGAGTCTGAGTGACAGCAAGTCTCCTCAGGTCTCCAGGACTCTTCTGAGTATTCTGGCAGATTGCAGCAGTGCAGTGTTCTGAATGGTTTCAATTTTTCCTCTGATTTCCAAACTTTCCAAGCCCTTTTCTAATCCTTTTGGGACTGTTCCAAGTGCACCAACTACAATCGGTATCACTTTCACTTTCATATTCCATAACTTTTTTTCAGTTCTCTGGCAAGGTGTAGATATTTGTCCATTTTTTTCATTTTCCTTTAGCTTCACCCTGTGATCTGCTGGCACTGCAAAATCCACCAGTTGACAAGTTCTTTCTTTTTTGTTTATCAACACTAGGTCTGGTCTTCTTGCTGGGAGTTTTCACATCAGAATTAGCTGTCTCCTCAGGTCTCCAGGACTCTTCTGAGTATTCTGGCAGATTGCAGCAGTGCAGTGTTCTGGATGGTATCAATCCTTCCTCTGATTTCCAAATTTTCCAAACCCTTTTCCAATCCTTTTGGGACCGTTCCAAGTGCACCAACTACAATTGGTATCACTTTCACTTTCATATTCCATAAGTTTTGCAGTTCTCTGGCAAGGTCCAGATATTTGTCCATTTTTTCATTTTCCCTTAGCTTCACCCTGTGATCTGCTGGAACTACAAAATCCACCAGTTGACAAGTTCTTTCTTTTTTTTGTGTGTTTTATCAACACTAGGTCTGGTCTTCTTAATAAGGTGTATTATTATTATTATTATTTGTTGGAAGAAGTTTTGGCGATACAAGAAGAACAGCAGCAGTAACAGTAACAACAACTGCTGATCACACTAAACATCTAATTGAACTAACATTATTTACGGTCACTCTCTCAACCACATGGGCTCAACAACATGATATAAAATTTGCTTACTCTAAATGATAAGGAAGCTGATTCTCACTGGGTGCTCCTCGTTCTGGCTTAGACTTTCTGACAAATTAAACTTGATAAATGAACATTCTCCCAACTACAAAAACAATAATCGACGGAATGGCTTAAATGTCGGTATCAGCCAGACAGCGAGGGAGTCAATCGCCTTTTCAGTAACGCTGGACCAGGGATATTACTTTTGCGTCTGAGGTGGAGCGCCACACCTACCATCAGCTCCTCACTTTGCCGCACAGATCCCTGTGCTAAATTACGCTGAGTTGGTGAGGGCCGGTATCGAACCAGGAACCTTGCGATTCCTAGGCAAGTGCTCTACCGACTGAGCTAAACCGGTCCTAAAATAATAATTCTAAAACTTTAGACTTCATTCCTAAAGAATTTTTCACATTGGGAAAACAGAAACAAAAACAAAAAGAGTAAAAGAAAAACTAAAAGAGGCGGTAGTCTCTGTGGCTAATATGCTGGACTGACGACATTGTAATAGGCGAGTTCGCACTCTCATCGCGCTCACTTTCGGACATACTCTTGGGAAAGGTAGGAGCTCCTCAGCCCACAGCCGGAGGTTACATTAAAATAGTACCATTACTGTTCTTCTGCAAGGATGGATATGACATTAAATAACCCACGAAGTTTTATATTCCATTGAATAAAGAAAATAAACAAACATCAACAAGGAGAACTGGAGAGGTTTAGCTCAATCGGTTCTATACCGGCCCTCGCCAACTCAGCGTATGAGTAGCACAGGATCTGTGTGGTAAAGTGAGGAGCTGATGAAGGGATTGACTCCCTTGCTGTTTGGCTGATATCAACAATCAAAATTTGAAAAATATCGTCGGGGTGGTTAGGCTACCCCGACGATATTTTTCAAATTTTGATTGTTTTCTGGAAAATTAAAAATGACGGATAAAATCGGTGCTAGAAGTAATGAGTGGAATGTTCGACTTTTAGACCAAACACAAATTAACAATGCTAGACTAAGGGATTTTTTTATAATAAGAGAAAGTGAGGAATGTCATTAAAAAAGTAAAAAAAAAAACCAAAAAAAAAAAAAAACCGAATAGGCTATTTAGCCGGTTCTAAAAGCTAGCATCCGGGCATTTTTTTTAACATCTTTCCTTATAAAAGGTAATGGAAATAACTTTTTTATACGCTCCGTGTTTGGAACGAAAACAATTATATTACGTTTTCATAAATATCAACAAGAATTCATTGTTAGTGTTAAGGTTAAAGTTGGGGTTAGAGTTAGGGTTGAGGTTATGGTTAGGATTAGGGTTGGGGTTAGGGTTATAGTTAAAATTTTATTTTTTAACAATTGGTAATGCCATTTTTCCACTTTGGAAAAAATTCATGATAGTCAAATTTACCTTTATCATTTCTTTTAATAAAAAAAAAATGTAAAAATTCACGTTTGATCACAAAGTCATTAACGGTATCTATATTTTTTCATTCAGAAGAATTTTTGTATCTTTATCCTTCACAAAATATAAATATAAATAATATAAATAAACTTTTGTGTTAAATATGTGTTGTTAACTTTAACATTACTTGCACTCATAATAAAAAATATTTACAGCGACAAGTAAGCATAAAAGTAGGTTTGTCTATTTTACGAAGATCGACTAAATAAGCCTAAAAACAGGTGAGTCTATTTTACCGGAAACGGCTAAGTAACCTCTTCCAATAAAAAACAACAAAACCCTACAAAAACTATGACAATTACAGTAGACGGAGTGGCCTATTGTCGGTATCAGCCGTACAGTCAGGGAGTCTATCCCCTTTTCAATAGCGCTAGACCAGAGAGATTGTTGGTTGTATATATATATATATATATATATATATATATATATATTGTTCGTTCAAACCACTACCATTCCTACAACCTCCCACTACCAATTTTATTACCTGCCACTTCTAATTCCTTGCTACTACTCGTTCTCCTTAAAAACGAGACACGAAACCATACCATCGTTTCCTACCTGATGATGGCAAACTATATTGCCGAAAGCGCTCGTATCGAAACCTTTGGTGGACTGTTACACCAGTTACACCCCGACACCAAAAAGATGGCCCGAAAATTAAAAAGGATCAACCAAAAACTCGTCCGATAAGAATTGTCTGTACAGTTCAACAAACTTGTATAAAAGAAAAAATGCTGCCAAATACACTTAATATATATATATATATATATATTATATATATAATATATATATATAATTACACAACACTCAATAAGCCTAACATATAGATGGCACCACTAATAAAAAATGATTTTTATAAAGTACTAACCTTCAAATGGCACGTGTCAAAATTTGAGCCCAGCCGGATTATTATTTTATAAATTACAGTTATTTAAGTAATGCTACTGTTGCAAATTTTCAAAACAATGGAAAAATCTGAATTTCCTGTGTTGATAAAGCTTTGCTTTCTGATGGGAAAAATACTGTTCAAGCAAAGCAATGGCTTGATAAGTGTTATTTGGACTCTGTTCCGTCAGAAACAACGGTTAACAGGTGGTATGCTGACTTTAAATGCGGTCGTACAGACACAAATGATGCTGAATGCTCAGGTCGTCCAAATTCGGCAGTTGTCCTGGAAAAACCAAAAAACTCCACAAACTCGTTTTGGCCGATCGTAAATTGAAGTTGCGTGAGATAGCAAGGAGTTGAAGATATCAGAAGGCAGTGTATTCATCATTTTGCATGAATACTTGTCAATGAGAAATCTGTGTTCAAAGTGGGTGCCGCGTTTGCTCACAGTCGATCAAAAACAACAATGCGTCGACGATTCAGAGCGTTGTCTGCAACTGTTTCAACGCAACGAAAAGGAGTTTTTGCGTAAATATGTGACAATGGATGAGACGTGGATCCACTACTTCCCTCCGGAGTCAAATCGGCAGTCAGCTGAGTGGACAGCAACAGGTGAAAGCTGTCCAAAGCGACCAAAGACGCAAACGTCAGCAGGTAAGGTTTTGGCCAGCGTATTTTGGGATGCGCAAGGTATTTAGTTCATCGATTACATAGAGAAAGGAAGAACCATCAATAGCGAATATTACATAGCATTATTGGTGCGTTTGAAAGAAGAAATCGAAAAAAAAAAAAAAAAAAAAAAAAAAAACGGCCACAAATGAAGAAAAAGTGCTCTTTCACCAAAACAATGCACCGTGTCACAAGTTGATCGCAACGATGGCAAAACTACATGAATTGCATTTCGAATTGTTTCCGCACCCACCCTATTCTCCAGATCTGGTCCCCAGTGACTACTGGCTGATTGCAGATCTCAAAAGAATGCTCCAGGGAAAGAGATTTGGCTCCATGAAGGAGTTATATCGGAAACTGGGCGTATTTTGAGTCCAAAGACAAATCATTCTACAAAAAAGGCATCGAATTGTTAGAGAAGTGTTGGAATCAGTGTATCACCCTAGAAGAAGACTATGTTGATGAATAAAGTCGAATTTTGCCTAAGAGTTGTTGTTTTATTAGTTAGGCCCGGGACTTATTGAGTGATGTGTTATATATATATATATATATATATATATATATATATATATATATATATATATATTTTTCTTACCTTGTGTTATTCTGACAAGCGACCTCTCACAAATCAAATCAAATTGCAGGGGTATGTGTTATCCGTGATCAAGGATAATTGACCTCGCTTAACTTCTGGAAGTCGTCCCCCAGGCAGCACCTCCTCATTGCACTAACAAATAGGTAGGCTCAGGGTTGCTCTCTGTTGCTTGAGGCACCGTAAAATTGGAATGCCGAGGGAGCTGATCAGCGTTTGTTACTACCCACAGGGTACCGCGTTAAACTCGAACTTGTGTGATACCTGCCTTGAGTATTAGAATAATCTAATCTATCGCTCTTTCTTTCTTTCTTTCTTTCTTTCTTTCTCCGTCTATCTATCTGTCTATCTATTTTGATTTGGTTTGGTTTGGTTTCTTATCAAACTTTGCGGGTTATTTAAAGCCAAAGCCATTATTGTAGAAGAACAGTAGTGTTACTACTAACAAATAGCCGGTGGGGTGAAGGGTTCATATCTTTCTCCAAGGGTATTAGTCCGAAAGTGAACTCAATAGCACGACTTGAGTTCAAACTCACTTAGTACGATGTTGCAGTCCAGCACATTAGCCACATCACGGGAACTCTGACACTTAATTTTGGAGAGGTACAGTCGGTGTATTCTAAAGCCCCAGCCGATAAGACTGTGTTCTAGTTTGTACTTATGAGGTAGCAAGAGGTTTAATGTTTTAGGTTTAAAAGGTGGTTGTCGTTATTCCTGGTGCGTGTTCCTGGGTCTTGCTTTTAACCCCATCTTATTTGGGGGTTGCGCTGAATAGGAAGGAATTCAAGGAACGAAAAGGAAGAGACAAATACAAAAGGTGGTTTTATGATTTAGGCTTTATTCGCGGGTCATAGCCACTACGTGACAAGGGAATTTCTCGCTGGCCAGTAGTAGTGTCTTGTCTGAGTTAAGACCTAAGTCCGAATGGCCGAAAGAATCTCTTGGAGTCGGAAGTTGGTCCTTTTTCCCGCACATGCTTGGAGGGTTCTTCCGGTGAAGGTTCCTGGGAGTTTGTTATTTTTTTTTATCTGATTTTTTTTCTAATCCCCATATACTAATATACTGAAAAATACAAGATTTAGGGGACTATTTTACTAAAAATAGATAGAGTTGTTAGACTAGACGATCCGTGAACGAGTTGGTTCCATGATATCACTAATGGTTCTATTTAAGAAAAAGTGAAAGATTGTATTTTCATATCTCCGTTATATAAAAAATTTGTATGACATTCAGTGCGAATGCAGACAGCACAAAATGATCATTCAACTGAAAATTGGATCTGAAATTGCTTTATTATTTAAATTAGTTAAATCATTCTTAGACGTATTTCTCTAATAAAAATCTCGCTATCGTGTGTCGTTTTTGCTCGGTTACATAACGAGGATAATAGTGGTTATCGAAAAAAAATTCCATAACGGGTCTACAAGTCTGAATTCTATATTGTCCACGTTAAGGCCACCTCACGTGGTGCAATGGTTAGATTTGCGAGCTAGATTCGCAAGGTCATTGTTACTGGGTTCGATTCTCACTCGGCGCCCCATACTTCTGGCCTTGTGTCGCTTCTAAGCTTAGCTTAGTAAATAACTGTATAGTCTATGTCAAAAGCCCGATAAGGGTAACCCGAAGCCGAAAATGGCCTAATTTTTCCGACGCAGGTATCATTGGGGAACGAGATAAGTTTTTGGCTCATTTACATATATATATATATATATATATATATATATATATATATATATAATTTAATATCTATCTATCTAAGGTTTTGGCAAAACTTTTCTCGTTACCCAATGATACTTGCATTGGAAAAATAAGGTCTAAAAATGTTCGGCTTACCGCACTTTTAACCTGGACTAAAGGGAATCATTTGTTTAGATAATTCTTTCTTTTTTTTTTTAGTGAACGCGTAACCAATTTAGTATCTTCTTTGGATCAATGGATATAAAACAGCTAGTTTATAAATGTCGGTTTTAGGGGCAAAGGTTTGATAAGTGTAAGTGACAAACGAGCGGTTTGGTTGTTTGTTTTTCTTCTTTTTTTCCCCCGAAGTTTGGAATTGAAAAAAAGCAGACGACAGTTCCTTTCTTTCTTTTTTTTATAAAACAAATTTATAATAATGGGTTCCACTTATCCCGATTACCATAGATGGAAAAAAAGTATCACATTGGAAAGTAATTTTAGATATATTTTTGTGCATGAAACACTATTTTTTTCTTTTTGTATGTGTGTGTATGCAAAAAAAAAAAAAAAAAAAAAATGGCGACTCCAAATTTTACTTCCAGCATTACATACAATAAAATTATCAACACGTACGTATGTTACCCCGTAGTCTAACGACTATTTACATTTTTCATCAAAACTCTTTCCTAGCATTTTAACCCAATATTTCTTACATAGGCACTGCCAAACTTGCCGCAAAATCCGTATTTTACAAAATAAATTTATCCCCCCCCCCGATTGAAAAGATTACCAAAAATCAGGGAATTTCTCTGATTTTTTTCTTATGGGGGGGGTAAATTTATTTTGTAAAATACGGATTTTGCATAATCTTTGGCGGACATGTTTAGGATATATTTGAGCAAAATTGAGCCAAAAAATAGTTTGAAATATATTAAAAATAAATTACATGGGTAATATTATTTTGCCTTTTTAAATTTTGTTTTTATATATTGATGCTCATTATGTTACTACTTTTCGACGTAGACAAAAAAATCGACCTTAAATAATCAATTTAATTCATTTTAATTTATTTTTTTTTATGAAAAGCAGGCGATATTTTGGCAGACCCTATTCTATATAAATTTACACGATTCAGACTAGTCTTTATTTTGGTTGTGACACTTTCAAGGCAAGTTCAAATCCTGGACGAGTTCTATTTACATTTCACTTCGTGATGATGTCCTTCACAAAGGCATGAATCCATCTCTTCTCCCCCAGCTATGGGTAAATCGTTGGGCAGATTGGGTTATTTAGTCTTAGGCAACAAGTCCTGGAGAAGGAAAACTCTGAATTCAAACCGCGCTTAAAATTGATCTTGTGTCGCATCCTGCTCGTAGCGGAGGAATTGGGTAAATATATACATTTAGCGTTTCGGTTGTTATATCATTCAGGCTTCTTTTATAGCAACCGAACCCTCTGTTTAATCTGGGTGGTAGTGGGGTAAACTGTTCTCATTCTGCTGTTAATTCGCCTTTGTAGTTATTTCGCTTCTTTTTCTGTTGAACCTGGTCCAGGGACTGAACTCACGACTGAGTTTGATTGCAACAAAACGCTCTTTAAGCAATGCCTGTAACCACACGCATATTTATTGACTAATCAAGTAAACATTAGCTAAAGTTACTGATAAAAATTCACTCCAGTCAATTCTGTTGTTGTGTCAGTAAAATACGTTTATTTCCAAGTATATCTAAGTGGGGGAAAGCCTTTCTGTGATTGGACCTAGCAATCACGTGACGCGTCCTGAAGTTTTGTCATCCATATTCTTTCTGGCCAGTTCCACGATCAGTCGACCAGAAATTATGTCTGAGAGGATTGATTCAAACAGAAGATACCAGATATCCCCATCATCAGACTGGTAGGTCTCTCAAAGTTGACTATATAGGAAGAACGTTTATATTGTTTGTCATTGTTTTGTTGTTTAATAAACTGTTAGAATTAAACAAAGTTTTAATTCATTTAATGTTTATTATGTGGAATTAAGATGAATGTTTATAAGGAACAGCTGACAGGTCTCTCACCTAATATACTAGCTGAAAAGATATTATCATATTATTATTTGTTGTTAATCTTAGAATAAATGCTATAAATACTAACACGATACCGTGTTAGGCCACGGACTTTATGATCCAACATTGTACAGCAGTATGCAAGGCATGTTTATATTACGTGTAGTTACAAAAATAGTCTGTCGCTTAAATGTTGAATAAAAAAATGAAAAAGAGACACATTTACTCAACAAATCAATTTTTAATATATCCTTGTTAATGCACTTAATCCAATCATATGGATCGAACAATAGATTGTGAATTTCAACCACCTGTGAGGCTATGTAAGTTTATTATTGATATAATCTTCGTATGATACAATCATATAGCTGTATTTAGTCAATAATGCTTGTCTTAAGGACTGAGTTCTAAAATTTAATTTGGTAAAAATTCAGTACCATATGACCTTTAGGCACCCCTTTTGCGATCTCGATTCATGAGACATTTTTTCCATTTACACCGTCAAAATCCGGTTAATTGTTAACAGACTATTTTAGAGTTTTTTTTTAAATTATAAAACTAACTAACCTAACCCCTAACAAACAACCGGATTTTGACGGTGTAAATGAGAAAAGTGTCCTTGTGAGTCGAGATCGTGGAAGGGGTGCCTAAAGGTTATATGGTCCAAAATTCAATTTGCTAAAAATTTAAAACAAATTTTATGTAATTAAAAAAAAGAAAAGAAAAAAAAGACCCAAACAACCCCCCCCCCCGAAAAAAGCGAGGTACTTCTTCGGAATAGACCGCCAATTAATTTACGTTGATTGTTGTAATTTATAATAATATTGTATAGAAATTTACTATTTTTACCTCCGCCATATAAATAAGAGTATTAACCCAACCCATTTGCTGCAGGTAGAAAGTGGCGGGGGGGAGGGTCATACTAATAATCATTTTATTTTTATCATATTTTTTTTCACATTGTTTTCACTGTTTTTTTTTTTTTCATTTTAATTATATATATATAATCATCCCTCATGACTATGTAAATATGGATTAGGTGTAGGTTTGTCATAGAGAGACTGGTAAGTTTTGGTGTTTGTAGTGCGAATTGGTTTTATGGTGAATTGAAAATTGTAGTATGAATTGGGTCACAAATGGAAATAGTTAAGTTAAAAGTTAGGTTAGAAATGACCCCCTTTTTAGGCCTTGTGCCACATTTTTGTATATATTTTACAAAATAAATATTTGCAGGTAGAAAGTGATACAATGTCGCAAATATGGGACAGCTAAGAGGGATCGAACTCACTATTCAGTAATAATGGATCTGCTAGACTAGCATACTAACCATTACATCACGATAAGAGTAAGTTTCAGTCATTTGCTTGTTTTTTTTTCTTCTCTTTCTGATCAGTTATAGTAAAATCTCAAAATTTCTATGCACCCCGCTTACAGGGCTAATTAGAATACAACAGAGAATTAAGCCCACCCTCAACGCCAACAAAAAGGGTATCCCTGGTATGACACAAAACGGTATCTGATGGTGAGGCTCCTGTTATTTTAAAACGTTGATAAGAAATGGAAAATTATCTTTCTACTGTTTTCTTTTATGTTTAGTATAAAGAACAATTCCAAGTTTATGTGATAAAAAGAAAAAAAATCTGTTACATATAACGTACGTTTCATTGCTTTAAATAAAGTTTCGATGAATTGTTTATTATTTTTTATATATTTCCCGCGGTAGGTCATATTTGATATCTTTATCACATTACCATCAGCAGCAGCCCAGCTGTTGTCAGCACTAGATATACAAATGTGTGATGTTTAACGGCTTCCGTATAAAAATACATACATTTTTATTTAAAAAATCATTTTTTAATATATTTTTTTCATAAAGATTATCAAAATTTAATCTCATTATTTTTAACTATATATTTGAAATACAATCTTTTCTTTAATCCAATAAATACGCCTTTGCCACCAGTGAATGGGAGAATTTATATTACATTTATAAATTTTAAAGCATCTCTAAAAAAAAATATATATATATAAAAGTAGACAAGTTGAACTCTTAATATCACATTCCTTAGAAAATATGCTAAGGGTTAAAAAGAAGAAGAAAAAAGGATAACTATTTTTCTTATTTGCGAGACGTCCTACTACCGACTTTACCAAAATATCGATTTTTTTTTGTTGTTTTTCATATGTTCCATCATTGAATTATCTTTTCAAAAATGTAAGAATCATTTTCAGAAAAAAAAAAAAAATGGTGAAACTTATTCACTATATGGGGGATCAATGCGCGAAACAAAAGCTAACAAAAAAATAATTGGCCTTTTTAATTAAGAGGAAATATATATTTAGATTAAAAGATTTTTGTAATTATTTTATATATCGAAAATTTTATTTAAATCTGATTATTAATTTATTTTGGTTGATTTTTCGAAGAATTTACTGTGATCCCCCATTTTTGAATTTGTTCATCCCTAGCTTAAGAATTATTCGTATTTGATAGAGAATGTGAAAAAAAAAAAATCTTAAGAAACAACTAGACAAAAATGTAAATATGAATGTACAATGTGATTCGCTATCTTCTAGGCATAAAATAATCCCAGATGAGTTGATATGCTGTGAAAATCAATCGATCAAAATTACAAAAGTAATCGGTACCTTCTTAGTAGTTAGAGGGTGAGGAGGAAAGAAAGACTAAAGAAATATATCCGGTGACTGAATTGTAGCTAGTTGAAGACGTAATTTTGGAATTTAGATGTTCGGTAGAAATATGAAGATACTGACTAAAACTTAGTCTCATCTAAACGGTTAATGTAACTCTTATTTGTAAATGGACATTTTTTTTCTTTGACGGGCTATTCTGGACAAGCACCAAAGGTAACATTTGGTGTCTAATCAAGAGAATTTTGTTCCTTTTAGTCAGAATATTTTAGTTAGAACATAAATCACTAAAGGTAAAGCAGGAAAGTGATGGAGTAACGGCCAAGTCAATGCATAGCCATAAGAAAAGTCGAAACATTACACAACGTGTTCAAATGCAGTTAACATTGAAATAGACACGTATTATTCCACTTCCCACCTACCGATAGAATTTGTTTTTTAATGTATTTTTCCCATATTATTGTGGTATAAAATCACAGGACTAGTAAATCACACACACACACACAAACAAAACACAGTTAATTGGTAAAAAAGAAAACAATTAAATCATTTATTTCTATGTAAATTGTTGTTTGAATGAAAAAAAAAAAAAACGAATGAAATTATTTGTCAATGACATTCAGTGCAAATTTACTAAGGTTAAGTTAGTTGTGACACAAAGCTGCAAATATGGCGCACCCAATGTCAGCGCGAATGTAGACCCCATGAAAGTATAATTAAGTTGAAAATTGTAAATTACTGTTAAAATTAATTTGAAGATAGGGTGAGTGGATATTGGCGTAGCTACCGTGTGCAAGTAGTGGACACGCTCTTTCTAGAACCCTCTTCTCCAGTAGGCATAAAAAGGAGATTTTTTGCTGGGATGGGTCGGAAAAAGAGTTTGTAACTCCTTACTACTGTGTAGTGAAATCTGTCTTGTTCGGACTAACGTTTCTTTTGCGGAAAGAGTTTGTAACTCATAACTTCAGTGTAGTAAAATGTTGTGTTTTGATCGGCTGTTTTGCGAGTTAACGTTTTTTTTTTCCCTAAGTTGCTTGGTTGCAGGCCACTCCAGTGGAGTTTGTTGCAATCTGCAGCTACTTTCTGTAGTCTGTCAACCGCGGGTAAACCCAGTTAATATTTATTGCGAGAATTCGCAATATTACAAGTTAGTTAAAGCATTCTTAACCCTTAGAACTCTGAACCGGCATTTCACTCGGGGTTCCTGGTTTGAAAAACAGCTGCAATGTAAACTGTTGTTATCTGTTATCTAAATGTTTTACATATTGTTGAATAACAGGTTAAAACATTCTATACACAATTTAAAATGCATTTAAAAAATAACGTTTTTGATTGTTTTGTTTTACGGCATATCAACCTCGGTGGGTCATTTAATGCCGACAAAGTTGTGAAATAAATTCATTCTTAATGCATAATACAATTTTGTTTATAAACTCATGTTTTTCTATTCAACCCATAGATGGGCCCTAACAGGTACTACCACTCTGAGTCAGAGTGGACAGGGAGCAATGGTGATGAAGGGGTACTCCACATTCCCCAAACCTCCAGATCTGGAACCTCACCATCAGATAGAGTTTAACGTAATTCCCAGGACATGTACACCTTCAGCCACCGCCTTCTAGCACCCATATGATAAGAAGGATTGGGGATTGCTATAAGGGCAATAGGGTTGGGGCAATCATATAGGTACTAGGGCTTTACGTGGCCAGCCGTCTAGTCCAAGAAAAGTCTAAAGTGGAATATTGCAAGTCATGGACTGCTCAGCCACCTAGGTTCTATCCTTAAGCATCACGGATCGCCACCATTTAGGGAGTTTTACCCCTCTGCAGAGGTGCAATGGTTAGCAGGGTTCTAACGCCCCACCGACAGGGCGGAAAAAATACCGTAATTATAGAATATAAAATTGCAACATTTTATTGGCAATAGCGATGTAGAAGTGGGGAACCCTAGATTGAAATTTATGCCGCCCAGATTTATATGCTTCTATTCAATGGTACAAATACCAGGCGCTCTGGTTCAAAGGGTTAAGTGTATTGCTCTGATAAAAAATCTCGCTATGATGAACTAGACTGCACCCAGTTAGAATCAAACACTCAAAAAAGAAATCAAATTAAACTTAGTAAATGGATACTGGTTAGGTTAACTTTTCAGGGCAGTAACAGAGATAAAAGTTTTTTTTTGTGTTTCCTTTTTTAATACAACCCTGTATAAAATCTTACTTGTAGGGGCCGGGTTAGCTCAGTCGGTAGAGCGTTCGGCTAGAAACCACAAGGTTCCTAGTTCGATACCGGTTCTCGCCAACTCAGCGAATGAGTAGCACAGGGATATGTGCGGTAAAGTAAGGAGCTGATGGTAGGTGTGGTGCTCCACCTCAGACGCTAAAATAATCTCCTTGGCCTAGCGCAAATGAAAAGAAGATAGACCCCTTCGCTGATTGGCTGATACCGACTTTAGGCCGCCCAGACGACAATTTTAGTAGGTAATTTGGGGCGGTGTTACGGCCTTGCTTTGTCTGATTGGACCCCCCCCCTTATGATCCTTCCAACGGGCTGAGATAGCGGTAGAAAGTGAGGGTACATTTTGACAGCTACAGCAAAAGTCTGAGAGAACGGGTCAATTTTTCGAAGATCCACCTTTAAAATTCGAGTATCATATTGGTTTACTACAGAATCCCTACACCAAATAACTCACTTTTTTGTTGCCATATTGTGAAATGACAAATCTTCTCCCACCTTCTCTCCACACTCTCTTAAAAAAATCCTGCCGATGCTAAAAAAGAAAAAAAAATTAAACCGAGCAAGTTTTATTTGAACGAATTCTCAAATTTTCCATTTTATCTTCTTTAATTTTATTTTTCATAAAACAATTTCTAAAAATGAATTCTATTATCACTTTGCTCTCTCTCTCTCCCGCACGCACAGTTTCTCTCTCTCTTTCTCTCTCTCTCTCTCTCTCGTTCTCTTTCTCTCTCTCTCTTTCTCGTTCTCGCTCTCTCTCTTTCTCCCCCTCTCTCTCTTTCTCCTCTCTCTCTCTTTCTCCCTCTCTCTCTTTCTCTCGCTCTCTCTCTTTCTCTCTTTTCTCTCTCTCTCTCTTCTCTCTCTCTTTCTCTCTTCTCTCTCTCACGTACGGTTTCTTTCTCCCATGCACGCGTTTTCCCTCTCTCCTTTTTGTTATTTTTAATTATAATCTTCCCCTTTTTCCTATCTTAACCAATTTTGTACTATTGTTTTTTTTTGTTTTTTTTTCTTATTGTTCGTTTTGTTTTTTTAGTTTCACCTTTTACCAACACCTTCTCCTCTTTTTCTATCTCACCTTTCACGGGATTATTTAAAAAAAAATTTTTTTATTTCTGTTTTCGTTTTTTTTTTTCTCAATTTTTTATTTCTTTTTACCGATTCAACCCATCTCTTCGATTTTCCGTCTCTTCATGTTCGATCCTTATTCCTTATTCTAAGAATATAATCAATACATAGTTACTCTCTCTTTCTGGTTGGAAGAAAATATACTATGAAATCCCGAATCATTATTATCATATAGGGAGTGGGGAAAATCGCTCATTTTACAGACTTGAATGTGCCTTTCTTTTTTCTTTGCCTTT
The DNA here is from genome assembly GCA_023376005.1 of Doryteuthis pealeii. NCBI lineage: Eukaryota > Metazoa > Mollusca > Cephalopoda > Myopsida > Loliginidae > Doryteuthis > Doryteuthis pealeii. Next base: position 11,608,398 of record CM042141.1, read on the forward strand.
CTTTTTTCTTTTTTAATATGATCAAGTAATTTTTTCTTTTTTGGTTCATATTGCAAGCACTCCGTATTTAAATCTTTTGACAATATTGATGTTTTTTTCCCTAAGGCGTAAATATCTATCTAACTTTTATGATTATTAAAATATTGATTATTCTTTAATCTACTTGTTCGTCGTATCTGATCCCTGGTGAAAGGTACGTCTCAACTGTGAACAACAGCAACCTTCGAGATAGTATATACTCAAAGCACAAGGGAAAATTTTAAATAATTATTGTAGGAAATACAGAGAAAACAGTGTTTATGAATAACTAACAATGACGTGACAAAAATATCGTGGAGTTTTCTCGAAAATATTTCCGTGTTGTTGTGAATGTTTCTAACAACAAGATTATTCCCCAATTTTCTGTATCTGCTTTCTAAAAAAAAAAAAAGAAAAACAATTTTGTAAAAAATTTAGAAAAATCAACCATTTCCGCAATGTGAAGAACGGTATAAAAAAACAACAAAAAAACACGTACACACACGCGCACACGCACTATCACGCCTCCACGTTACACAGCTCTGTCCTGCAAGCGCCGGCGCTGTGGTTTGTTGAGTGTAGGTAAACTCCCTTGAACAATAAAGACTCTGACAAAATACCGTGGGTACAAGAGAGATATATTCACTATACAAAGGTGTAAAAAGCTTAGGTCCGCATAAAGCTAAGTTGGGCAGAGAGAAGAAGCTACGTCTTTCTTGAGCGACGTCTAATGGGAAAAGAATGATTTTTATGGCCAGGCGGTGAAACAGAGCGAAACGTTGACTCTAGGGATTTTTTCCTGGTTAAAATAGACCATCAAGAAAGCTAACTCAAAGGGTTGTTTATCTAAAAGCATAGCATGACACATGAACCCCCCCCAAAAAACCAAAAACAAAAAAACAAAACCCTTATATTTTCAAGAACATAATCATGCTGACTTAACAACGAAAACTCAAGCTGAAATGTGTTCACTTCAGTTCACCAAAAGTTAAGCCCTGATGAGCCTGCTCAGTACTTTGGTGGGTGACCATTTAGGAACAGCTTGGCACTGTATTTATTTACTCAACCCCTTTGCATTGAGCAAGATTTCACACAAGGTGAATTTTTTTAAGAGGAGTACAAGTTTGAATTCAGAGTCCTTACTCCACATGTCTATAAGAATCATTTAGGAAGCAGCAATATTTAATGAAATGAAGCATTCCAATCTAATAAAATAATTTGCACGCTGATCTATTCGATTCAGAGATGGGACCCTAACAGATATAATCACTCTTGGTCCTGAGAATGGTAATGAAGTACTCCACAATCCCCATATTATCCAGAACTGGAACCTCACCATCAGATACAGTTTAGTGTCATATCTAGACTGCCCCTTTTTCATTGGTGGGGGGGTTCTTAGCCCTCAGCAGGGGATGCAGTCTGCATATTCTATGCCCTGCAAAAAGTGCAGAAAAAGTTTTTTTTTTCTAAGATGGTTAATTATTGTCACAGTAAAAACGAAACCATATAAATGTTTTTACAGTTTGGATAAAATAAAATAAAATATTTAAAGAATATAAATTGGCTACTCCGCACGTCATGTTCACTGCCTCCTTGAATGCCCATCATTTCTTGCAAACTGTTGGCCAACAACCACAGTGTAAAATATACTACACCTGGCAAAGATTATGGAATTAACACATGTAGTGGATGTTCACTGGTATTTTAGTAAGTCTTGTTAAACATCGCCGAAATGCACTAAAGGAGGTCATTAGTAATGTTTCACCAGTATCCTTACAGATTTTGGGTTTTGCAACATCATATCTGATCCACTGGTAGACCTGACATGTTATTAGTCAGCCTCGTTTCCAGATTCGCTCTGTGGTATTTTAGCAAGCAGCAAATAAACTAATAACAAATAAGATTCAAAACTTTTAAAAAATTTAATAGCTGAACATTCTGGTTTTATAGAATATACTTTAAACAAACTAGATTCAATCATTTAAATTAATGGCATAATTTTTTTTCCAAGCTATGTATGTATTTACCCAACTCTTCCACCATGAGCAGGATGTAACACAAGGTCAGTCTTTTTAGGGTACAACTGGCTTGATTTCAGAGTTTTTCTTCTACTATAACCAAGGCTGTAGAGTTCAGTCTGCCCTATTATTTACCTATAGCTGGATAGAGAATATTTAGATCATACCTTTCCCAAGGGTATTAGTACTATGTGAAATGCAAAAAAACATTGTCCAAGATTCAAATTCAGGCCTCCAGGTCTATTTCCTCTTGACGATAACTGTTTCCCATGAGTGCCTCCATTTAAGACATAGTGATGCTGATAGCTTTTTGATTCAATGTGTCCTGGGATGCACATATTTGCTTTAAATGAATCTCCAAGAAATTTGATAGGTTCCAACTAAAGTTTCTTAATAAATTGTAGGGTTTTTATTTATGGTCTGGGGAAACAACTAAAGCCGTCTAACTCCTACCTTGTAACCTATCCTGTGTAATTCGTTTCTAAGAAACTATTGAAATGTATTTACAGTTAGCTTGAAATGGTGAGGGAAGAAAAAATAAAAACACTGGGATGCATGGATACAATTTTACTGTGTTCTTTTAGATTTTTGTGCGTCAGGGACGCAGGACGCGTACCTATCAGCATCTCTGTATGTACAAGAAAATATTATTGAATAATCATCTAAGTGTGCTAATTCCATACTTTTTGGCAGGGGTAGTAAAATAACTGTTATATGAAAACCAAAGCATTATAAGTTGACAACACTGAGAGAAACTAACTAAATGACTAAGATACATTAATGACTATTATAGATTTAAGTAGATAGATCTAATTTGATTATTATTAGAGGCATAGAAATGTTTACCCGAGATAATTTACTCATGTTGAAAAATAGGGGACTAGAGCTGGCATCAGATGGAGAAAGCAGAGTGCTTAAAAGTTGGATACCTGACCACCATAATTTAGTTAGGCATTGAGAGGCTCACTTAGCACAATGGTTATCATAACATTTAAGTGGAGGTGCATCGCTGAAGGAAATGGACTCTGCAACACAAGTTCAAATCCTGGATGAGGCTGTTTGCATTTCATATGGTGCTAATATCCTTGGGCAAGGTATCAATCCAACTATTCACCCTCCAGCTGTGGGTAAAATAATAGGGCAGACTAAGCGTTTTAACCTTGATTAGGCTGTAACATAATAGAGATAGAGTGGAAAGGAGCAGTAGGTTAGCATGGAAAATTTTAAAGAATGAATCATCATAATACCACATAGTATTTTATCTATTGGTTGAGATGTGTCACATGGTGAAGTGGGAGAGAGGAAGAGTGATAGGTGAGAATGTTTGGGGAGTTTGGAAAAATGCGTTGACAGAGTGAGACGTGGCTCTGACTCGGCAGTTGTGACTTGGGAGAAGATAAAAATCTCTGAGAAAAAGATGTGGCCTTGTATCATTATTAAAAAAAACTATAAATGGCTCAAGGCAAGATGCCCAGTTGGTTGGACTTGAACATCACAGTATTGCTAGTCAACTCGACATCAGCCCAGCAACCGGATTCGAACCTCTCCACATACCACAGAAGATGAGATAGTATACACCTAATCTTACTATGAACACATCATTACTTATTCCAACATTATAGCCATAATGGTACAAGGCAACCCGACTAGGAGAAGGAAATCTCTGAATTCAAACCTGTTAAACTCTGATTAAAAATTGATCTTGCGTTGCATCGGTAAATACATATCTTATTTGAGAATTTGAATTCGAGTTAAGCACCTAATTCTTAAGTAAGCAGCAATGTATAAGACTGAAGGCTGAAACCTGAAATCTTTTTCTGCTTTCTTTTTATTATTTTGATTTTTTTTAGACTGTTGGCCTCATCTTTATTGTAGTATATAAAAACACAACGTTTCCACTGTTATACTCTTTGGACTTCTTCTGAAGAAGGCCTGAGTGTACAATGGCCAAAACGTTGTGGTTTTATATACCACAATAAAGATGAGGCCAACAGTCTGAAAAATCAAGATAATACATATCAAGCCACATTTTAAAAATTCAGAGAAATGTATTCTTTTTGTTTTAATAAAATCGTAGATATTCCTAAATAAATTCCCATTACTTTATCATGATAGTTTTGCTCAGGTGTTTAATTGAAAATACTTTTGTTATTTGTTTTTGGGTTTTTGTTCTTCTAACCAGACTTCCTATTGATTGGGAATATTTATCACAGCATTGTTTTTGAGTTTATTGAAGACAAATATAAAACAAAACAATAACTGATTATGATAAAATAATATAGAGAAAAATAAAACAACTGCTAGATAAATGCAACCATCCTCTGCGGAGACCCCTTATCCACAGGGGAAAACAGTTTGCCAAGCCACGTGAACAATTTTTCCGTCAATCAATCTGTCATGAAGACAACGAGCAAATGCTTTCATGCAATTGTTGTTTTCTTTTTTCTTTTTTTTTCTATTTTGCTCTAATAATTAAAATTTGTCACCATATTTATTTTTCCTTTAACCCTGAAAAACGGCAATAATTCTTTTTAATGTGCAATGAAATGAAAAAAAAAAAAAATAAATGAAACAAAAATATGACAGACGTTAAAATTATTAAGCCGCATATTAATGACAGAAAAGCAGAAAGTGAGAAAGAAAACCAACCATGACAGAAAAGAAAGTAAGAGAAAGAAAAAGAAGAGAGAAAGAAAAAGGAAAAGAAATATAGAAGAAAGAAAAGAGAAGAAAGAGAGAAAAAAATATAGAAAGAAGAAAAGAAATAGGAAAGAAAGAAAGAGAGAAGAAAGAAAGAAAAAAGAAATATAGAAAGAAAGAAAAGAAATATAGAAAGAAGGAAAAGAGAGAAGAAAGAAAGAAAGAAAATATAGAAAGAAAGGAAAAGAGAGAAGAAAGAAAGAAAGAAATATAGAAAAAAGAAAGAAATATAGAAAGAAAGGAAAAGAGAGAAGAAGAAAGAAAAGAAATATAGAAAGAAAGAAAAGAGAAGAAAGAAGAAAAGAAGAAAGAAAGAAAGAGAGAAGAAAGAAAGAAAAGAAATATTGAAAGAAAGAAAGAGAGAAGAAAGAAAGAAAAGAAATATTGAAAGAAAGGAAAAGAGAGAAGAAAGAAAGAAAAGAAATATAGAAAGAAAGGAAAAAGAGAAGAAAGAAAGAAAAGAAATATAGAAAGAAACGAAAAAAGAAATATAGAAAAATAAAGAAAGCAGAAAGAGAAAAAGGAAAAAAAAAAAAAAAAGGAAACGAAAAGAAATAAATAAATAAAAGTAAACGAAAAGGAAGAAGAAAGAAAGAAAAGTATTGTTATAATAGTTAAATAATCATTAACTACATTACAAAATTGCACCTTTTTATGCATAACAATGGAGATATATTGTTTTATTGTTATTGCACTTTCTGTCATAGATGTACTCATTGTAGTACCCATGGTTCACTGCAGCATTTGCTGTCCAAAACGGTTTCAAATTGCAATTATGCAAAAAGAAAAGAAAACAAAAGAGAAAAGAAAAAAAAGAAAATGCTATATAAAAATCAAGATCATTACTATATATTTGTGTATGCATTCATGAGTTTTTGTTTTATTATAGTTGTCACAAAACAATTTGTTCTGAGAGCCCTGTTAGTGGTGCTTAGAATATACTGACTGTATCCCCTGCATAAGGGTAAGACCCCCCCCCCCTAAAAAAAGCGTGGGGGTATGACACTAAACAGCATCTGATGGTAAGGCTCCAGTTTTGGAGACCTGGTGAGTGTGGAGGGCGTTTTCATTGCCATTACTCCCAGGTCATTCTCACCTGAAGTGGTAGTACCAACCAGTTAGGGTCCCATTTTATGGGTTAAATAGATCTGTTTAAAAATTAATTGTAATCAATAGGACTGTGTGTAAAAAGAAACTCTTAAGAAAGAACTGTACAAAAAATGTAATATGAACATACAATGAATGTGATTCCTTAACATATAGGCATAAAATACCCTAAACAGGTTGACATGCCGAATCAATCAGGCAATCAATCAATTTTTCTCAATTTGTTCTTAATTTCTCATTTCACATCTGTTTACTTCTGAGCATGTTCCTTAACCTGTAGGCATAAAATAACCCTAAACAGGTTGACATGCTGTTAGAATCAATCAGTCAGTCAATCAATTTGTTCTTAATTTCTCATTTCACATCTGTTTACTTCTGAGCATGTTCTTAAACCTGTAGGCATAAAATAACCCTAAACAGGTCGACATGCTGTTAGAATCAATCAGTCAATCTTAATTTCTCATTTCCTATCTGTTTACTTTCATACATGTTAGTGTAAGTGGGGCTTCTTTTTTTTAGGCAATGAAAAAAGCCTAAACATTAACATACATTGCAAATTGCACCCCATTCATAAAATTAAAATAACTATTGGGTTCTTATAAAAGTTATAATAAAAACTATTACTTATATATGAAAATCAAACAATAAAATTACAAATAAATAACACATGACAGTTATTTGTCTCATGACTGTTATAAATACCATTTGTTAGTACATATAATACATATTGCATGTTGACCATGGATATTAACAAATAATCATGCAGGCAATTTTTATATTAGCATAGGTGCAGAAGCATGCATAAAATTCACATCAATTCCTATATATATATATAATCAAACCAAGTCATGGCTGTTGACAGCTGCCATTAAACAGTGTTTTAACTGATAAATATATACATCTGTGTATATATTTTACGGTCACCAGATGGATCAAATCTGTAAACAATAGATGATCATTGCTTTATTATGTTGTTGGTGAAAGTCAATTAAAATCACTCCTAGAGAGCTTTACCATATATAACAGTCAGAAAGATGGAAAGTGAGACATAAAGAAAGATAGTGTCAGCATCACCACAAAAGCCTTGTATTTACAATATTCTCCACCAAACTGTTACAGTGATCGATATAATAGTCAATGATTCCGGCTGCTATAATAAGAAACACGGTGCTACCTTTTTGTTTGTTCTACTGTCAGAAAAATCTTTTTCCAAATGACAGACTGTCATGTAATCAAAAACTTTTGTTAAAATCAGATGACAATAATTATAATATTAAGAATATCTATTTCTGGTTTAAAGTAGGCACAGTAGGAATGCACTACAAACATAGGTACATGTTCTTAAACGACACACTGCGTCCTTTATTATTATCTATACTTATTGAATTTCTTTATCACCAGCAGAAGCAGCTGGTGACCTTAACTGGAAATCAAGAGACAACTCTCTTTAATACTTCAGTGTAAGAAGAGTAACACGAATCGACCGTCTCATACGACGTACGAAGTCCAGAATGCAAATGGTGGTGCCCACCAGTCATTAAAAAGAGACTTACCAACGGCCTGCCACTAATATTTGCATAACACCACAACCTGTCACTCTAAGTTAACTATCAATAAAGGGAGGTTACTCTACCCACACATTCAGGACTTTCTTCAGTATTCTATTTGATTTTAGCAGAGGAGTCATCTTAATCCTTCACCAACCTCTTTGCTAGGTTCTCAGGACTGACCACAATTGATAACACTGTCATTTTCATGTATATTTATTAATTTCTATAAATTTGTTGTTATTATCAGATAAAGTTCTAATAGTTATTCAGATTTTTTTCTTTCTTTTAGTTTCATTCTGCAATCTGCTGGAACAGTGAAGTCTGCTAACTTATATGTTCTGTTTTTATTCACCACAAGATCGGATCTTCTGGCCTGGATTTGGTAATCTGTTTGTATCTTAAATATCCCAATGATTTTTGTTACACATGCACACTTATTAGGGACGACCAGTGTACCTCCGCAACATGAAATAATTTTTAAAAATCCAAAAGGTCCCAGATGTAAAAAAATAAATAATACAAAAGGTATAGGATTCAAAACTTTTCTCTTTGCTCCCGTGAAAGGGTAGAAGACCGATGAATGGCAACAACACTGAATGATGAAGAACGAACAGGATTTTGGATAAACACACAAACACTTATTAACATTTAATTACAATTTGTTTGTATAAAAAAGGGGTAAAAGCATATATACAAATCTACACGGGATCAGGGGAGTAAAATGAATATGTGATTCTTATTGTTAAATGAGTGAGCGAGCAATTGAACATATACATATATCAACCATATCAACATTACAGACAATAGGAATTCACAGAATACAAAATGTGATATGTTTTTTTTGTTAACTCACTGTGATGTTGTAACTCGCATGGAAGTCCTTTTAGAAAAAAAATTATTCATTTCTTTTTTATTCTTTTTTTTATCTAAGGTGATTCTTTCTTTCCATCCAAAGTGAATTAGCTTTAATTCGTAGTAAAATGTCTTTAATTCTTCTGTCCGCCCATCTTCCGATCCAAGTATCGAATATTTGCAGAACGAGAAATTTTCAAGTGCTGACCGTAGGGTGATTTTTTTCAACTGTGTCTTGCCTTGCATGATTTCTCGGCGCGAAAAGCCGTCTCAATCGTTGTCATAGCGACAATCCTGGGGTTAGGTGTACTCTTAGGGTCGCGGGGTCACAATTGAAATCCACATGCATACTTTCCCCCATCACCTCAGGTGTGTGTGTGTGGGGGGGGAAAGGGTACAATTGTCTTCTAAGCATATAGCTGGTAGTAGGAATGTTAACATTCCTTTGTAAAAAATACAAAACCGGTTGAATCTTACTTCCTTTGCTCGCCCACACACTTTTGGGTTTTCTTTTCTTTTTATTTCTTTGTTTCAGATAAAGTTTTCTTGCAATTCTGGCATATGTATACTGGTTGATGTACCAGCGATATGTCACATTTTAGATATCTCATGCTTAAGGACAAATCCTAATCTGTGTTTATACCATTAGCCAGTATGATCAAAACACAGTCCCTTGCAGAGTTACCAGTAGATCACCCTGTCATATATGTTCTTGGACACTTGCTGGGATAATTTGCTGCATTTACTCACTACGTAATTGCTTATCTTTTTTTAATTTTTTTATATCTGCATAATTTACATTAACTATATTCATGTCTCTTATGTAACCTAGCCTCTACATAATTCTGGGCTGCTATTAATAGAAAGTGATTCAGCTTCTTTCTTTAGGTATCCTCTACTTGAACCACATTCATATTCTTCATCTTATCTAATCTAGCATCAATATGTATATTTACCAAACCCTCTGCTTGAACAGGTTGCGACACAAGGTCAATTTCTTAAGCAGAGTTTAACAGGTTTGAATTCAGAGTTTTCTTTCTCCTAGACTGGTTACCTAAGCATGGTTAAAGAGCCCATTCTGCCCTGCTGGAGGGAGAATTGGATTTATACGTTTCCCAAGGGAATTAGCGCCATGTGAAATGCAAACAGTTTCGTCCAGGAATTGAACTCTGGTCAATGAGTACATTTTTTACAACTCTAACCATTAGACCATGTGGCTCCATATAAGTAGTCTCTGTGTTGCTATTAGCAATACCTCAGTTTCTCTCTTTAGCTGTCCTCATCCATATTTTGAATCTTATCTAACCTATTTGTATTATTTGGACTTTTGTTTTCATCTTTATTGTTATCTGCACAATGTTTCAGCCGATGTGCTCTCCAGCCTTCTTCAGATATTTCTTGTCGGACTTGGGAACCTTCTTGTCGTAATCGGGAGTCTTCACAGAACTTTGAACCTAACCCTTTATTAAAATCCACAGGGGTAGACTGTTTTCATTCCATTAACCATGATTGGGTGCAAGTGTTAAGCTGTGTTAATTATTCGATGTTACTGTCGCCCTTGACTAGGATTGAACCTGCAGTCTAGAGATAACTGTCACTTAGAACTGTATTAACTCAACACCTATATCCACAATGCCATGCATCCAATTGGACAATTCCGAGTGAATCTCTCTAACCTAGTTTCTATATAATTAGTTCTTGGCTATTATTAATAGTGACTCAGTTTCTCTTTTTAAGTGCCCTCTCTCCTCTATTTGACCACATCCATATTTTTTATCTATCCAAGCTACCCGAGTTCTTGGCTTCTATTAACTGTTTCTTTCTTTAAATGTCATTGAATTTCTGAAATATTAACATATTTTTTTTTCTTAACACTTTTGGATTCTGATTTATTGTATTCCCCAATTCCCTATTCACTCTCTTGTAGCTTTTGGCTGTTGTGGCTAGTTTTTACTTCCTCATACTTATGTAATCTTCAGATCCTTTGATTATAATTTCTACACAATCCTCAATGCTAATGAGCCCTCTTCCCTCTTCTTTTCTTTTAACATCTATATTTTTCATTTGGAATTCCTTGAATTTATATTCTGAAATACTGTTGTTCGAGATACGCCTGACTAATCAGCGCAGGGCAGCATCATCAATTATGTTATTAACTGGTTTCATAGGGAGGTTTTGGGTCTTCCAACATAATACACCCCTTAGCCAGTCAGACCACATTAAAGATGATCAAACTCTAACTCGCTGCCTTTTTATTCAACGCCAACAAAAAAATGGCTTTATATAGAGTATGCCAACACAGTTCTTGGCCTCTTTACATCTGGTTGGCTAATTCTACAGCCAATCATCATTTAATGTGGTTATTTTTCTTAACACTTTTATACCATACAAAAGTAACCCCTCGATATGATCCCCAACAATGCTAACATATTGTTAAAAACCTTAACAAAAGTGTAAATATATACTGTTGAAGTGAGTTAGCGTACTGTTGGTTTGAGCAACAAGCCAAGCACAACTGAACCGGTGCCAAGACAATTGGTACTTATGGGAATCCAGAATAGTCCACTCATGCATTTGGGTGATTCCATTCCTAGAGTCCGATTGGCTGCTTGGTTTCTATGATGTTAGGAGGCTTCATAAATAACCTGGCATTAGTATTTGCAGCAAAATACAGATTTGTATTAAGTTACGACTGCTTGCTGCCTTGTCTTACCAATTCGATGGTAATTGTAACTAGTATGATTATTCTACAACATATATTATTCCCTAACCTCTAGGCATTTCCCTGTCATCAGTTTTCTTTTTTGCAGTCTAGGTTTCTGAGTTCCTCTTTTGTCCAGTTTAAGAAGGGTCTGGAGTATGCCACAATGAAAACGGACCCTGTATTTATTCCTTTGATCAAATCTAACATTTTCCTTGTTCTTCTAAGATATTATTTGCTTACCTTTTCCTTCAGTTTACTTTGCTTGATCATGTCACTTTCCAAAACACCCAGGAACTTGTAATTTTCTTTCCTGTTCTGAGGATTTCCTGATTGGATAATTTGTTTCCCTCTGTTGTTTATCATTTTCCTTTGTTCATCACCAACATTGCGTATTTCTCAATGCCAAATTCCATTCCAGTGTCTTCGTGAAAGATCCCAACTCTTCATATTAGGATTTCCAGTTTATTTTTGTTTTTAACAAATATTTAGGCACCATCCATATACATGAGGGGATCTTATTTTCCTTGCAGGTTTGGAAATCTAATACATCCCCCATTATTATTCACTCCTTTTGAGTTTTCACATCAGCATTAGCTGATGGTCTTTCACTGGAATCTGAGTGACAGCAAGTCTCCTCAGGTCTCCAGGACTTTTTAAAGTATTCTGGCAGATTGCAGTATTCTGGATAGTCTCAATCTTTCCTCTGATGTCCAGATTTTCCAATCCCTTTTCCAATCCCTTTGGGACCGTTCCAAGTGCACCAACTACAATTGGCATCACTTTGACTTTTGTATTCCATAAGTTTTTCAGTTCTCTGGCAAGGTCCAGGTATTTGTCCATTTTTTCATTTTCCTTCAGCTTCACCCTGTGATCTGCTGGAACTACAAAATCCACCAGTTGACAAGGTGATCCGTTTTTTATCTCAAAGTCCCAGAGAATTTTATGCATTTCGTTCTCAAGAACAGATTCTGGTTTATGCATATACCATTTTGTTGTATGCTCAAAATTAATTTTTTGCATAATTCCCAGTGTATCACCTTCCCAACCCAGTCGTGTCTAGTTTTGTACTCCCGTTGTGCTAGTTTGCTACATTCGCAGAGTACATGATTTACAGTCTCATCTCTATTCCCGCATAGTCTACATTTACTATTTTGTTGGGTCTTATCAATTTTCGCTTTGATATAGTTTGTCCTTATGGCATTATTTTGTGCAGCAATTATTAGTGATTCAGTTTCTTTTTTGAGGTTTCCTTTTCTTAACCATGTACAGATTTTTTCATGTGCAACCTCTCCGATTTGTTGTTTGAAGTGTCCATATAATTGTTATTATTATTATTATTATTATTTTACTCGAGGGAATTTATCACACCAGTTTTAACTGGTGGTCTCTCACTGGAGTCTGAGTGACAGTAAGTCTTCTCATGTCTCCAGGACTCTAAGTATTCTAGTTGATCTCAAAATTGATGTGGACGGTATGGTCCTGATCCTTCCTCTAATTTTCAATTCCTTCAGTCTTTTTTCCAAGCCCTTGGGGACCATTCCACGTACACCAAATACAATAGGTATCACCATCACTCTCAGGTTTCCCTACAAAGGAACATATAAAAGAATTAAAGAATGAATAATTCTCCAATATCATATTCCTTCAGGTTCAATTGCTTTCAACCATTCTCTGGTCATTGTTAAGTACAAGAATGAGACATTGTTGTCTTCGAACAAAATGAAATGTTGAACTGTCTTTGGTGCCTATATTCTGGGATGCTAAGATTTGTGCAAAGACAACAACACCCATATCTTTCTTGTTCTTGACAATGGCCAGGGGATGGTGGAAAGCACTTGGTCCTGAAGGAAAAGATAATGGAGAGTTCTTAAACTCACTGAAATCTTACAAGGGTAATCCCAAAGGTAAGGTCTCTAAAATATCTAAAAATCACAGAAATGTTATTTATTTTCAATAATGTTTACATCATTTTAAATTTTGCACATGTATCTATTTATCAACATAATTACCATTTAGGTTGATGGATTTTTGTAGGCACTGTGGCAGTTTTTGTATGGGCAAGCGTTGAATCTCGTTGTCATTGTAAACTCCCTATACCACTTGCAAATGTTTTTGACATCCATGCCTGACTCACTGTACACTTTCATCAATTAGTGATAAATTTGAATTTGTTTAATGTCTTTTGTGTTCTAAAACTGAATAACTGTGCAAATTTCACACTTGGCAGTAGTGTCAATCAGGAGCTACATTAGAAATGACTACCAAGCCAAAACTGAGCATGGCATCAAGGCACATTTATAAGCATGCAAAACAAACACAACAGTGTTGCCAACAGCTGCACAAACAGTTTATCTGTGTCCCCAGTGCTTTGGAGGCCTCACTTTTGGGATTATCCTTGTAAATTCCCAAATAAGAAACAAAGAAGACGTTTGTTTTCATTTCACATTTTCACATTCATCAAGTCTCATTGGCATTAAAAATTGCTGCAAAAATATACGTACAAGAGAGAGAGAGAGAGAGAGAGATACATAATATATTTTTTATATGTGGATTATTATTTTAATTTTATATATTTGTATATTTAAACCAGATTTCAGATGGTCATCACTATAGTTAACAACAAATGTTCTCAAAAATGTTTTAGCACTTTTTTCTCAGTAACATTATTGGAGACCCTATATTATTATTATTTCATTCCTAACACCAGCATTACCCAGTGATCTTTCACTGCAATCTCAGTGGTAGCAAGTCTCTTCAGGTCCCCAGGACCCTTCTGAGTACTCTAGCCAATATTAACCATATTGTGTTTCAGATGGTCTCGACTATTCCTCTGATTTCCAATTCCCCCAGTCTCTATTCCAAAACCTTATACAAAAACTGCCACAGTGCCTAGAAAAATCCATCAACCTAAATGGTAATATCAGTGCATTTTGCAGACCATTGTTAGTGAGTGTGATTCTCATTCTGTGTCCCATACTTCTGGACTTGTGTCTCATTTAAGCTAAGCTTTGTAAATAACTATATTTAAGTAAAGGTAGCATTGACATAAAATCAATGGCACATGGTAACAGTCAGTTTCTCACCTATACGATTATCAATTTGAAAATTGCATAGTTGGTAAACTGTCAGTTACCAAGCACCATTGATTTCATGTGTTCACTACCTTAATTTATATGTAAATTAATTCTTAATATATAGATCTACTACCCATTGAATCAGCTCATTTATACATTGAAATAAAGTAGGCTACATGATTTTTAGTGTAAAATAAATGAATAAATAAATAATGTAAAGCTGATTAAACAAAAAGTCTACAAAATCATTGCAAAGAATTTGCTTTTTGCGAAAGAGTAGAAAAACAAATACGTGATTTGTTGAGGAAGTCAAATGACTTTATTGACAATTCCGCTCAATTTTTATTTTTCTATAAAAACATTTTATTTCATTTTTATTTCTTTTATTGTTGTTGTTGTTCTTGATGATGATGATGATGTACTATTATTGTTACACTATTCAATTTTTTCAAAGCCGTTTTCTCTGCTAGTTTTTCATTAGTCTGGGTGACAGCAAGAATCCTCATGTCTCCAGAACTCTTGTAAGTATTCTAACCGATTTTAACATTGCTGTGATCTGGATGGTCTCAATTCTTACTCTGATTTCTAGTTCTCCCAGTCTTTTTTTTATGGGCTTTGGATACCGTTCCATGGGTACCAACTATAATTGGTATCACCTTCTCTCTCATTTTCCACAGTTTTTTCAGCTCTCTGGCAAGGTCCAAGTATTTGTCTATCTTTTCATTTTTGTTTTTTACTCTGTGGTCTGATGGGATGGCAAAATCCACCAGACGGCAAGTTCTTTTTTTCTTGTTAATTGATACTAGGTCTGAGTATCTGGCAGGGATTAGGTGATCCATTTATATCTAAAAATTCCTGAGAATTTTATGAGTCTCATTCTCTTGGATAGATTCTGGTTTGTGCATATACAATTTTGTAGTATGGTCATAGTCTAATTTCTTGCTATATTCCCAGTGGATCACCTTTCCCATTCAGTTGTTGTATACCCTTCATTACTTCTTTACTTCTTACTTGCTTCTATATCTTGGACATCTATTCTTCTGGCCGGCTTTGGTTCTATCTTCTAACATCTTGCGTCTGGGTCTGGAATCTTCTAAGGTCTGGACTTCCTTGGGGACTTCGGGTCTGGTCTTCTATGGGGATTTCTCTTTATCAGAAGCCCTGTGTCATTGTTAGTATTTAGATAATAAACACAAGACTTCGATTTACTTTTGATCTTATTTTATTGTTAATCCCCAAACCAGACGTCTGCGCAGATCCTTACATCCTACGAGCTTGGCTTCTAACTTCTAACTGCTGAGTTACTTACTATTACTTAAACCGGAAGACAGGGTCTTCCATGCCTTCCGGTTCTCATGATTTATCCCTGGAAGGCAAGGTGAGAGTGAGGTCAAGTGCCGTCACTCACTCTCAAGGCCATCAGCTGCACTAATCGCCATTATGTTTCTACACTACCTTATATAAGTATGAGGGATCCAATAATTATGTAACACAGTCATGCCTAGTCTTCTACCCACTTTGTGCTTGGATGTTGTATTTGCTTATTATATGATTAACTGTTTTGTCTCCATCTCCACACATACTACACTTACTATTCTGTTTTTGCTTTGATATAGTTTGTTCTAATGCCATTGTCTTGTACAGCTATTATGAGAGATTCAATTTTTCTCTTGAGATTTCTCTTTCTTGGATTATATTATTATTATTATTATTATTGCTAACAAAACAAAAACACCCTCCGGGCAGTGTAGAAATTGATTTTTGAAAGATATTGCCTAAAGATGGTGGGAGCTTGTTTTGTTTTACGACAGACAACAATGCTTTTTGTAAAAAAAAAAAAGACTCAATTTTACATAATTCTACAAAATCTTATTAAAATTGAACAAATATTTTAATTTTTGTAAAAAAAAATAAAAAAAAAAATTTGTTATCTTAATTTTATTGATGTATGAAAGTATGTAAAAGAATATGTTACCACGCTCTTTCATAAAAAAAAATGTAAACAGACCTTTAAAATCTTATATTTTTTCTAACAATAGACATAAAAGATAGTTTTCCTATCAAAATTCAAATAAATATGTTTTCCCTCTAGTAAAATCAACTTTCTCACAGGTAAATTCAAATTAATTCAAACAAGGTTGTTCTTTATTCTATATTCGAGATTTTGGTTAATGTGACGTAAGCAGTGACGTAAGTTCGGCTACAGAAAAATTGAGACCAAATCTCCATTATTAATTGATTATTATTATTATCATTTCTTATGTTTGTCACCTTATTGGTTGGATGTTTGAAGACAATTGTACTCTGTATTGAAAGGCAAATCAATAACTCAAAATATTTGGTCATATTTCGGTCTCCCTCTCCCCCCTTACCTGACAAAAGATAAAATTAATATATAAATCAATTTTCTGTTAAGTATTGAGGAAGAAAAATAATTCTTCATAGAACCAAAACTACAATATAATAATTAATCAATGTGACAACATATTTCACACACACACACACACATATATATATATATATATAGTTCATGACTATGTTATACCTGAAAAGAATTTGAGGTTTTCACTGTTAGTTTTGAAACCATTTAAGGAAACAAATATTGAACTATATATATATATATATATATATATATATATATATATGTTGTCATTGTGAACTCCACATAAGCTTCTTTGTTGGTATATCTGATAAGTCTAATGTTTTATGTATATATTATATCTATATATATGTGTTATGTATGTCTATAATATTTTTTTTCTAAAACAGTTTGAAAAAAATCCTTGTAAAAGAGAGGTCATACTCTTGAACTTAGCACATAACATCCAACTCAGTTTCACATTTATTTCACACTTTACACATGCTTCACATTAAATCCCCAAAAATTTAGACATAAATATATATGTAACACACATATATACAGATATGATATATACATTGAAAATTAGACTCATCCTATATATATAAAAGTAAAGTCATCGGGGCGGCCTAATGTCGGTATCAGCCATGCAACGAGGGAGTCTATCCCCTTTTCACTAGCGCTAGACCAAGGAGATTATTTTAGCATCTGAGGTGGAGCGCCACACCTACCATCAGCTCCTTACTTTACCACACAGATCTCTGTGCTACTCATACGCTGAGTTGGCGAAGGCGGGTATCGAACTAGGAACCTTGTGGTTTCTAGCCGAACGCTCTACCGACTGAGCTAACCCGGCCCATGCTGAAAGGTGTAACTTTTTTTTCTTTCGCTCCCTTTTCTTTCGCTCCCTTTTCTTTTTTCTATTCAAAATTGCTGATCAATAAAGTATGTTATTTTTTAAAATTATATATAAATTCAGCTGTACTAAAAATCTGTTTATACATACATATATATATATATATATGCAGTGTGCTAACAAAATATCAACATTGAAGCCATATTTACCAAGATAGGAATGAACAATGAATGAAACATTAATTTTCTTAAAAATAATCCCTCTGGTATTCAACACATTTGTTCCATGGAGTTTTCCATTGAAAGCATCTCTTTTGATATAGTAGAAAGGCTGCATTGTCATATACTTCTTCTGATGTTTTATGCTTTCTCAAATCTCACCTTTGAGATGAATTTCAGTTTAGAAAACAAGGGAAATCCATGCGGAATGAGGTGTGGTCAACATGGAGGGTGCTGCAC
Source organism: Doryteuthis pealeii (assembly GCA_023376005.1). Lineage (NCBI taxonomy): Eukaryota > Metazoa > Mollusca > Cephalopoda > Myopsida > Loliginidae > Doryteuthis > Doryteuthis pealeii. Next base: position 11,626,094 of record CM042141.1, read on the forward strand.
TTGCACAATCCTATTTAAAAAACTGCTTATCAAAAATTACCAAGATTTTACTGTTGAGCTAAGAATTTAAAAATAATTTTTATCACACACCCACATATATATATATATATATATATATATATATATATAAATTTTATAATCACAGAATAAGACCAACTAAGAATAGAATGTTCAGGAGCCTCACCATCAGATGCAGATTTATGTTGTAAGGTTCAAGGTTATATATATATCATAACTGATTGAAACAAACAACTCTGACACAAGTGTTGAACATAGATAACGGACTTTAATAAAAGCACATATACAGGAAATACGTGTAAGGCACAAGGTACAATAAGAACATAAACAATAGTTATCTACATGTACATATAAAAGATATAGTTATGGATAGTCCATAAGGTTAAAGTCACTTACTAACTTAGTCCGTATGTGGGGGGATAGAGGCCCCCACAAGGATGGGGTGTAGACACAAATGTCTAACCCATGTTGTCTAGTCCAAGAAGAAGGAGAAAAGAGAGAGCTTGAATACAGCGCTTCCTGCTTGAATACAGAAAGACGCCTGGTGGTGAGAATAAGAAACGAGAGGGAAGATAACTCTTCCAGATCCAAGGGAAGACAATCCAATAGTGTCCTACTCAGGACACCCTTTTTTGTGGGTGGGGATACAGGAGATACAGTCAGCATATTCTAAGCCCTTCTGATAAGTAAAAGAGTAAAAGTAAAGTTGTTGGGTTGGCCTAAAGTTGGTATCAGCCAAACAGCAAAGAAGTCTATCCCCTTTTCACTAGTGCTAGATCAAGGAGATTGTTTTGTTGTCTGAGGTGGAACACCACACCTATCATCAGCTCCTCACTTTACCACACAGATCCTTGTGCTATTCATACAATGAGTTGGCAAGGGCTGGTATCAAACCTGGAACCATGTGGTTCCTAGTTGAACGCTCTGCCGACTGAATTAAACCAGCCCTAATATATATATATATATATATATATATAAACTAAAATGATTATTATCTTAGCTTATGTAACTATTAGTTTCATGTGTTCTTTTTGTGGTTTTTATAAATTAAAAAAAAAAAGCACAATTCTCAGAAGTTTGTTAGAAGTAATGAATTAGAATTTTTAAACCAGTTAATCATATACATAAAAAATGAGAATATCATCCATATATACTTATGTATTAATGCTAATACTCTTGGGAAAGGTATGAATCTTACTCTCCCTCTAGCTATGGGTAAATAGTAAGGCAGACTGGGCTCTTTAACCTTGGCTAGACAACCGGTCTAGGAGAAGGAAAACTCTGAATTCAAACCTGTTGAACTCTGCTTAAGAAAGAGACCTTGTGTCACATCCTGCTTGTGCGGAGGGGTTGGTAAATATATATATACTTATGTATTTACCAACTCCTCCACACAAACAGGATGTGACACAACACCAATTCTTAAGTGAAGTTTAACAAGTTCTCCTTCTCCTAGGTTGGTTGCCATACCAAGGTTAAAGAATCCAGTCTGGCTTACTATTTACCCATAGCTAGAATAATTGGATGCAAACAGTCTCGTCAAAGATTTGAACTTTAGTCGGTGAGATGATGTTCAGCCTGATGTTAATCCCATAAAACTATCTTTCACTTGCAAATTGGAGTGGAAATTTATTTATTTTCAAAGTTATAGCATTTTAAGTGTATTTTCTAATAAAGATCTCATTATAACGAGTTTTTGTATATATATATATATAGGGTCATCCACAGACACGTGTTTCGACATCAAGTCTCTTCAGTGTGGCTAGACATTTTGTAAGCTACCTACAGCCGGAATATATATATATATATATATATATATATATATATATAATGTGACTGGAGTTCAAATTTGTTTACTACAGTCCAGAACATTAACCCCTATGTCATAGGGACGCACCTCCAGATGAAGCTGAGCTATATACTTATGTCCTAAAGCCTCAGGTTTGGGTTTAAATATCTTAACCTTTATCATTTTAATCCCATTTCATTCTTTAGTGTTCTTAAAATCAATCTTGAATTAGATATTCTAAAAGTATTACCCAATCCTTTTATCACCTCCTCAATTTTTGTCTGACAAGTCTTTGTTTGATTCTTTCTAACTGTCTGGCTATCTTTTTAATATCCAGGTGGAATCGGTATATAAATCCACCAAAAGTTTTACCACAAGCACTTCATATAACTTGATTCAGCATTAAATAACCCAAAAAGAGTTGATATGCCATAAAACAACCAACAAACCAACCAATGAAAGCAACAACTTGGAATGTTTGATTTTTTATGCACATGGTTCTAACTTTTCACATAAGACATCTTATATAGTTATCACATACTTCTAAAATCCACAACATGCAAAGGTTCAAGTAACTAAAAATTCAGCAAAGTAAATAATACTTATTCAGTGCATTTTCATAACATTGTTCTGTTGGTGTAGGATAAAAGGAAGCAACTTGGAATGTTTTTCTAATTTGTTGTTGAACACTGGGAAAGACATTATAGTTGATAGGCACTTCATTGTTGATATCACAGAAGAAATAATGATTTTCAACTCTGGGTGAATATTGAATTCATACAATGGCTGAATGATGCAAAGATGAAAAAGTTTATTTGAGTCTTGAAAACAGAATTGACAAAAGTCTAGCCACTTAGAAACCTGAAAAATCCTTGTTTGCTTATTTATTTATTTATCTATTCAATCAGACTTCAGCACCGATCCTTTGTGTCCTGAATCTACAATATTTTAGGCAGGAATTTTCTCTCCTGGTTGTACACCCCCAGACAATATACTAAAAATGGAGACGAAAGCTTTATTTTATGTATGGTAATTGAAATTCTGGTGAATCAAATAAATACTGTTTGTAAACACAAGATTCTGTTTACCAATCACCTAATAAAATTATTCAAGGGAAATGTTTTCAATTTTTCTGTAATAATTAGTAGGGGTTGGGGGTGTGTGTTGTAATAGATATCACTGTAGGAAAAGGACTTGGTGACCCGAGTTCAAATCCTGGACAAGCCTATTAGCATTTCACATAGTGCTAATATATATTTACCAACCCCTCCGCACAAACAGGATGCGACACAAGGTCAATTTCTTAAGCGGAGTTTAAAGGTTTGAATTTAGAGTTTTCCTTCTCCTAGATTGATTACATAGCCATAGTTCAAGAGCCCAGTCTGCCCTGCTATATAACCATAGCTGGAGGGAGAATTGGATTCATACCTTTCCCAAGGGTATTAGCGCTATGTGAAATGCAAACAGCTTTATCCAGGAATTGAACTCTGGTCAATGAGTCCATTTCCTATGACTCTAACCATTGGACCACATGTCTCCATGCTAATACATAGTGCTAATACTCTTGGGAAAGTTGTGCACTCAACTATTCTATCCCCAACTATAAATAAATAGTACAATAGACTGGGCTCTTTAACCTTGGTTAGGCAACCAGTCTAGGAGAAAGAAAACTCTGAATACAAATGAAGGAAATGGATTCGGTGACTCGAGTTCAAATCCTGGACAAAGCTATTTAAATTTCCCATACTGCTATTACTCTTAGGAAAGTTACAATAACATGCAGCTATATAAACAATGAGAATTATATATATATATATATATATATATATGTAAAATGAAACTGGAAGCGAATCCAATGGTATGTTGAAAAAATGAATAAAGGAAAGAAAGTGTAGAATGGATAATTGATTAAAATATCCTATATTATCCATTCTACACTTTCTTTCCTTTATTCATTTTTTCAACATATATATATATAAGTCGTCATCGGGGTGGCCTAAAATCGGTATCAGCCAATCAGCGAGGGAGTCTATCCCCTTTCCACTAGTGCTAGACCAAGGAGATTGTTTTTACATCTGAGGTGGAGCGCCACACCTACCATCGGCTCCTTACTTTACTGCACAGATCCCTGTGCTACTCATATGCTAAGTTGGCAAGGGCCGGTATCGAACTAGGAACCTTGTGGTTTCTAGCCGAACGCTATATATATATATATGAAGTGGACAAACAATGTGTTTGAAATGGCGATAGCCAACAATTTTTGGGGAGATTATGTGCTTGATTAAAGTCATACCTAATTTGTTATTAATTAATTATAATTAAATGAATTAGGCGTGCATATCGGTTTAGATGTAAAGCATAAACAAATTGAGAAAAAGTCAATCTCTGTATGTACATTTTAGCCCAATAGGCCTCATCAGCAGAGCTATAGACAGGGCAGTGCTTTGTGCGTGATAACCACAGCCTTGCAAAAACAGTTTATATATACAGTCAACTCAAAATTATTCATACACTCATGAATATTGAATATTTTGACCCATTTCTTAGAATTTAATACTCATTTGATGGCAGACTTTTTGTATGTTATTAAGTACAAAAAAAAAGGAATATAAGAAGAGAAGGATAGGTTAAATGTACTAAATATGAGAAGAAAAATAATCAAAAAAGGAAAAGACAAAAATTTAAAAAAATGGAACAATTTTCACAATATCAAAAGTCAGTAGCACAGCCTCTCATCTTGCTAAAATCATTTTCTAAAGATTTTGATGAGATTTTGATGAGATTTGAACAAGTCTTTTCTGAGATTTTTTTCCATTCTTCAATGGTAATTCCAGTTGGTTTTATGGTCACTGACTATTTATTCAAACTTACAATTCTTATAGATTTTCAATAGGATTTAAGTCAGGACTCATTGTAGGTCTTGATGGAACTATATTCTTCTTTTTCTGAAGCAATACAGTCACAGATTTAGACATATGTTTGGGATCATTATCTTGCTATTGTTCTGAAAATTGAGTTTTAAATTCCTTTGTTGGAGCTTATTAACATATAAAAACTGGCATCAGTTTCTGAGAAATGGCTAGAAATATTTAAAATTGATGGATGTACAAATAATTTTGTTGTTGACTGTAGATATTAAATATATATATATAGTATTGCCTATGAATAAGTACACTCCCAAAACCATATATATATATATTTACCAACCCCTTTGCATGGGAAGGATGCGACACAAGGTCAATTTCTTAAGCGGAGTTTAATAGGTTTGAATTCAGAGTTTTCCTTCTCCTAGACTGGTTACCTAGCCATTGTTAAAGAGCTCAGTCTGCTCTGCTATTAACCCATTGCTGGAGGGGGAATTGGATTCATGTTTCCCAAGGTCATTAGCGCCATGTGAAATTCAAATTGTCTCGTCCAGGAATTGAACTTTGATCAACGAGTCCATTTCCTATAACTCTAACCATTAGACCACATGCATCTATCTATCTATCTCTCTCTCTCTCTCTCTCTCTAGAGAGAGAGAGAGAGAGAGAAAGAGAATTATTACCTAACCACCCCACCAAAAAAGGTGTTTCTTAGATATGACACTAAACTACATCTGGCATTGAGAATCCACTTCTGGATCTCTGCGGAGTGTGAAGAAACTCTTTCATTGCCATTACTCCCAGATCCACTCTAATCCAGTGTAGTATCTGTTAGGCTCACATTAACCAGTCAAATTGATTGGTTCTAAAATTATTAATTTTATATAGGAATACTTGACTACCACTCCGGGTCAGTGGACCAAGGAGCAATGGTGATGAATGGGGTGCTCCACATTCCCCAAACCTCCAAAACTGGAGCCTCACCATCAGATAGAGTTTAACGTCATTCCCAGGACATGTAGACCCGCAGCCACTGTCTTCTAGCACCCATATGATAAAAAGGGGTTGGGGCTTGCCATAAGGGCAATAGGGTTGGGAAAATCATATAGGTGCTAGGGTTTGATGTGACCAGTATTGCATGTCATGAATTGCTCATCCACCTGGGCTCTATCCTTAAGCATCACGGCCAACAGGTGTCCCCATTGGGGGACACATTTTTGTGCCTGCCATCTAATGAGTTTCGGTTTGTGAGTGGTCCCACATTAATAGGACCAAGTTATTATTGTTATCATTAAATGAATCCATATAATTGCAAAAGACTGATGTTAGCATACAATAAACTAAGAAGGGTTGACATGCCATAAAAACCAACCAGCCAACCACCTCATTTATGAAACAGTGATAAGAGTTAAAAGTAATAATGGCATTGTTGTATAGGATTAGCTACCTCCCCCCTATACCATAAAATAATGGTTGAGTCTGTCTGATAAATAGATGTTAGACAGACGAGATGAGGAGTTAGTATATATATATATATATATATATATATATATATGAGCGAATGAATATACTACTATGAAGCCCTTGACTTGCGTCTTTATCACTTTACATATTTCTTACTTTTCTTTGTGTGTGAGTATATTGGCCGGCTTACCTATAACACAAAAGACATCTACTGAGTTTATCAGCATTATTCGGACTATTGTCCCCATCTTCATTGTTATTTGTACAATGTTTCAGCCGATATGCCCTCCGGCCTTCTTCAGGTATTTCTTGTCGGACTCGGGAACCTTCTCGGACTTGGGAACCTTTGGCATATCGGACGAAATGTTGTACAAATAACAATGAAGATGGGGACGATAGTCCGAATAACGCAGATAATACTAATCAAACCTCATCTCAGAAAAACATTCAGAGAAATAGTATCTACTAGGTTTAAAAAAAACCCAAAAAAAACAGAAAAAAAAAAGGAAAAAAAAACCAACATTTTTTATCTGTTTTTTGAAAGGAATGTAAGAATATAAGAATGCAAGAATAGTCTGTGTTAGTTTAGTGTTGCCTGATTTGCCAAATAGAAATACAGAATTCAAATCTAAATTCAAAAGATTTCTAATTTGCATGTAAATTGAAATTATATTATTCTAAAGGACAAACCAATATGAGGGACATTTGAAAGTAATGTCTCCTTTTTATTGCCATGGAAATTGTAATAGACACAGGAATTATGCATTTACCCAACCCCTCTGCCACGGCACGATGTGACACATGATCAATTTTTAAGCAGAGTAAAGCTGTTTTGACGACCCTACTATTTACTGATAGCTGGGGAGAAAACAGATAGATTGTTGTTTGCATTTCACATAGCACTAATACTCTTAGGAAAGGTATGAATCCATCTATTTTCCCCACTGTGACTAATCTTTGAGCATATAGACAAATAGCATATGCACAGGAAGTGTTTGTGGTGTAATGGTTATCGTCATAGGAAATGGACACAGTGAACAGAGTTCAAATTCTGAATGACGCTGCTTGGGAAAGGTATGAATCCAATTATTCTTCCTCCAGCTATGGGTAAATAGTAGGGCAGACTGGGCTCTTTAACCTTGGTATGGCAAAAAGTCTAGAAGTAAAACTTTGAATTTTGATCCGTTAAAATCCACTTAAAATTGCATCCTGTTTGTGTGGAGGGGTTGGATAAATACATAAATGCATAGATTTAGAAAATAAGACATACAAAATTCTGTGGGATTTTGAGATACAAATGGATCACCTAATCCTTGTTGGAAGACCGGGCATAGTTGCAGTCAACAAGAAAATAATTTTTGGACTAATGGACTTTGTTGTTACAATAAATCGAAGAGAAGAAATTATGGAAAAAAAAAAAAAAACAAACAAAAGAACTGGACCTTACCAAAAAGCTGAAAAAGCTGCACTACATTAATATCACAAGCAAAATAAAAAAACGCCCTCTGGGCGATGTAAAATAAATATTGCCTCAGGGAATGGGAGTTGAAAATTTAATATCAGAGAGTTTGTATCATCATCATCATCATCATGTCGCGCTATTAGCACGGATATCCATGACAATCTCTCGCCAACCTTTCCTATCATTCATTTTCCCAGGGAGGTCCTCTGCGCAGCAACCTGCATCTTTGCTTAGTTGGTCAATGTAGGTCTTGATGGACGGCCACACTAGCATGTCCGTGTGTTGGCTTCCACAGAAGAACGTCACTTATGAGCTCATCCTTGCTTCTCCAGCAGTGCCCGGCATGTCTTGTCCGTCTCACTTGTATGGTTTGTGAGATGGGGGGCAGGTGGCCATATAGCTGTTTCCTCGTGGGTGCTGCTTCCACGATTTATTCAGGACTGCACGCAGCATTCTTGTGCAGCTCCCGTCCAGCTTATTCTCAAGGCGCCTCGTTAGGGTCCAAGTGGTGCATCCATACAGCAACACTGATACAACCACCGCCTGGAAGAAATGTCGCTTTAGCTTGTCAGCGAGATCGGATTTCCATATTATTGATAATTTGTTTGTGGTCGACCACGCTTTTCCTATTCGTGTATTTACATCGCTTTCTGTGGATAAGATATTACTACCTAGGTATGTGAATTGTTCTACTGGCTTAAGTGGCTTACCGTTGAGTGTGGTTATGTCTCCTTTCCTTTTGAAACATATGTACTCTGTTTTATCGGAGTTTACATGAAGGCCAATATTATTTGCTGCCTTCTCTAGGCTATGCAGTAGTGACTCGGCCTGTGGTGGTGTATCCGCAAGGAGTGCAAGGTCATCAGTGTAGTCCGCATCTGTGACTTTCTGTGCGGATATCGCCTGCTTCTTGCCTTTTTTAGTGTGAAGCCTTCTTCTTTTATGGTATCTAATGATGTTCGAAGTGCATAGTCTAAGCATATGATAAATATATATGGTGCTAGTGTATCTCCTTGTAGGACTCCAGTTCCGATGTCGAAGAAATCTGTGTCGCCATCGGGTGAGCGCACCATTGCTTGTGTGTCCTTGTAGAGCATCATTATAGCAGAAACAGTTTCTTCTGGTAGCCCGTATGCTAGTAGTATTTGTTCCATTTTCCCTCTGTGTATGGAATCAAATGCCTTGGAAAAGTCTACGAATAGTAGCGTTGCCTCTAGATTCTTTGCTCGAATCCCTTCTATGATTCGTCGTATAGTTAGGATCTGAGTGGTTGTGGAACGGTTTCTACGGAATCCGTTTTGGTTTTTCCTAAGAATTTTCTCTATTTCGGGTCGGATGCGATTAAGAAGAAGGGCATTATAGATCTTGGCTGCGATAGCCGTAAGAGTTATGCCTCTGTAGTTTTTAGCTATTCCTAGGTCTCCCTTTTTTGGGAATCATAAATAAAGTAAAATCATCAAATTTATTAAAGGAGTAAAAAATAAAATACGTTTATTAAAGGAGTAAAAAATAAAATACGTTTATTAAAGGAGTAAAAAATAAAATACGTTTATTAAAGGAGTAAAAATTAAAATACATTCATTAAAGGAGTAAAAAATAAAAAATTTGAAATGGAAACTTAGTTCTGATAACTTTAAATATATGTTAAAATAAAACAAACTATATATAGATATACAATACCAGTCATGTATTTATTAAAACTTGTTTAAAAAACCAATGAGGACTGTCTAACATTGCATGCTCAAATTTTGAGCGTATTTATTCTATGTTATGACGATTTTAGGCAGTGTGATGTAAGCAGTAATGTAGTTTTTGTTACAGACAAAAACCGGAAGCGAATCTCCATTATTAATAGATAGTGATACCAGTCATAATCAAAGTTCTTGGAAGAGTATGGTAAAAATTTGAATTTTCATAAACTGAAAAACCAAATAAACAATAAAATTGACGAGGCATAAATTCATTTTTTTCTTGGTCCAGTATTAGGTAAATAGTAGGGTAGACTGGGTTCATTAGTTTTGGTATATATTGTAACTCAAGTGTCAGAGTTAACAGACATTATAAGAAAAAACACAATGAGTATTAAATTATGAAAAGCCAAAAAACAAAAAAACTGGACCTTGCCAAAAAGCTGAGAAATGCTAGGTTGAATTAACAAATCCCATGAGATCTCATTGTTTCTCTTCTGAGGTTTCATCAGACATTATTCATAGGAAAAACAGACAATTCCATTCTCCTTATTTATTTACTATATAACAATATGGTAACCAGTCTAGGAGAAGGAAAGCTCAGAATTCAAAATTAGCTGTCCTATGCTTAAAAATTGACCTTGTGTCACATCCTGCTCAAGGTACAGAAGTTAGCATATTGTTTGACTTGCAATTACTTTTTGATTGGAACCAAATGTAATACCCATGTGACTTATATAATGGCAAATTTGATTTTTTTTTTTTTTTTAAATTTTTTCTTTTGTTGCTTGCTACCTTTATTTAGTCTTCAGGAGTTGCCCATCCTAGGCTGTGAAAGTGAATAAGGACCATGGCAGGTTTGAATTAATTGAACTCACCCATCCTTTTGTTCTGAGGCAGTAGTATTTCGGTTATTAGATTTTCTGGTTTCCTTTAAGTGGTAGAGTTCAGATATTGTTCATAAAGAAATGATGTTTGAAACACTAGTTCACACATGATCACCAAAATTAAACCCATTCTCAAAAGGATACATTCAAGACAGAAAACATACTGGATAATCTACCGATTCAGACAATACAAGTTTACTTGGTGAACTCTAAATTTATTACATTACCTATGCGAGCAAGAACCTCCCCCACCATCACCGCAACAAAAAACGCCCCCTGGGCAGTGTAAAAATAAACTCTTGAAAGATGTTGCCTTAGTGGGTGGAAAAATTAATTAAATAAAATCAAACCTTTAACATTTAAAAAAAAAATTACTTACTTAAAAAGCATCATATTCATTCCACTCCACTGAGATATTTTTTGTTTTATGACAATAGGGACCTCCAAAACGTTTCTAAAAATTTATGATTTAATTATTCAGACTTTTATCTTTAGAGAAAAATTTTTTTTTTAAATCGCAGAAGTAAAATATATTTTGTTTGGATTTCATAAAATTAAATAAGGATTGGGTTGACCTACTAAAAAATATTTCCCCTAATATAGGAAAAACTATTTTAAACACACATTCATATAAAGGTGAGTAAATATGAAAATTTTTGTTAAAATTTGACAATTGATTTTTCATAGAATTTTGATATTTTTGTGTTGTAATGATACTGACTATAAATTAGATATTCATTGATAAAATTACTTAATTCCTGAATTGACTGCGGCGTAAGCAATGACATAGTTTCGGTTACAGACAAATAGCAACTGAATCTCCATTATTAATAGATTAGAACACTTAGTGGTAGGCTAGATATTTAGTTGAGACCCCACTTTCCAAAGACCAATATTAGCATTTTACCCAACCCAATGGAGGCATGTGGTGTAATGGTTACCATCATAGGAAATGGACATGGTAAGACGAGTTCAAATCCTGTTTGCATTTCACATAGCATTAATACTCTTTGGAGAGGTATGAAGCCAACAATTCTCCCTACAGCTATGGGTAAATAGTAGGGCGGACTGGGTTCTTTAACCTTGGTTTGGCAACCAGTCTAGAAGGAAAACTCTGAATTCACACCAGTTAAACTTCCCTTAAGAATTGGTGTTGTGTCACATCCTGTTTGTTTGGAGGAGTTGGTAAATACATAAGTATATATGGATGATATTCTCATTTTTTATGTATATGCATAACTGGTTTAAAAATTCTAATTCATTACTTCTAACAAACTTCTGAGAATTGTGCCTTTTTTTTCAAAAATTATAACCCCCCCCAAAAAGAAAACATGAAACTAATAGTTACAGATGTGCTCAGGAAGGTAAGATAATAATAATTTTAGTTTATATATATATATATATATTTTCAGACGATGAAACTCGAGTACTTACTTTTATCCATTTTATAAATAAATTTTGCTCTACATTGTATTGAGCATTTTTGTATTTGTTTTTTCTTGGTCTTAACCCCTGGATACTGTGCGCTTCCAACGATCGTAGTCGTACCCACCGATAAGCCACTACTCATACATTAACGCATATATATATATATATATATATATATATATATATATAGGGCCAGTTTAGCTCAGTCGGCAGAGACTAGGAACAACAAGAATTGGATTTTGTGTCACATCCTACTTGGGCTTAGTAAATATATATATTTACTCAACTCTTTTGCCATGGGCAGGGTGTGACACAAATTAAATTTTTAAGCAGAGTAAAACCGGTTTTTAATTCAGAGTTTTCCTTCTCCTAAACTGGTTGCCTAACCAAGGCTAATGAACCCAGTCTGCCCTACTATTTATCGATAGCTGTGGTAAGAAGAGATGGATTCATACCTTATTGTAGGGCATTAGCATGAAGTAAAACACAGACAGCCTAATCCAGGATTTGAACTTTAGTTACTGATTCCATTTCCCATGATGATAACTGTAATGCTAAGTATGCCTTCTATATTAGCATTGCAATCTTGAACAAGTCATGGAAACAGCACCCCACAAGAAAGCAGCTGTATGATCACCTGCCCTCTATCTCGCAAACCATCCAAGTGAGACAGACAAGACATACTGAACACTGCTGGAGGAGCAAGGACGCACTCATATACAATGTTCTCCTATGGAAGCCAGCACATGGACATGCTAACATGGGCCACCCAGCAAGGAACTACATTGACCAACTCTGCACAGACACTGGATGCTGTGCAGATGACCTCCCTGGGGCAATGAATGATAAAGAAGGTTGGCGAGAGATTGTCATGGATATCCCTGCTAATTGTGTGACATGATGATAATGATATTTGTGATATACTAACAAAATGGAAGGAGTCAAAATAAACTCAATGACACAAGAAGATTTAATGTTTCATGTGCACAATATATATGCAGGTGGCATTACAAAGAAAGGACACACAAACATATCTCAATAGCTATAATTATATATGTAAGTCATTGGGGTGGCCTAAAGTCGGTGTTAGCCACACAGCAAGGGATTCTATCCCTTTTTCACTAGCGCTAGACCAAGGAGATTGTTTTTGGCATCTAAAGTGGAGCACCACACCTACCATCAGCTCCTCACTTTACTGAACAGATCCCTCTGCTACTCATACACTGAGTTGGCGAAGGCCGGTATCGAACCCGGAACCTTGTGGTTCCTGGTTGGATGTATCACTCCATAAACAAGCAGTATGTAGAAATGGTAAAAAATAACAAAAGGCTTACTTGTTAAGTGTAGATGAGATGGCCATGCAGGTTTATTGTTCCCTGGCAAGGGTCAAAGAAAATCATCTCTACTGGTCAAAGACAAAATTTGATTTGGTTATTGTTTAATGGCACATCAACCCTTGTGGATCATTCAATACCAAATCTTGTAGTTTTTTTTTGGTGTGAGGGGGGGAGGGTTGTATATATGATTTGTAAGCAAATAGTTTGTAGGTAAATATTTTGGTTTGGTTTTATAAACCAGTAGAAATAATTTTTATTAACTTAATGTGTATCAATAAATTGTTAGAAATAATTTTTCTTAGATTTTTCCTTTAACTTTATGTATTTTGATATAATGGTGAAAAATATTTTCAGGAACTTCATATGTATTTAATAAAATGGTGGTTGACCTTCAGCCACCACCTTCTAGCACCTTTAAGATAAAAAGGATGAGGTGTTTTCCCTAAGAGTAATATGGTTAAGACTTAAACACTTGCTAGGGCTTGACATGACCAGCTGTTTTATTAGATTTGGCCTCTTCAACAATCTGTTTAACCCAAGTGAGAGGTGAAGTGGAGTGTTGCAAGTCATATGACCACTTAGTACCTGGGTCATGGACTGCTCAGCCACTAGGATCTTGTTATCAGGCATTATGGGTTACCACCCATGACCAACATATGACCTCATTGGAGGCCATACAGGAGGCTGTACCCTGGGATGACACGAGGCCACCGGTCTATTAACAGTATTTATGCATAGAAGATTTGGCTGATCAGGGACTAGAGATCAGGCATAATGTGTACAAGTTGGGGTAGGATATAATTTAGGTGATTCACCCCAGAACTGATGCATATCCCAATTCAGAGGAGGATCTATATGTCCTGGGAATGACGTTAAACTCTATCTGATGGTGAGGTTCCAGTTTTGGAGGTTTGGGGAATGTGGAGCACTCCTTAATCACCATTGCTCCCAGGTCCACTCTGAGCCGGAGTGGTAGTACCTGTTTAGGATCCCATCTATGAGTTAAATAGAAAAATATATCTATAAAAAAATTGAGTATCCATTAAGAATTACTTTATTTCAAAACTTTATTGGCATTAAATGACCCATTGAGGTTGATATGCCATAAACCAAACCAAACCTAATTCAGGGTTTCATGAATTACTGGGATTGTTAGTTCTTAATTCACTGTGGTTGATAAAATATTTCACGTCAAATTAATTGATTTTAATTGCATGTCAACCTGTTTAACAGGTACTACCACTCTTGCTCAGAGTAGAACTGGAAGTAATTGAAACAAATGGTGTACTCTACAGATGAAACCTCTTCACTGGATGAAGTTCATCTAGGACAATTCTATTTTTGGTTGGTTGGTTATTTTGTTTAATGGCATATCAACCCTTGTTGGCTGATTAATGACAAATCTCTTTTTGTGTATATATATATATATATATATATATATATACAAGGGGTGCAAAAGTTGATATACAGTTATAAAAAAACACATACAATACTCATTGCATTTATTAAACAAACAAATGTTACATATACATGTAATAAACTTAATTATTATTATTAATAACATTTTAATTATTAGTCACAATTAAATATGGCTAATGACACCAAAATTTTACAAAATGAGCACACTTAAGATGATATGCTACTAATTCCATCTGTGTGATACTGTTGTATACCTACTTTTGCACCACCCTGTATATATATATATATATATATATATATATATATATATATATATATATATAATAACCAACACCTCCACATGAGCAAGATGTGACACAAGGCCAATTTTTTAAGTGGAGTTTAACAGATTTGAATTCAGAGATTTCCTTCTCCTAGACTGTTAACCGAGCCAAGATTAAAGAACCCAACCTGCCGTACTATTTACCCATAGCTTGAGGGAGAGTAGCTGGATTCATACCTTTCCCAAGGGTATTAATGCTATGTGAAATGCAACAGCCTCATCTAGGATTTGAACTTGGGTTGACGAGTCCATTTTCACAATTCACAGGTTTTCTTGTTTTTTCTACATATGATTTGTATGCAAATATTTTGTCCGTAAATATTTTTACTTAACTTCATGTGGATTAATATATTGGAAGAAACAAGCATCATTAACCTATATGTATATATTTATATTTTTGCTTGAAGGCAATTACAATGCATGTATCGCATAAAAATTTTTTTTTAGAAAACTTGACAAGTGTAATCCCGGCAAAGGATCACACGGTGTGTAGAACATCGTACAGACTGTTTCGACTTTATTAAGTCTCATCATAATAAAGTCGAAACAGTCTGTACGATGTGCTACACACTGTGCGATCCTTTGCCGGGATTACACTTGTCAAGTTCATTTTCTATAAAAAAAAATTTTTTTTAAAGTATCGAATTTTATGCGATACATGCATTGTAATTGCCTTCAAGCAAAAATATAATATATATATACTTTATTCAACAATGTTTCTAAAAAACAAACATCCAAAAATCTTATATATATATATATATATATTTATTTATGTATTTACCCAACCCCTCTACACAAGCAGGATTTGAGATATGATCAATTTCTTAAACGGAGTTTAACAAGTTTGAATTCAAAGTTTTCCTTCTCCTAGACTGGTTGCCTAACCAATGTTAAAGAACCCAGTCTGTCCTACTATTTATTCATAGCTGGAGGGAGAATAGTTGGATGCATACCTTTCCCAAGGGTAGTAGTGCAATGAGAAATACAAATAACCTTGTCCAGTCTTTGAACTTTCCTATGATCATAACCATTACACCACACACCATCTCATTAACTTTATTTGTATTAATAAACTGTTACAAATAATTTTCATCATCTTCATGATGAATAAATGATCATATTTACATTTTTTGTTTTGTACTTTCTTAAGAGTACTTTTTTACACACAGTCCAATTAAATGCAAATAGTTTGTAAGCAGATCTATTTGACTCACATATGGGATCCTAACAGGTACTATCACTACACGTCAGTGTGCACTTGGGAGTAATGGCAAAGAAGGGGTACCCCCACACTCCACAGATCTCCAAAACTGGAGCCTCACCATCAGATGCTGTGTACCAAATATAAAAGAAATAACTACAAAATACTAAATAGAATTATCAATATCATCATGGGCTGCTGTTGCAATACGAATCCAGTGGGTTGACATGTTTTCTTGTTTTTACCAAGCTTCGTATAGCTAATGGAATATATAATCTTATTGATCCTAAGTAGTGTTAAAATAATTTTTTCTTCTATGTGAATCTGTATAAGATATACATTTTAACAAATACACAGATAATAAAACTTTCAGGTGATCATCTGAGCCTTTTTAGGCCCCTAACAATGTTAATCGTATGATTATTTTATTTAGTTTGCTAATAAATTCAAGATAATGTTATATAAATATTCTAGGTGTGTAGAGCCTGTCTGCTTGTTTGATATTTTCCCCTTCTGATCAGTTTCAAATTCCATTTGACACACGTATTTTTACCATGGGAATATTCTTAAAGGGGTTGCTGTCAATATTTCCTGCTATTTCCGAAGCACGAGTGTTTTATCACATTGCCCGGATCTGCCGACATCTGTCTTTGTTATCATTCGTTAGTGTGATCTCTTGATCCCCCCATGGTCTATAAAAGGTGTACGCTTGATATCGGGTGTGCAGTTGCATAAACAGGGCTGTCCCTTTACTGATTTTGAGACAAAGTAATAGTGCTTTTCTTGTCTTTTTGCTGAAGGATTCAATTTTGATACAATGTCCAATAGATATAGATCATGACCAAAAGAGCAAAGAAGAGAAGTGGCTCAAGGAGTGGACACAAGACTAAAATGAATAGAAAAATAAATGTATAAAAATAAGAAATAGACAAAATAAAACAAGAGAAAAAAAATATTAGACTCAGCATTAAAAAAAAAAAAATAATGGCTGCTATCTAGAAGGCCAAGTGTGAGAAAACAAAGGAACTATCTGATTTACATATATATATTTACCAACCCTTCTGCACGAGCAGGATGCGACACAAGGTCAATTTCTTAAGCAGAGTTTAACAGGTTTGAATTCAGAGTTTTCCTTCTCCTAGACCAGTTGCCTAACCAAAGTTAAAGAGCCCAGTCTGCCCTACTATTTGCCCATAGCTGGGGGTGGGGAGAGTAGGATTCATACCTTTCCCAAGGGTATTAGCGCTAAGTGAAATGCAATTACCACTTCCAGGATTTGAACTCGGGGCGACGAGTCTATTTCCCATGACTTTAACCATTACACCACGCGCTTCTTGATTTACATATAATGCAGCAAAATATTCATTGTTATTTGGTAGAGCGTCTGACTACGAACCACAAGGTTCCGGGTTTGACCCTGGCCCTCGCCAATTCAGCATATGAGTAGCACAGGGATCTGTGCAGTAAAGTGAGGAGGTTGATGGAACATGTGGTGCTCCACCACAGATGCAAAAACAGTCTCCTTGGTCTAGCACTTGTGAACAGGGCATAGACTCCCTCGTTGTGTGGCTGATACCGACTTTAGGCTACTCCAACGACTTTTCTTTTTCTTACTTAATTTGTTTACAAAGATTGAATAATACCTTAGACATTTTTGAAATTATAATATTCAACTAGAATTAATAAAATCTTTAAAAAAAGATGTATTTTTAAAATCCAAATATTTTTTTTCAGGTTTTTTTTTTCCAAAAATGTAAATTCTACATGGTTTGGAATTTTTTATAGCAATAATTACTTTGATCTTGCAAAAATATTTACTTTGTAGCTATTCAAAATGGTGCAAATAAAATAGAATACTCCAGGCTTGAACAGTGGTCTGTCATCAAATTATTGGTAGCTGAGAAATGCAAACCATATGGAATTTACAGAAGAATGTGTAATTTATACAGAGAAGCATGTTTTTGTCTAAAATATGTTTGCAAATGAGCTGAAATTGAAGTAGAAAGATACTGATTCTCCAGTAAAGAAAATGTTCCGGTTGCAGCTTTCAGTAAAACAGGTAATCCTGACAATCTTCTGGAACATGAAAGAACCCATCACTATTGATCTTCTTGGAAATAGTGCAACTGTAAACATCGCTTCCTTTTGCCAACTCCTTAGGCAAAATTCACCTTATTTATTGAGTGACCCTCATATATATGTATAAAAGTTGGCGGGGAGGCCTATTGTTGGCATCAGCTGGATGACTAGAGAGTCTATCACCTTTACGCCAGCACGAGACCAGGGAGATCGTTTTTGCTGAGGTGGAGCTCCACACCTAATGTTAACTCCACAGATCAATTAACCCAATCTGTGCTACTCATACACTGAGTTGGCAAAGACTGGTATTGATTCTCAGGCGGGTTCTCTACCGACTGAACTAAACTGGCTATCTATCTATCTATCTATATATATATATTACAAAAAATCTCAATACTTTTTTTACACACCTTGTGTGTATATATAATATATATATATATATATATATATATATATATATATACACATACACAAGGTATGTAAAAAAAAAAGTATCAAGATTTTTTTGTACTTTTTGACACACATTGTATTCTGAAAAAACAAAGTTCCATTCATTAATTTTTTTCAGAATACAAGGTGTGTCAAAAAAGTACCAAGTTTAAAGCTGTATTTACCAAGATAGAAATGAAGAATGAATGGAACATTATTTTTTTCTCAGAATACAAGGTGTGTCAAAAAGTACAAAAAATCTCAATTCTTTTTTGACACACTTTGTATATACTAAAGTGTGGATTCCATGTATGCTTCCTATAAAAAGTTTGATGAAAATGGCATGGGCTTTATATTTAACTAATGTAAATTACAAAAAGAAAGTATTGAAAAGATTTAAGGTACTTAATGAAACATTAAAAAAAAAGTTTTTGCTTTTATTTTCGGGAATCAAATACAGGTGGAAAATATATATATATGTGTGTGTGTGTAAATATCAAATATCCATTATCATATGATGCATTTAATACCAAATGGAATTTAAAAAAAAAGATGTGAATTTATAAATCTATTAAATATCCCTCACTTTACTGTGATCAAAATTTTGACCTTTTACCCAGTGTATACGGGTACTTCTGCTAGTGTTACTGTAAAAAAAAGAAGCTATTCATAGCAATAATGGTTGTCAATAGTCACTTTAGTATTAGAATTAATTGTTGATCATGAAAAACATGAAATTAACATTAATAATGATAAATGGCTGGACGTGTGGAAATTTCCTTGTGTTTCTTGCGTCCATTGTCCGTTGCAGCTATGAATTTCTTGCCACTCCTCATTGCTTAAGTCTTCACAACATTGTCTATTTATTACCAAATTCTACAGAATTGAAACTCTGTGATCAAAAATAAAATAGCAACACCTTTGTAACCAAAAATAATATTGCTTAAATATATATCAGGAGTGTACTTATTTTTGGATTACTATATATCCGTACTTGTGACAGTTTCTATACTGTAAAGTTTGGTACTAAATAGTACCTAATAATATCCATTTTGATTGTATAATGTTCTATGGGAAATAATAAAATTCTGGTATTTTGTTCAGAAGGAAATTAAGTGTTTACCAGGAATTGTTTGGGGTGTATTTATTTATGTGTAATACTGTATTTATTTACCCAACCCATTTGCCACAGGTAGGATGTGACACAAGGTTACAAGTATGGGGCATCCAGCAAGGATCAAACTTGCTATTCATTAGTAATGGATTTGTGAGACTAACTTGCTAACCATTACACCATGATGGGATACCGTTTATGACTAATACTGTGTGTGTGTATATATATATATATATATATATATTTTTGGGAGAATATGTGCTTAATTGAAGTCATACCTAATTTGAAAATTAATTAGTTGATAATTAATGAATTAGGTGAATATATCTGTTCAAATGTAAAGCGTAAACAAATCGAGAAAAAGTCAGTCTCTGTATGTACATTTCGGCCTATTATGCCTCATCAGCAGAGTTATAGACTGGAAGCTGCTTTGTGTGATTCGAACCCTAACTCACACACAAAGCGGCTTCCAGTCTATAACTCTACTGATGAGGCATAATAGGCCGAAATGTACATACAGAGAATGACTTTTTCTCGATTTGTTTATGCTTGACATTTGAACAGATATATTCGCCTAATTCATTAATTATCAACAAATTAATTTTAAATTAGGTATGACTTCAATTAAGCATTTATTCTCCCAAAAATAGTCGACATAGCCATATCAAACAAACTGTTTGCATACTTTCATATATATATATATATATATATATATATATATTTGGAGGATATGTGCTTAATTGAAGTCATACCTAATTTGTAAAATTAATTAGTTAATAATCAATGAATTTAGGCGGGCATATATGTTCAAATGTAAAGCTAAACAAATCGAGAAAATGTCAATCCTTGTATGTACATTTCGACCTATTAGGTCTCATCAGCAAGGTTATAGACATGGGAGATTGCTCCGTGTGTGACTCGAAACCTTGACTGCCAAGCTGACAGGTGGGGATTCTAACCCCTACACCAGCTGGCCTATCCCAGATTCTTCGTTCTTTTTGAACTTATTTATATACCACTTTTTGGGGACTTATTGCACGACAGTATGAAAGTAAGTAAACAAACAATGTGTTTATTTTTGATATGGCCTTTTTAGCTGACAATTTTTGGAGGATATGTACTTAATTGAAGTCATACCTAATTTTGAAAATTAATCAGTTAATATTAGTTAAATTCATTAATTATTAACTAATTAATTTTCAAAATTAGGTATGACAAATAACGAATCTCTGATTCTGTGCTGGGTTCCCGGTTTCGATTTCTGTCAGAGGGAAATCGTAGGTATACACTGCTGATTAGACTTAATAAAGTTGAAACAGCTGTATGGTGTTTCACGTCGTGCTCGTTATTTGCCGAGTTTACTTGTCATGATTATTTTCAATAATTATCGAATTTTATATGATATACACATTGTAATTGCTTTAAAAAAATATAAACTATAATATATATATATATATATATGGAAGAGTGAATAAAGAAAAGAAAGAACAGAATGGATAATAAAAAATGAATTTAATCAATATCACTTACACATGTGTTTCAGTCAGTTCATCTGTGTGAAACTATTCCGCACACAGAGAAGATTCGACCTTCATCAGAGTGAAATTTTATTTTGAATAATAAAATTTCAAAATAAAATTTCACTCTGATGAAGGTCGAATCTTCTCTGTGTGCGGAATAGTTTCACACAATTAAACTGATCTAAACACATGTGTAAGTGATATTGATTAAATTCATTTTTTATTATCCATTCTGTTCTTTCTTTTCTTTATTCACTCTTCCTCATATTGTCGGATTCATTTCCAATTTCCATTTTTACATATATATATATACATTAATATATATATATATATATATATATATATATATTATATACCAACTCCTCTGCATGAGTAGTGTGGGACACTGGTTTGTCCAGGTGTAGGATTCCATAGGAAAATGTTTACAGTTTGTCCGTACTTCCCTAGCAGTACCCAGTATGTCTTGCTCACTTTTCTTGAATGATTTACGAGACAGGAGATAAATGTCTGAAAAGCTTGATATTTGTAAAATGCTGCTTTCAGGATTCATTATTCTTTACACAAAAGCAGATTGCTATACTCATTTTGGTTGCTATACTCATAATGTTTTGGTTGCTATACTCATAATGTTTTGGTTGCTGTACTCTCTGGTCTTCTTCGGGTACCTTATGTACTCAGTAACTATGTTGATGGTCAGGTGTAAGGACAATCAAAAATAAACATTAAAGATAGAGGTGTGTCTGTCTTTTACAAAGACTGACAAATAATTGAATAAAATATGTGTATTTGTGTGAACAAAAGAACATTAGCTACTTTTTGCCTTTTTTCTCAGCTATTGAAACCAGGGACAGGCATTGAACTCTCAACCTCTGGGTTCAAGTCTGCTCAGAACTGCAGGCAGAATCCTTATTCTATGATTTTTTAAAAGTCTTCAATTTTCTGGTAGCTAAAAAAAAAGTCATGGTAAAATGGTCATAACTTTGATTTCAGTTGGGGAAATTTCCACTAAGGGACTTCTTTATACTGTCAAACAAAAAGATAAAGATTTGGTTTACCGACATGAGTTGTGACAGACTCAATTCTACAGCAGTGGTCAATGCATTGAGAAATTTGGTTGATGAATATTTTATGTTTTTGTTTAAAATAAAAGCGATGAGAATCACAGCGGTTGCATGCGAGAAATAATTTGACATTGCATGTATTTTGATGCACATGCTAATCTGAGTAACCCTTGCACATGCAATCCAAATGAATTCACCCAGAGAATAATGACAATATGCAAAATTTAATGAAGTTAATCCTCATATCACTAATGATCTTTCTGATTCATATGCAAATCATTTGTATGGGCAAAGTTAAATTGAACATTTACATATATACATGAAAATATCTCTCTATCTATTTATCTCTCTATCTCTCTATCTATCTATATATATATATATATATATATATATATTTATATTTATTTAAGTCACCAATACAAAGTTCGTCTTTGTATTGGTGACTTAAATAAATAAATAAATACAGCTCTTAAAGAAATAATTGAGCACTTTATAATCATTTCTCCAATATTAATAACAAAAAAATTAATTAATATATATATATATATATATATATATAACTTTCAAAGAAAGAATTACTTAACAACCCATCATCCTGTTATATTTTATTTCGACCAGAAACTATGAGATAAAAATATAACGGGATGACGGTTTGTTAAGTTTTTCTTTCTTTGAAAGTTGAATATTGCTCTGTATATAATTTGATTTATTGACGATTATACATGATTATACAGGCTCTTTTTAGGGATTTATAAAGATCCTTGTATGAATATATATGTTTGCACCTACAAGAGCATACAGTATGGTTGTACAGTGAGAATCATCCCTTACTTACCCATCATTTGGATTAGCTTACACATATATATATATTGCTATATATTAGCTATCCTAACTTTGATATGTATGCTCTATCAATGATATTGAGCACTCTTTATTGAAAAATATAGCAAACTATATTATCAATATGATATATATAAAAGAGTTTTATAATTTGCTTAAAGCATTGTGTTTATATTGGTTTGGTGGTTGGTTTTGAAGGCTATCACAATGCAAGTGTAAAGAAAAATGAGGTAACTATGATATTGTTTGTGTACCTTTGATTTATTTTCTTAATATTTCAGGATAAAGATCACTTCGTCAGAAGATGTCTGATTTTAGCTTTCAGAAATCTCCTGATGAATAGATCTTTATGATAGCCTTCAAAAGAGATCTTTATGAAAGCCTTCAAAACCAACCTTCAAATCATATATATATATAATATATATATATATATATATATATATATACTGCTGCTGATTCTCCCGACGTGCATGCAGCAAAGAATGTATTGGGAATAAAAAAAAGTGTAAATATATATATCAGCGACGTTGTAACACTGGGATCATTGGAAATTTCGGTCTTTCAACATCGGATTTCCTCCCCAAGGGGACTAATCGGGACTGATCAAACTCCGACCCTCCCCAATCAGCAAATGGCAAAAGCAATTTGCTGAGTGGGGAGTATATATATATATATATATATATATATATATATATACCAAACCCTTTACACTAGAAGGATGTGTCACAGTCAGTTTCTTAAGCAGAGTTTAACATGTTTGAATTCAGTGTTTTCCTTCTCCTTAACTCATTGCGTAACCAAGGTTAAAAAACCCAATCCACTCTACTATTTACCCATATCTGTAGGGAGAGTAGTCGGATGCATACCTTTCCCAAGGGTATTAGTGTGATGCAAATGGAAACAGCCTTGCCCAGGATTTAAACTCAGGTTATTTAGTCCATTTTCTACAATGGTAATCATCACACCATGCGCCTGTATACACAAATTTGTCTCTGATAACCAAGAAGAGAAAGGAACAGCAATAATTACAAGACCAAAAAAATGTAACCCAGAACCAAAGAGATACCTGGCCTAAAAGAGAAGAACCCCAACACGAACAACACAGACACCCAAACAGAAGATAGAGGCAGACATTAGAAGAAACAAAACACGATGGCAGAGAATTTAAAAACCCATTTGTCAGCAAGGTTTCTTGGAAATGTTATGATTCTATATTTGTGTGTGTTTGCTTTTGTAAAACAATTCACTTTTGAGTATCATTGTTGTATTATAAAACCTATTATATAAGAATGAATGTGTATGTGTCTGTATGTATCCACTTACACTTTTCCTAACACTTGATAAACATATACATAAATGTAATGCATATCACTGTTCTTTTTGCACACACAAATACACATATTTTATTCATTTATTTGTCAGTTTTTGAAACGCATTTGTCAAAGTCAGACACACTTCTATCTTTAATGTCTATTTTTGATTGTCCTTACACCAATCCATCCGGTGGTTTCTTCTCCTACTTCTTTGAGAGAGAGAGAGAGAGAGAGAGAGAGAGAGAGAGAGAGACATATATACAGAGAGAGACAGACAGACAGACATTCATGCAGAAAGAGACATACAGGCAGACATTCATGGAGAGAGAGAGAGAGAGAGAGAGAGACAGACAGACAGACAGAGACAGACAAACAGACAGACAGACATTCATGCAGAGAGACAGACAGACATACATTCATGCAGAGAGAGATAGAGAGAAAGAAAGAGAAAGACATTCACAGAGAGAGAGAGAGATTCATGCCAAGAAAGAGAGAGAGAAAGAAAGACATACAGACAGAGAGAGAGAGAGAGAGAGAGAGAGACAGAGAGAGAGAGAGAGAGAGAGAGAAAGAAACAGAAATATATTCATGCAGAGAGAAAGAAAGAGAAAGAAAGACATTCACAGAGAGAGAGAGAGAGAGAGACTTTCATGCAGAGAAAGATGGGGGAGAGAGAGAGAGAGAGAGATGTGCATGCAGACAGCAAGAGAAAGAGAGAAAAGTGTGAGTAAGAGAGAGTGGTTCTGCCATTTTATAGTCCAAATTCCAATGTATCTTGGAGTTTTCCATTCCGATATGATTGGGCTGCTACCTGACCTTCCTTCCGAAACTATCACTCAGACAAATGACACACAAGAGGAAGAAGAAGAAGACGAGCAACCACAACCAGATCTCAAAGTGACCAAATCCTCAAGACTTGAGCTAGACCAACCTATATCTGTACTAAAACAAATATTTCTATTTCTTCTCCATTGTTCATTGCGTTCTGTCAAATCAAGTCATGGCAAATGCTCATGAAAAAAGCTCATTAGTAGAACTAAAGACTTCTTTTCTGGTTGTATTTCTACTTTTCACACCTGGTGAACAGTGACATGTCCTGAAAAAATATGCTGGAGTAAGCAAATAACATTATTAATATCTTGGAATTCTTTGACCTTGTAGCTGGAGTCCTACAAGGAGATACATTAGCACCATTTTTATTCTTAATATTTCTAGACTTCGTTTCCGGATGCATTTCTGCTCGTCATACCTATTGAGTAGTGACATGTCCTGAAAACTATACTGGGGTAAGCAAATGACACTATTAGGATCTTGGAATTCTTTGACATTGTTGCTGGAGTCCTACAAGGAAATACATTAGCACCATTTTTATTCCTAATATTTCAAGACTTCTTTTCCGGTTACATTTCTGTAGAGCTGTGAAATGTCCTGAAAACTATATTGAGGTAAGCAAATAACACTTGCAGGTGGAATTCATTCACCTGGTGGTGACACAGATTTCTTTGACATTGTCACTGGAGTCCTACAAGGAGATACATTCGCACCATTTTGATTTATAATGTTCTCTCTCTATAATCAACTTTCAAACTATGACCAAAAAAAAAAAAAAGAAAAAGAAAAAGAAAAAAATCAACTAAGGTGGTCACTACTAGAATATGCTCAATCCTAATTAGTGATCATCCTCCACACATAAAATACAACAATGAACATTATGCTTTTTATTTTGTGTGACATTGTTTATATTGTGTAATGTGTGAAAATAAACCATTGTCTTCTGTCTTGTTCTGTCTTGATAAACTATGAATGTCATTAAATATAATGAAAGAACAAGACTTCACACTAAAAAGTGCGAGAAGCTGGCAATATCCCACAGAAACTATTATGAATGCAGACTATGCAGATGATCTTGTGCTTCTTGAAAATACACCTACATAGCCTTGAAAAGACAGCAAGAGTCATGAGTCTCTATGCAATAATCATATAAAATGGTATTCATGTATTTTAAAGAAGATAGACATCTCCACACTGAAATTAGTAGACCAGTTCCTCTACCTAGGTAGTAGTATCTCATCTACATAATGTGATGTCAATGTATGCATAGAAAAGGCATGGATTGCTATAGACAGATTATTGCTCATATGGAAATCTGATCTCCCTGATGAGATAAAGTGAAAGTTCTTCAAACCTGTGGCTGTGTCAGTGCTACTGTATGGCTGTACCACTTGGACTCTAACAAAACGCTTAGAGAAAAAGGTAGGTGGGAACTACACAAGGATTTTGCATGCTGTCTTGAACAAATCTTAGAAGTAGCATCTCACAAAAAACAATTATATGACCATGTACCTCCTATCACTCAAACTATACAAGTAAAATGAACAAGACATACTGGACACTGTTGGAGAAGTAAGGACGGACTGATAAGTTACATTCTCCTGTGGACACCTACATATGAACACACTAGTGTAAGCCAACCAGCAAAAACCTACATCAATTAGTATTATTTGGATTATTCAGCCTATTGTTCTCATCTTTATTGTTATCAGTATAATGTTTGGCCGATGTGCCCACCGGCCTTCTTCAGGTATTTCTTTTTGGACTTGGGAATCTTCTTTCCGGACTCGAGGGCCTTCTCAAACTTGGGAACCTTCTTGTCATAATTGGAAGCCATCAATACCTTAAAAAGGCCAGAGGACACATCGGCCAAAACGTTGTACAGATAGCAATAAAGATTAAGACAATAGTCCTCATAATCCAAATAATACTAAAAATTCAGAGAAATACCGCATCCATCAGTTCTTTGTGGATTCTAAATGCCATGTGAAAGACTGATTGGGACTTGTGGTGAGAGAGAGTCATGAGAATCTGTGCTGTCAGTACGACCTGATGATGATGAATGATTGAATTAAATGCATCAAATTACCTACGAAATATCTGCTGAATTTTTTCAAGTGTTTGTATTTTTATTTATTAAGCTCCAAATGTTACATTCAAACAAAAATTAACAAATTTGAAGAAGTATACATACATATCTATTATTATACTAAAGCTGACCAAATCAATTTTGTCTCCTAAATGCTTTTTCCCTATTTTATTTAATGACACAAAATTCATATCAAAATATTCCTTACTTCTAGAATTTAGTTATGTTTGAAAAAAATCCATTTTAATTGGTTCTAATTAGTTGTAATTTACTATTAAGTTAAAAACTGGCCCATCTCTTACTACACATTCTGCCTGTCATTTTCCCCTTCTCTATATATATATCTTGATTAGCTCTTTGTTATATATGTTAGTTTTCCTGTGAGTGATTTACAGAATTTGAAATATTATTGCATGTTAAGTTTCACAAGCAGCTAGCCCATAGCTTAAATTGGGTCAAATATTCCCTTTCTTAGAAATCTTACAAAATGAGTTTAATGTTTTTTTTTAAATTATCCGGCCATATTTATTTAAAAAAAAATTAATATGCTTTACAAACTCACTTTTCCCTAATCCTAATTATCTACCAGAGCTCAATGGGTGGCCCTACGGTTTCATTGTGTCTAATATATATATATATATATAATCAAGTGACAACAAGTATATAACACTGTATATATCAGATGTGGCCAAATTAGTTTCAATAATCACAGAGACACAAATATGTAAAAAATAAGTAAATAAATAAAAAGAATTAGAGATATTTCAATCAGATTTCTACCTTACAAAATTAGTCTTATCTAATTATATAATTACTCCAGACTTTTCCTGCAAACTAGATGCTTTTTAAACACCTCCTACTAAAACAGCAAGTCAATCAGGCCAGCCGCTAAAACCTAGCAAACATTTAGAAGTGGTTTACTTCTAACATTGGACTTATTTATACAAATAAATTATATAAATGTTTACTTTGAAATAAAGGATTGTATAAACTTATGGAGGAATGTTGTAAGATTGTAACACATGTTGAGACTTTTCACTTAGCATTGCACATCATCATGGTAAAGTCAGATTGTAAAGACGGACATGATTTTCACAAATTCTCATTACAACAAGCTGCTGTCTCTTACTCTGAATATTCTAATTCTCTAGAATTTTCCACAAGTCACATATTAAAGTTCAAAGAGCCACATATGGTTTGGCCATGCCTGGTATATAGTCTATAACATTGTGTGTGTGTGTATATATATATATATATATATATATATTATAAAATGGGTACAAGAGATAACCTGCTCGAGTTTCACCATAAGGATCTTCAGGGTTAAATCCACTGAATTAATCGAGATACCGATTAAATGCAGTCGATTACATGTGTATGTTCATTGCATTGAGCAAACACGTGTAACAGACTGCATTTAATCGGTATCTCGATTAATTCAGTGGATTTAACCCTGAAGATCCTTATGGTGAAACTCGAGTAGGTTATCTCTTGTACCCATTTTATAATAAATTTGCTCTACTTCGTATTGAGCACTTTGTATTTGTTATATCGCTGACTTATCCCCCTGAATTCTGCACTTCCTAACCACCGTGTCCATATTCACCGGTAAGTCACTTCCCCCCCCTCTCTCTCTCTCTATATATATATTTGCTAATTCAACGCATACAAAACACCCATCATCTTTTATCCACATAAATCCTTGTTTTCTTCTCATTTCCACAGTCCTGATGAAGGTTTCCATTGTAAACCGAAATGTTCAAGTACCGACTATAAATTTCCATCCATCATAACATCCCGTGTTTGTTTCTAAATTTTCTCCATATATATATGTATGAGGTATAGAAATAGAAAAACAATATTAAATATTGTGCTAACAGATATCTGTTTTAACCTATGGGGTTGATAAAGTGTAATTCAATTGAAATCATTTTAAAATTAAAATGAGGACAATTGTAAAAGACATTTTATAAACACTGGTCTTCATCAGAGCACATTTTTTTGTTGAATGAAAAAAGGAGGAAAATTTAACAGTTTTACACAAGAGGTTCAAATAATGCTCAAATCATTCGGATTTATTTCCATTTTTTTAATATACTTTTCATATATATATATATATATATATTATATAGTTGAAAATGGAAATGAATCGACAATATGTTGAAAGGATAAATAAATAAAGGAAAGAAAATGTTGAATGGATAGAATTAGTTTAATGAATTACCAACACGTGTTTCGGCCGGGAGTTTGTTCATATACACATTGTATTCTATTTATTATTATTTTAAATATAAAATAAAATAATAATAATAGAAAATTATAAGATATTTAAGTATACAAAGAAAACAGCCTTCTTTAGGGTAAAATGTTTGATATTTGAAGTTAAAACGGTCAAAATACAGAGAATTTTGAAGTGATTGAAAAAAAATTTTTTTTTTTAAAATTTTTGAGATGTATACAGTTGGAGAAATAGAGTGATAGTTGGTGACAGTTTTGGTTAGAGAATAAAGAATATTCAGTGAATAGTGACATTTGAAAAATGGGGAATTTTTTAATTTCATAAGTAATATTATTGACTTGTGCAAGAAAAGTTAAATTTCTGTTGTTAATATATAATTCAAATTTGTTTTTTAAAATTAGTGAATACCTGTATTTATATTGGTAATTTATTTATTTGTTTGTTTTTAATATAATCTTACTGATCATTAAATTTTTTTGTGTCATAATGGAATAAAGTGTGTTAGTATTTTTCGTTAGGGGTTAAAAAGAAAAGGAATCTGGAAATATAAAAAGACTTGCTGTCACATGTTTTTCAGTGAGTTAGTAGCTTAGGCAGGTGTAGAAAAATTTTAGTGGGGTGAAGTTGAGGATAATGATAAAATAGTAAAATAAAATAAAGTATACTTACGGTTGGAGAAATGGAGTAATTTGGTGGAATTTTAATTTGGGGGAATTTTAATTTTAATATTTGGGGGAATTTTAAATTTCGTAAAAAATATTATGAACTTGTGCAAGAAAATTGAAGTAGAAAGTTGGAATTATGTTCTTAACATATAATTAAATTTGTTTATTAAATTAATGAATATGTGTATTGATATTGGTAATTTATTTATTTATTTTGTTTTTTAATATAATTTAAGTGATCATTGTTTATATATATATATATATATAATATATATATATATATATATATATATATATATATATCTGTAGATGGGTTACCAAGTCACTTGGTATTAGGATGACTCTAAGTTGGACCTTTCTTCTAACAGCGGTATGTTAGAGCTGTTCAGGTGCACATTGAGAGCTCGATGTTCAATGTTATTGAACAGAGCAATATAATTGGTAAAGAAAAAGAATCAGTCATTTTGTGGTTATAGATCTATTTCTACCCACAGGTATCTGTGTATAACTATGAGTATCATCAGACTTTATTGAAAATGGTTAATTTTCTGATGATACTCATAAGTATATACAGATACCTGTGGGTAGAAATAGATTTATAACTGCAAAATTATAGATTCTTGAGCCTTTTTCTTTACCTATTATATATATATATATATATATATATCTCAAGTGACAACAAGTTTACTGCTCTGTTAGGGTTGGGGGGGGGGGGGGGGTTAAATACACTGACTGTATCATGTTATTTCTAATGTTGGCTGGTTATTTTCTTTAATGGCATATCAACACTTATGGCCTATTTAATGCTTTTCTTTTTCATATATATGATTTCATGTGTATTAATATGTTGGTAGAAGTAATTTTCATGAACTTCTTGTGTGTCAATAAATTTTGATGAAAAATCTTCAGCAAAGAAGCCTGTTGTATCAGTTTTCAATAAAACTACCCTTGTTTTTTTTTATTTCATGTGTATTGATATGTTGGTAGAAGTAATAGTGCATATCACATAAATGCGTCCTGGCCAGCTGCCCTAAAAAACGCTATGCGGTGCCTGCTGAAAATCTGACCCATGCTACTTATGAATAATGTATTGATTGTTTTTTATTTTTGAAACTTGGTTGTATTTATTTAAAAATTTGTGACGGTTGTTTTGAATTAAAATGAAATGAAAATACAAAAAAAAGAAGATATCTTAAAGGGGAAGAGGTTAAATATTTACATTTACTTAATGATAAAAAACCTGGGGGTGGCTTACTTTTAACACCTTCAAACCACTAAAAAAGATTATTTGTTGATAAAAAACGCCTTCAAACTGCTAGAAAAAAATAAGATTTTAAAGAGGGGGGTGTTAAGGTATTTACATTTACTTTTCATATTGCATTAACTTTTTGGGAAAATGCCTTCAAACAGCTATGGAGTTCATAAGTAGCACAGGTTGGATTTTCAGCAGGCACCACTTAGCATTTATTCAATATGCACCAAAGTAATTTTCATCAACTTCATGTGTATCAATAAATTTTGATGAAAAATCTTCAGCAAAGAAGTTTGCTGTATCAGTCTTCAATAAAACTACCATTGTATTATTCGTGAGTTGAAGGTATCATGTTGTTTCTAATGTTCTGGCAATGCAAAGGATGCAGAGTATGGATTTTCAGCTTGCATGCCTGGTCGTAGGAATTGTATTTGACACCTTCACACCCAGTAGGTAAGGGGTTAAAAATGTTCTGTCTCAATTAGGCCCTAAATAGAACTGTAGCTTAATGAAATACCTTAAAGGAAAATGAGGATGTTGTAAAAATATCACCAGAGATCAACTTCTTTGCGATGCCTGAAAGTGAGGAATGGCAGTGATCATATTTTTACTGTTGTACACTGTCGTGTGCACAGGGTGCTTATTTTCACTTACACATTTCTTTATATTGATTTAGTATTAGTATATGTTGAAAAGATGATCCAATGGTTGCATCATCTTACAAAAAAAATGATAATAGATTTTTATAATCATCACTGTGTAAATCATTGGCCATATAGAGGTCTATATATATATTATATATATATATATATATATATATATATATATAACTCATCGGTGTGGCCTAAATTCGGTATCAGCCAGGCAGTGAGGGAGTCTATCCCCTTTTCACTAGCGCTAGACCAAGGAGATTATTTTGAAATTTGAGGCAGAGTACCACATCTACCATCAGCTCCTTACTTTATCGCAGAGATCCCTGTACTAATATACTGAGTTAGCGAGGGACGGTATCGAACCTGGAACCTTGTGGCTCCCAGTCGAACGCTTCTCCGACTGAGCTAAACTGGATATATATATATATATATATATATATATCATACAAGGTGTGTCATAAAAATATTGAGATTGAAGTATTTACCAAGATAGAAATGAACAATGAATGGAACGTTGATTTTTTTTCAGAATACAAGGTGTGTCATAAAAGTGCTGATTTGAAGCTATATTTAACAAGGTAGAAATGAACAATGAATGTCAAGGTGTGTCAAAAAGTAGAAAAAATCTCGATACTTTTTTGACACACCTTATATAGTGTCACTTGAAAGTTTGTGATTCCCCTCCCCCCGATTTAGTCCTTGTTACAGAGTAAAAAATTAAAATAAGCCTATTAAATGCACATCCAAACACCAATTTGTATAGTAGACTTTCCAAATAATGAACGCAAACAAAAAAAAAATGATGTATTTTCCTTATTCATTTTAAAAAAGGGATTTATTTCACCAAAACTGAAAATTTGACATGCGCAAAATTATGTGAACCTTTTTAGATCGTACCTTGTAGGACTGAGCCCTGTTGGCTGGGGCTTTACAATATACCGACTCAACCTCTGCAGAGGGGTAAGACCCCCCCCCTCCAATGGGTCCACCTGTTGGCCGGTGGTGACCCATGATGCTTAAGGACAGAATTCTGGTAGATGAGCAGTTGATGACATGTAACACCTTACTTTGGTCCTTACTTAGGCTAGACAGTCGGTCGGAGAGGCCCCCTCTGATCAATTGGCTGGTCATGTCAAGCCCTAGCACTTATATGATTATCCCAACCCTATTGCCCTTATGGCAACCCTTTTGATCATATGGGTGCAAGACAGCGGTGGCTGAGGGTGAGTTTTCATGTCCTGGGAATGATGTTAAACTCTATCTGAGAGTAGGTTTCTGTTCTAGAGGTCTGGAGAATGTGGAGCACCCCTTCATCATCATTGCTCCGAGGTTCACTCTGACCTGTTAGGGTTTCAGCTATGGGTTAAATAGAAAATTTGTTTACAAAAAAACATTGAGTTTAAAAAAATCTTCTTTAAACTATCGCTACAAATCTTTCAAAACTTTGCCAGCATTAAATGACACACTGTGGTTGATAAAAAATTTTTTTTTAGATTAGTGAAATATATCACTAATTAGGACTGAGCCAATTTCAGTAGTGACCACACCAAGTGGAGTTTAATAGGTTTGAATTCAGAGTTTTCCTTCTCCTAGACTGGTTGCATAACCCAGGTTAAAGAGCCCAGTCAGCCCTACTATTTACCCATAGCTGCAATGAAAGTAGTTGGATTCATACCTTTCCCAAAGGTATTAGTGCTATGTGAACTGTAGCTTCATCCAGAATTTGAGCTCAGGTTGACGAGTCCATTTTCAATGACTTTAACCATTACACCACGGTCTCCAATATGCAGTAAAATAAAACAAAACAAACAAATACCATATGGAACCACCTTTTGCAATGATCACTTCAACCAAACGTCTTTTGTAGCCACTGACCAGACTCTCAGATCTGTTGTTAGGGATTTTTTCCCCTCTCGTTGCAAAACTTAGCTAGTTGGAGATTAAAAGAGAGGGCAACCAGCTGAGCTACTATAAAGCTTCACAGATCAACAAGTTTTAAAAAAATAATAATGAAAATACATCCTTTTTTTGCTTGTGTTCATTATCTAGAAAATCCACTTTTCAAATTTGAATGTACATTTAAAAGGCTTATTTGAAATTTTTTTTAATGACATGTCTGGGGAGTTCACAAACTTTTGAGTGGCACTATATATATATATATATATAAACAAAGTATACAGAGTATGATTCTATTATAGTTTGAAGTATTTTTCAATGTTAACATTTTTCATTTTTTTATGTCAAACCATAATCAGAGCATTGTTAATGTGATGTTGTAACTTCTGAATGATATTCAATATTAATATAGGAAGAAACAAGAGACAAATCTTAGCATTCTATTTCAAAATTATAAAATTATAGGAAGTAATTTGTGTTTGAAATTATTTCGAAATAAAACAAAATCAAATAATATATAATATATATATATATATTATATGTGTGTGTGTATATATATGTGTGTGTGTGTGAGGAGTGAAGGATTTGAATAAATCCGACAGAATGTGGTTGAGAATAGATGAAAGTGTGGATACAGTTTAACACAGTTAAATTCAGTTAATATTTGCCTCATTGTATGAAGCCTTTACAAGTTTTGAAAAAGTTTCATACAATGAGGCGAAATATTAACTGAATTCAACTGTCTGTGTTGTTATTTCCACACTTTCCTCTATTCTCAACCACAACACACACACACACATATATATATATATATATATATATATATTATATATATATATATATATATTATGGGAGTACATTTTTTTTTATCTCCTGTCATCCTTAAAACATCCATAAATTTCTTCACCCTTTAAGACATCCTGATGAAGGTTTAATGAAACTGAAAGGTTTAAGCGTCGATAAATAAATTCATCTCATTTTTGGAACACTTATTTTTTCAAATTTCTTTATATATATATATATATTATATATATATATATATATATATATATATATGTGTATGTGTGTGTGTGTGTTTGAGAGCCATTCAAAAAGTTCTAAGTCTCACTCAGAAAGAAGAACCACTTCTTAATAAAAGTAGAAAAATGAATTCAGATGTCTGTCATAATTTCTGTGCGGGTAAGGTCCATACAAATGAGAGAGGTTTTTAACAAATCTAAAAATGGACAAAACAGAGGCCTGAGCAGTGAAGTATCTGGATGAGGCTTAGAACTTTTGAACAATTCTCATATATACTTGCACATGTCTTATTTAATTATTTCATAAAAATAATGTACAGCCTTTCTAACAAAACTATAGCATACTTCCCAGGGTAATTGACAATGTTGTTTATTCTGGCTATCAATAGGTTTTAGATTGTGGCATCAGTTGTGTTGGCAAGTTCAAATGGTAGAAATGTTGGTTGATTGAAATTCTTTCAAAATTACTTAGTTAAACAGAAGACAGACAGAAAGTAAAGGAACGAAAGAAAAGAGATAAAGAAGACAAAGACAGAAACAAACCAGAGAGAGAGGGAGAGAGAGAGAAAAGAAAGAAAGAAGAGAAGAAGAAAGAGAGAGAGAGAAAGAAATATAGAAAGACAGAGCAAAGAGAGAATTATTTGTAAACAAAGAAAAACTACTAAGGAGAAAAATATATAATTACCCAAAATAGAAGGGACGACTTAAGATATAATGAAAGAGAGTAAAAAAGAAGAAACTGAAAAAAGTGTGTGTGTGTGAGAGAGAGAGAGAGAGAGAGAGAGAGAGAGAGAGAGAGAGAGAGAGAGAGAAATACAACCAGTATGCTTATTCCATAATTTTTGCTTGTGGTTGTATCTATCTATCTATCTATCTATCTATCTATATATATATATATATATATATATATACATATATATACATAAATATAAAAAGAATTATAGTAATATGTAGTACAGGTGTAGAAACACCTCCCACATTTTGAACTGCCAACTGTTTGGTGCAAGTGTACTTAAGCAAGTGGTAATGGTAGTTCCATGTAGCTCATTTTTTACCATTTTTTTTTCAGATTTGATCAGTTATGATAATGTCTTGAATTATTGCAAACTATGCGTTTTCTGTTGAAAAGTTTCTTTAAGAATGGTGAATCTTTAATTGCCACACAGAGATCTTTTTGTGCTCATTTCATGTCAGAATGATGCTGTTCTGGATAGAAAATCAGTACAGCTATGGGTTGAAAATTTCAAAACCAAAGGTTTCTCTATTAAGATAAAGCCATCTGAAAGAATTAAAGGATGCTATTTGTCAAAAAGTGACAGAAATACTGCCAGACATGACTCTTGATCTTTTTGTCAACCTTTCAAAACAGTTCCATAATCGTAACTGTTTGTACAAAAAAATGGCAAGACATTAGCCAGATGGAGCTACCATTTCCACTTGCCTAAGTTGACTTCCACCACCCAGGTAACAGTTTAAAATGTGGGAGGTATTTCTGGTGCACCGTGTATGTATTAGACTTTAAGAATGACTTCTCATTGCAGGTATTGAATTAATAAAATCATCATCAGGTCATGGTGAGGGGAAATGAAAGAGCAGACTCCACAGCTAAATCGGCTCTAGATTTGATCCCCGACAATTTCAAGATACCATATACTGATTTGAAACCTAAAATCAATAGATTCTTCATACAAAATGGCAACAACACTGGAATAACAACATCCACAATAAACTCTTCCTAATCAAACCCACTTTGGGAGGCTGGATACCAACTTTAAGAAAGTCTAGAAAGGAACAAATCATTGTATCTCGATTACGCATTGGTCATACAAGATTAACGCACACCAATATACTCAAACAAGAACAACAACCACAATGTGGAACATGTCAAACACCTTTGACAGTTAAACACTTATTCATGGAATGCAGGTTTCTTGCTCACTTCAGAAACCGTTATTTTAAAGCAAACAATATGAAAGATCTGTTTGAAAATGTCAACATGGAGGATATTCACTCTTTTTTGAGAGAAACAAAATTATACCATAGAATATAGACATGAAACAAATCAATGCCATACAACATAATCCCCAATAATGCTAACACATTGTTAAAACCAATTACTAAAAAGTATAAATATAAATACACAATATGTATAACATCCTAACCGTTAGGCATAACATAACCCCAGATGGGTTGATATGCCGTTAAAATCAATAAACAACAAACAAACAAATACCCACAACTCTCTCTCTCACCACCTGTCCCTATTAGTCATCACCCCTAGCAGGTCTTCAGCATGGCAGTATCTAATATCCACACAGAGCTGGTTGATGTAGGGTTTTGCTGGTCGGCCTACACTAATGTGTCTATATGTAGGTGTTCACAGGAGAACATCACTTATGAGTTCATCCTTACTTCTCCAGTAGTGTCCAGCATGTCTTGTTTGTGTGATGTATTTAAGAAAATTGTGTGGTTTATTGTCAGTATCAGCTGGAAAATACATGACCTAATTGCCAAGAAAACAATCCGCCATTTTCAAGATCCTGTGGTATCTACAAAAGAGAAAGAGAAGAGAAATAATGGAAGTTAAATATAAAAGGAATATTCAGTTTTCTGAAGCTCAAAAGATAGTGGAGTCCTACATAAATAAAACAAACTGGGAAGTATTCAAAATCCTATGCAACCAAAAAACTTATACAAGACCCAAACAATAAAGACCTAACAAATAACTTGACTGAAACGCTAATCCCAATAGCAAAGGAAACCATCTCCAAAAAACCTCAAAATCAAGCAAAACCATCAAGGGAAGAAAATAAGAACAAATAGTAAAACTATACAAACAAACATAACTTATACACCAAACACAATCTAGAAAATGATCAGAAAAAATTATGACCTTAAGGCACCCCTTTTTGATCTCGATTAAGAAAGGACATGTTTTTCATTTACACCGTCAATATCTGGCAATATCAGACAATTTTTAGATTTCTAGAAAATGATCAGAAAAAATTATGGAAAAACCAAGTCTACTCTTCTCAGACCATATGACCTTAAGGCTGTAAAGTTTTTAAGTGCCATCCTTGGCCAGTTGAAAAGGGCTTAAAGAAAGTCCTATGTTATGGAATCCTTTGGTAATCCTTTATTAGGCATATAAGTCCTATCCTGTGTATTGGTAAAGGTCCAGTGATTTAATCCTATGTCCTTCGTCAAAGAATATCTGCGTAATTATGACCAGTAGGGTTGGTTAAGTATTGTATCAACCTCAGAGTACTCTTAGTGATTGGCCAAGGAGAAGATCACATGATCTGGCCTAGTCTATAAGTAGGAGCAGGGATCTAGCACACACCTTATATTTAAAAAATCTCAACAAAGGCACCCCTTTTTGATCTTGATTAAGAAAGGACATGTTTTTCCTTTACACCATCAATATCTGGTTGTTTTAAGAGACGATTTTTAGATTTCCTTTTTATAAATTATAAAAGTAACCCCTAACCCTAACAAACAAACGAATATTGACGGTGTAAATGAAAAACATGTCCTTTCTTAATTGAGATCAAAAAGGGGTGCCTTAAGGTCATATGGTACCTCTTCTCAAACACATAACTAAAACAATACAGAAGCATCGAATAAAAAAGATAAAGCAAATAAATTAGTTGAGATCTTTTTAACAAAAAATTTAAGAAAATAGAGTGGTCTATTGTTGGTATCAGCCGGACAGCAAGGGAGTTTGTGGTGGAGCACCACACCTATCTTCAGCTCCCCACTTTACCACACAGATCCAAGTTGTACTACTAATATGCTGAGTTGGTGAGGGTCGGTATGGAACCCAGAACCTTGTGGTTCTGAACCAGATGCTCTAACGACTGAGCTAAACCTAATGAATGGAAAATAACCTAAATGTGACAAATAACTATTCAATATGCTGTGTTGTGGGCTTGATTAGCAATTATTATTTTCTGTCACTTGTTTTTGACTAAGACCTAGAACGTTGTGAATCATTGTTGTACACTGTCAGTCTTATACAGTAATAGAAAGAAAGACATAGATACTCTGTTTGTCTTCAGGTCATTTCATAGCAGTGACATACCAAGAGGGGAGCTGGGAGTGCAGTCTGCCTAGGGCTGCACAATTTATGGGGCAGCACATTTGAGTTGAGGAGGAAAATAGAAATAAAGGAAATTTTTTTGGAGCTTGTTCAGCTGATTGGAAAATTCGACCCAGGGCTACACGAACATTTGGTGAAATTAAAAATTGATGAATTTACCACTCTCACCAAAGATTAACACTGTCCTATCCAGTAACATACAATTTTAGCAATCATCTATAGAGCGTGATCCTGATGAAGTCATTCAAGATTTCACCAAGAGGAAGGCACATAAAATCTATTTGTAAATCATTTATTTTTGTAATTCATTCATCTGTTCTTAAACATATCTTTCTTATTTTTGTGTATAAATATTATAAAGGGGCTGGTTTAGCTCAGTAGAGCGTTCCGCTAGAAACCACAAGATTCCTAGTTTGATACCTGTCCTCGCCAACTCAGTGTATGAGTAGCACAGGGATCTGTGCGGTAAAGTAAGGAGCTGATGGTAGGTGTGGCGCTCCACCTCAGATGCCAAAAACAATCTCCTTGATCTAGCGCTATTGAAAAGGGGATAGACTCCCTCGCTGACTGGCTAATACTGACTTTAGGCCGCCCTGTGCTACTCATATGCTGATGATCTACCGACTGAGCTAACCTGCCCTTAATAAGATGTATTATTTGGTTTTCAGATTTTTGAAGGCCTATTAGAACCTTTGAAGTGCAGCTAATAAACATCCGGCCCTGGTGGCACTTGTGTTAGGTACACCGCTGGCTCATAGGGTGCGCATTTTTCAGGCAGTTGACTACAAACAATCAATTTATTAAACTTCTTGTTTCAAATCTTCTGGTCAGTTGCATGTTTCAACTGGCAGGTAGACTATGACTGACCAACTGTCTTCTCTCTGCCATTTCTTTTATCTATGATGTGATTCTGCACCTGTCATATGATCCTGTGCTTGTTACCTGAGCTTTTCCCTGTTGATCATGCCCAATGT
This sequence comes from Doryteuthis pealeii, assembly GCA_023376005.1. Classification (NCBI taxonomy): domain Eukaryota; kingdom Metazoa; phylum Mollusca; class Cephalopoda; order Myopsida; family Loliginidae; genus Doryteuthis; species Doryteuthis pealeii. Next base: position 11,666,049 of record CM042141.1, read on the forward strand.
CCTGGCATTTGAATACCGATTTTGTTACAAGTTTACAGATGTACACTCAATGACCTTCGCACTTCCTTCTGTTCTTTACTCAGAGACGCTGAGGTCAACCAAAAGGTCACATTACCTGCAGGTGTTTGCACTCAGAGACCTGATACATCTGTCACCTGTTATATGAAAAATAAGCCCATTACAAAATTCTCTTTCTTGACTAGAAAACTTCAAAAAGTTCAAAGCACTGAAACTGATTTTTTTCTGTAAATGAATAAGAACATGCTCATTTGTTAGATGAGGGTCAGCTGAAAAGTTCATAGGCTAACCAAGATGCTCTCATGGAATGAGGCTTATTTTTCAACATAGTCCCTCTTGCGGTCCACACACTTCTTCTATCGGCTTTGCAGTACTTGTATCCCATTGGTAAAAAAAATCATTAACAGCAGATACGATCATCATTGGGGAGGGGGAAACCATGAGTGTAACACTGGCATGTAAGTTGGCCTTCTCCCTACCGGGGGTTCCAGTGAGCTTTGGCCGCTGGATCAGGTGTAGTAAATTAAAAGTGTCAATCCCAGGGGGCTGTCCCCTTGATTTAAAAGGGCAGAGCTGGGTTTATTGCCCAGCGCCTGAGGTGCCCACCTCGAGGGTGAATGCCAACGGGATTGACGCATTTTTTGGGCCTACCACCCATGAGCTTCGGTTTGAGGTTGGGCCCACATAAAAATGTCCTTGTGTCACGTCCTCATAAGTGGGATGAGAGGCAAATATCCTGACATGTAAGTTAGCACAGAAAAGTTTTTAGCAAGAATGACGTGTTAGATGGGACTGTTGAATGAGTTTGGAATTATGCATTGAGAGTGAGACATGGGCTTTTGTTCTATGGCAGTTTTGGCTTGGGGGAAAATAAAAATCTCATGAGAAAAAGAAGTGTCCTTGTATTATTACTAAAAACTTTATATGGCACAAGGCAAGATATCCCTCAGCTCCCCCAAGCTGGTTTCCAGACTTCAGACAGCAAGGAATTTATAGAATACTAAGTCCAATTACCGTTGAATTGGCAAGACAAGACGGCAAACCGTCGTAACTGAATACGATTCTGAGATGCCGTAAAGACCACTGAAAAGTGGCAGGATTTATGGAGCCTCAGAGGGCCCTACAAACCAAGCAGCCAATCAGGACTCAGGGAATGGACTCACCCAAATGCATGGGTGGACTGTTCTGAATTCCCATAAATACCAGTTGTCTTGACACTGGTGCAGTTGGGCTTGGCCAGTCACATTGCTCAAACCAATTGTTGACTGTCTAACTGACTTCAATAGAATTGTCAGTCAACTCCAGCATCATCTCAACAACCAGGATTTGAGCCTCTCCAATGTTGTACTGGTCGAGAGATAAGTATACAACTAAATTTTTCTATGTTAACACTCCATTCGAAGTAAGAGCAATAATCTAATCATCATATAAATATTTTAGCCTATGAAATTTTAAGCTCACCCTTGTATAACAAACAGGCCCACTTCAAAATTTCCTTTTATGACTATTGCCCTGATGACAGGGCTTAAAGGTTATTTGCCTCTCATCCCACTTGACACAAGGACATTTTTATGTGGGTCCACCCACAAACCGAAGCTCATAGGTGGTAGACATAAAATTGCGTCGATCCCGTTGGCATTCCCCCATAAGGGGGGCACCTACTGGGATCGACGCTATTAATTGTACTTTACTGGTCCATTGGCCGAAGCACACTGGACCCCCAGCCAAGCAAGGCTGGGTGGATAGGTAAGAGTATCAGAGCACAGCACCTGGAACAGATCCCCTCTTATCCAGGGAAGTATGACAGGGCTTAAAGTATGCTGACTGTATCCCCTGAAGCGGGGTAAGAGTCCACCATAAAGGGGTATCTTGAGTATGACACTAAACTGTATCTGGTGGTTAGGTTTCTGTTCTAGACCTTTGGGATGTGTGGAGTACCCCTTCATTGCCAGTTGTGTTTAAAAGAATTGAGCTTGGAAAAAATTTAAAAAAACATCAAGAATTAATAAAACAAGATGTCTTTGACATAGAATAACCCAACAGGAGTTGGCATTCCGTAAAATCCAACCAACCAACCATCACAACATCTACGGCAAAAGTATATGAAATGTTATCAAAACATACCAAAACTTTTGACTCACACGAGTATACAAGGTGTGTCAAAAAGTATCGAAATTGAAGATGTATTTACCAAGATAGAAATGAAGAATGGTTAATTTTTTTCAGAATACAAGGTGTGTCATAAAAGTGCCAAGTTTGAAGCTGTATTTACCAAGATAGAAATGAATAATAAATGGAATGTTCATTTTTTTTTTTTCAGAATACAAGATGTGTCAAAAAAGTATCAAGATTGAAGCTGTATTTACAAATGATCCAGATTAGTAGTTTTGTCATTGAATAAGAATATGTGCATTTTACTTGAAATGTATGTTTAGTTCTTGATCATATGTAAATCTGATCTCTCTGATAAAATAAAGTGATTAGCTGTGTCAGTGTTACTGTATGGCTGCAACATTTAAACTAAAAACATACTTAGAGAAAAATCTAGATGAGGCCTACACAAGGATTCTGTGAACTATCTTGAACAAATCCTGTGAGCAGCAAACCACAAAAAAAGCAGGTGTATGGCTACTTATCCACTAAAGAGGAAGAAGGACATTGTTGGAGAAGTAAGAACAAACACATAAGTGACGTTGTGGAGATTATCTTCCCTTTGCCAGGAAGAGTTATCTTCCTGCGGTGTTGCTGTTTGTTCCCACTAGGGGACCTCTGGTATTTAAGTGCCTTATTTAAACTTCTCTTCCTCTTTTCTACCTCTCCTCGTAGGTATCCACATGGGTTAGACAATTGTCATTCCCTTCTTGTTGGGGCTTCGGCCCTCAACACTGGCCACTAGTCACTGTAAGTGATTTATACAGCATGGACTATTCTTAGTCTCATGTCTGTACCTTTTTATTATGTGTACTTTTATATTATCTTGTCTCTTTTATGTATGTATGTTTATGTACACTATTCTATTCTATCTTCTATTGTTTATGTATCTTGTTTATTCCTGTGCTGTATTATATAAAATGTTTTGTCTCAAAAATGTGTCGGAGTTGTATGTTCAATTAATGCTTTGAATCTTACAACGTTATCCAATGGGCACATGTCTGGACCAAACAGCAAAAAAACTACTGGATGCTGTGCCGAGGACCCGCCAGGAGTGACGACCTATAGGGATGTGTGGTTAGAGTAAGTCATGGGAATCCACACTGTCAGTGCTACCTGATCATGAGGTGCTTGTGTGTATTCTTTTCTATTCAATGTTTCTTATATTTGTGATGATTTCATGTATGCTTCTTTGTTCAACCTCTGAGTTGATCAGAGTTCTGATTGGTTAATTAAAATGAGAAGCATCCAATGAGGCGCAGCTTATTTCAAACAAATTCTAGGACAGAACATGAGGTTTCTTCATGATTAAATTCCTGTCAAACACTCTTACCTTCTACATTGACATGGTTTCAAATGATGACAGCCATTAAGGTCTCATATCAACCAATTTGCATTAAGATCCATTGGAAATGTGCACTGTGTGTCTCCACGAAAAGCTGTATCCACAACTGTCAGACCTACAAACCCATGATTGAGTGGATTTAATTTTCAAATCTAAAATGAAGGAGTGTATTGGGTCACCAGTCTTTATCGAAAATTGATTGAAATTTCTCTCTCTTCTTCTGATCTATAGGCTGTAGGCTAACCCGGAAAATCATTAGTTTTCTGAATTTTTCCCTATCTTTTCAGGCACCTGACATTTTAAAACTGATTATGTACTTAAAGGAAATCACCCACATACATGCACCTATCCACTCCCACACACACATGTATATATATATATATATATATATATATATATATATATATATAGTTTCAAATTTGTTTCTTTAACTGGTATGGGTTCAGAACTAACAGTGAAGTCCTCAAGTTCTTTTCACTTATAAGATAGTCATGTTCTGTCTCTCTCTCTCTATATATATATATATATCTAATCAGTCATAAGTAAAGCTTTCATGCTAATGATAGTGATTTCAGACAATGGTAAAAATGTAAAAGAATAAAATAATTAACCCACCAAATATATATATATATATGTGTATATATAAAAAGTTATGAAAACATAATAGTGAAAACATTTTATAGCATAGCTGATATTGAACAATATGTTATGAAATGTTTTCACTTTAACAGCATTTTGTGGTGTTTTCATATCTTTTTTTATATATACTCATACCGTCGGATTCATTTCCTTTCTTTTAACTTATATATATATATATATATATATATACAGAGTGCAATGGATAAATTGTGGTCTAAATGATGTAAAAATAAAAATAGCACTGACATATCAATTTATTAGATATATTTACCAAAAGTTCATGAAAATACCTTGAAACATTATGATTAGTATTAGATATGAATACTTGAAACTATACAACAGTCTCTAAACAAATGATTATTATTGTTACTAGCAAAATAAAAAACGCCCTCCAGGCGATGTAAAAATAGATTTTTGAAACATATTGCCTGAGGGGTGGGAGTTAAAAATTCAATGTCAGCGAGTTTGTACCCTAAGTAAGTAAAATCATCAAATTCATTAAAGGATTAAAAAATAAAACAATTTGAAATGTAAACTTTAAATATGTATTAAAATAAAACAAATTATATATAGATATATAATACCAGTCATGTATTTATTAAAACTTGTTTTAAAAAACAATGAGGAATGTCTAATGCTGCATGTTCAAATTTTGAGTGTATTTATTCTATGTTATGATGATTTTGGGTAATGTGACGTAAGCAGTGACATAATTTTTTGTTACAGACAAAAATTGGAAGCGAATCTCCATTATTAATAGATTTCACTCCCTGCAAGTTTATCACACAAGTGGTCTTTCACTGGAGTCTGGGTGACAGAAAGTTTCCTCACACCTCCTGGTCAATTCTAGGTATGGAAGTTGATATTATTATTATTATCATTATTAGTTTTTTACACCAGCATTAGCTGAGGATATTTCCCTGGAGTCTGAGTGACAACAAGTCTCCTCAGGTCTCCAGGACTCTTCTGAGTATTCTAGCAGATTGCAGCAGTGCAGTAGTCTGGATGGTCTCAATTCTTCCTCTAATTCCCAGATTTTCTAATCTTTTTTCCGAGCTGTTTGGGACCGTTCCATGTGCACCAACTACAATTGGTATCACTTTGACTTTCATATGCCATAGCTTTTTTCAGTTCTGTGGCAAGGTCCAGGTATTAGTCTATCTTTTCATTTTCCTTCATTTTCACCCTGTGATCTGCTGGAACTGCAAAATCCACCAATTGACAGGTTCTTTCTTTTTTGTTAATCAACACTAGGTCTGGTCTTCTTGCTGGGATAAGGTGATCCAATTTTATCTCAAAGTCCCAGAGAATTTAATGTATTTAATTCTCAAGAACAGATTCTAGTTTATGCATATACCGTTTTGTTGTATGGTTTAAATTTAATTTTTTGCATAATTCCCAGTGGATCACCTTCCCAACCCAGTCATGCCTAGTTTTGTGTTCCCGTTGTGCTAGTTTGCTACATCTGCTTAGTACATGTGTTATAGTCTCCTCTCTGTCACCACATAGTCTACATTTACTATTTTGTTGGGTCTTATCAATTTTTGCTTTGATATAGTTTGTCCTTATGGCATTATTTTGTGCAGCAATCATTAGTGATTCAGTTTCTCTTTTGAGGTTTCCTATTATAATTAAATAGGAATTGTTACTTGAAATCATATAATTGCAAAATAAAAGATGACCTCATTATGAAATGACCTAACAAGTGTTGACATACTGTAAAATCACCCAATCATATCATTACTTTCAAATGACTAGTATTAGGTAGGAATCCTTGAAATCATATAACTGTGTGGAAACAAAAGATTATTTTTATTACTATCACATAGAAATAGTTACTTCAAAATTGAAAAAAGAAAAGAAATTATATTAATAATGGAGATTCGCTTCCGGTTTTTGTCTGTAACAAAAACGACGTCACCGATTAACGTCATACTACGTCATAACATAGAATAAATACACTCAAAATTTGAGCATGCAATGTTAGACAGTCCTCATTGGTTTTTTAAACAAGTTTTAATAAATACATAGCTGGTATTATCTATCTATATATAGTTTTTATTTTATTTCAATATATATTTAAAGTTATCAGAACTAAGTTTCCATTTCAATTTTTAAATATTTTTTACTCCTTTAATAAATTTGATGATTTTACTTTGCTTATGATACAAACTCTCCGATATTAAATTTTCAACTCCCATCTCCCTCAGGCAATATTTATTTTACGTCGCCCAGAGGGCGTTTTTTTTTATTTTGCTAGTTGGTATAAAATATATTTAGTTTGACTCAGTCGGAAGAGCGTCCACCTAGGAATCACAAAGGTTCTAGGTTCAATACCGGCCTTTGCCAATTCAGCGTATGAGTAGCACAGGGATCTGTGCGGTAAAGTGAGGAGCTGATGGTAGGTGTGGTGCTCCACCTCAGAAGCGCTAGAGAAAAGGAGATAGACTCCCTCGCTGTGAGGCTGATACTGACATTAGACTGCACCTCCGACTTATTTATTTACTTATAGTAGCTGCCATTACTAAGTGGAAGTAATGAACTGGATCATTACTGCTAGAATTTGGTGATCTGTTGTGAACTAATGCTTTTAGCATGACAATGATAAAATGGAGAAATTCAAATCTTGGTGAGAAGGCAACTAAGAAATTAATAGGATTAACTCTTTTCACTCTTTTGTTTTTTTAAATGGAGGGAGTCCCCGTAGAGTAGGGGCTAACGTGCTGGACTGTGACATTGTATTAAGTGAGTTTAAACTCAAGTCTCACTATTGCATTCACTTTTGGACTAATACCCTTGGGAAAGGAATGAATCTACTCATACACCTATGCTATGGGTTAAATAGTACCACTATTGTTTTTCTACAAGTGTGGTTTTGGCATTAAATATCTCATGAAGGTTGATTAAACAAAGAAACCAAACTTCTTTATGCATGCAAAAAAAAAAAAAGAAAGAAAGAAAAAAAGCCTGTTGGATGGTTGAGACAGTTGTGTATTAATTACTGTCTCATCAACCAACATTTTTACAAATCCTACAGGGAATAATATAGATATCTGCCTCTGGTGTAATTTTGTTGTTTGGTTCATCAATTATATAGGTACAAAAAAAATGAGTGCCAATTTTCACTTAAAAAACGAATTAAAATTAATTATTATTCAAGGTCACATTTTCATTTGGTTAAAAAATAGTAACATAATGAGCATCAGTAAAAAAGGCAAAATATTACATACATAATTAATTTTTCATACATTTTAAACATTAAGCTAATTAGCTTGAAATTTTATGAAAAATGACGTTGTAAGTAAAGTTAACAAAACACCTTATTAAAAGTTTAAAAAAAAAAAAACAGTTTCTTCTTAGAAATCAATAACAAAAACATTAAATACACTATGTACAGAAAAATTACTAACTTGTTGATATTTTATTTAAACGAAATATCTATTTTTTTTTGTTCCAAACACGCAGAAAAACTAAAACCCTCTAAAAAATTTTTGTGATTCTTTTTTACCAAAGAATTGATGAAGAAATATGTTAACACTACGCTGGCTGAAATTGATAAACAAAAAATTACCAAAAATCAGAGAATTACCTGATTTTAATAAAATTTACAACGTTGAATTATTAATCAATGAATTCTTTCTTTTAAATTTCTGAATCATTTCAATCAAACTGTTTAATAGAAATGAATAAAAATTCTTTAAAATAAATATTACCATTCACTCCATCCATATGAGCCTTTAGAACAACAATTAATATACCTAATTAATAGATAAAATTCATTTAAAATATAAATCGCATTTAAATTTCATATTTTTAGATTCTAAAAACAAATATCTATTTAATAACAAGCTTACTTTAGTAAGGTGATGTACTAATTAATTAAAATATCTCAATTTAAAAGTTAGGCCCTCTTCCTTTTAAATAGAACAAATATCAGTGTATAATTTTTTCACTAAAAGAAAATTATATTTCATAAACAACAGAGTAAAAAGAATAAAAAAAATTTTTTTTTAGTTTTATATCTAATTTTCAGTACTTATTTTTTACCAAAATTTCCCCTTTAAATTTTTTTTTATATTCCCACCTTCAGTCTTTTGTCTTTTTATTTATACTGTAATTAGTTTCAATTATATATATTGTTGAAGTCAGTAAGTCTACTGTTGGTTTGAATAACAGCAACTAGCTAAGTACAATTGATGCAGTGTCCAAGACAGTTGGTATTTATAGAAATCAAAAATGACCCATTCATGCATTTGGATGATTCCTTGAGTTCTGATTGGCTGCTTGGTTTCAATGATATTGTGGAGTTTCATAAATACCCTGTCATTCTGCAGTAGAATTGCAACAAGATTTGCATTAAGTTACAACCGCTTGTTACCGTATCTTACCAATTGGATGGTAATTGGAACTTAGCTTGATTATTCTTCGTATATATATATATATATATATATATATATATATATACTGGTATTCAACACTCTTATTCCAACAATCCGCTCTGTCGGCTGGGGCGTTAGAATGCACCGACTACACCTCTGCAGAGGGGTAAGACTCCCCCAATGGGGCCACCTGTTGGCTGTAGGTGGCGGCCCGTGATGCTTAAGGATAGAGCCCAGGTGGATGAGCAGTTCATGACATGCAATACTCCACTTTGGCCCTATCTTGGGCTAGACGGGCGGTCGGAGAAGCCCCCTCCGATCAATCGGCTGGTCACGTCAAGCCCTAGCACCTATATGATTTTCCCAACCCTATTGCCCTTATGGCAAGCCCCAACCCCTTTTTATCATATGGGTGCTAGAAGGCGGTGGCTGCGGGTCTACATGTCCTGGGAATGACGTTAAACTCTATCTGATGGTGAGGTTCCAGTTTTGGAGGTTTGGGGAGTGTGGAGCACCCCATTCATCACCATTGCTCCTGGTCCACTCTGAACCGTAGTGGTAGTACCTGTTAGGGTCCCATCTATGGGTTAAATAGAAAAATGTATTTATACAAAAATTGTATCATCCATTAAGAATTGATTTATTTCAAAACTTTATCGGCATTAAATGACCCACTGAGGTTGATATGCCGTAAAACAAAACAAACCAAACTATTCCAACAATTTTTCAATTTGATGTCTTTCACATCCTCAAATCTTTTTTGTGAGATAAATTTTCCATTTAGTAAACCAGAAAAAGAGATTGTTGCTGTGAATATAAACTACTGTGCTGCACTTGCAGAATTTTTTGTTATTCAAAAGTATCGGGACTGGTTTAATCATTTTTTTTCAAATTGACGGATATCTCTTGGCTGCAGGTTCAATCCTGGTCAAGGGCGACAGTAACATAAAATGATAATTAACATAGCTTAGCACTGTAGAATAATCAAGCTAAGATCCAATTACCGTCAAATTGGTAAGACACAAGCAGTCGTAACTTAATACGATCCTATCTTGTTGCAATTCTACTGCAGAATGACAGGGTATTTATGAAACTCCACAACATCATAGAAACAGCCAATTAGAACTCAAGGAATGGAATCACCCAAATACATAAATGGACTATTCTTGATTCTCATAAATACCAACTGTCTTGGACACTACTTCAGTTGTACTTAGACAGTTGCTGTTGTTCAAACCAACAATAGACTGACTTCAATAAACGCTTGTACCCAGTCATGATTAGTGGAATGAGAACAGTATACCCCGTAAATTGAATAAAGAGTTAGGTTCAAAGTTCCATGAAGGCTCTTAATTGTGACTAGAAGGTTTCTGAGTTTGAAGAGAAGGTTCCCGAGTATGACAAGAAATACCTCAAGAAGGCCAAAATGTTGTACAGATAACAATGAAGATGAAGACAATAGCACAAATAATCCAAATAATGACATTGACTCATCTGGATTTCATCTAGACAACAGGAGCAGAAACCTCCAATGGACAGTAGAATTCAAAGTCTTCGCTTTACAGCATGTTGAGAGAAAGAGAACTAATTTTCACAGCTTCTTACTTAAATTCCAAGATGGTTCCCGCACAGGCAAGAGCAGATAATCCAACTGAGCTATTTAATGTATTTATATTAATCTAAAAAAAATCAATGTTTATATATCAAAGTATTTGTTCAAATTTCAGATGCTTGGAATAATTTCACCCAAGCTTTGTGCATTATTTAAAATCAATTTTCTCAGAATAAACAAAATCAATTTCTGAAAATAAAATTCAGTGCATTTTTTTTTTTTTTTGAAAATGCAGAATGTCACTTTCTTAGCTTGCATGATATTTTAAAACACTTATAAGAAAAAAAAAGCATTTTTTTTTTGAGTGCACAAGCGAGTAACTCTTCTTCCAGAAAATTTGATACATTTTTGCTTTGCACTCCAAAGAAAGAAACTAGAACTAAAGTCTTCTTCTTTACAGTGAAGTTTAACAGGTTTGAATTTAGAGTTTTCCTTCTCCTAGACCGGTTGCCATACCAATGTTAAAGAACCTAGTCTGCACTACTATTCACTCATAGCTGGAGGGAAAATAATTGGATTCATACCTTTCCCAAGGGTATTAGTGCTATGGGACATGTAAACACCCTCATCCAGGATTTGAACTTTGTTTGCCGTGTTCATTTTCTATTACTATATCCATTACACCACGCACCTCCTATTTAATGGCATATAATCTCCTTATGGATTATTTAATCCGAAATCTAATCTCAATTTGTAAATAACTGATTGTAAAGAAGATAAATTTATTTAATTTTAAATTAATTTAGATTGTCTTGGCACTTAATTTTAATTGGCTAGAAAATTTTTGAGGAGCCGTATCGGCTGGGGCTTTAGAATACACCGACTGCACCTCTGCAGAGCAGTAAGACCCCCAAATGGGGTCAGCTGTTGGTTGTGGGTGACCCGTGATGAGCAGTCCATGACATGCAACACTTCACGTTGGACTTACTTAGGTTAGATGGTTGATCAATCAGCTAATAATGTCAAGCATTAGCTCCTATATGATTGTCCAACCCTATTGGCAGCCCCCAATTTTTTTGTCATATATGAGCTAGAAGGTTGTGGCTGAGGGTTTTTTATTCTGTGAATGATGTTAAACTATACCTCATGGTGAGATTCCTGTTCTGGAACTCTTGGGAATGTGGAGCACCCCTTCATCACCATTGCTTCCAGGTCCACTCTGACCCAGACTGGTAGTACCTATTAGGGTCCTAACTATGGGTTGAATACAAAAATTTGTTTACAAAAAAACATTGAGTTTAAAAAAATCTTCTTTTAAAAAATTTTCTACCAAACTATTGCTACAAATATTTCTAAAACTTTGTCGGTATTAAATGACCCATGGAGGTTGAAATACCGTAAAACAAAACAAAGTTTTGAGGCAATCCAAAATCAGATATTTTGTACCAATTTATGAGGTTGCAGTTCTGGAGGTCTGGGGAATGTGAAGCACTCCTTTATCACCATTGCTCCCAGGTCCACTTGGATCCGGAGTGGTAGTGCCTGTTAGGGTCCCATTTATGGGTTAAATAGAAAATTTGTTTACAAAAATAAAATTTGAGTTTAAAAAATGTTTTTTGCAAACTATCATTACAAATCTTTCAAAATTTTGCCAACGTTAAACAAAACAAATACCATGTGGAATCACCTTTTGCAGTGATTAGTTCACTGATGAATCTTTCAAAATTATTGCTACAAATCTTTTAAATCTTTAATAATATATTTTTGAAGGCGAAATAATGCAAATTTATGTTTAAAAACATATTTCTTTAATTTTTTTTTTTGTTCCCTTAATATTTTCAGGCTATGCCCATCTTCTCTGAAGATGGGCATAGCCTGAAAATATTAAGGGAACAAAAAAAATAAAAAAAAAAAAATTAAAGAAATATGTTTTTAAACATAAATTTGCATTATTTCGCCTTCAAAAATATATTATTACATTTTAATTAATGCTTCTAACACACTATAAAATAATTAAAAAAAAATCTTTATTTTAAATCTTTGCCGTCATTAAATGACCCACCATGATTGATATAAAGTAAAATAAAACAAAACAAAACAAATACCATGTGGAATCACCTTTTGCAGTGATTACTTCAACCAAAGGTCTTCTGTAGCCACTGACAAATCTTTCAAAACTTTGCCGACATTAAATGACCCACTAAGGTTGAAATACCATAAAACAAAACAAACAAAATTTTGAGGCAATCCAAAATCAGATATTTTGTCCGAATTTAATGTCATGAAACTGATCAATTAAGCCTGCCAACATCCGAATGGACAGTAACGTGCCTTACTTACTGGGTACAGCTGATGGGTACTCAAACCTTCAGTTCCTTGCCATGCTTGGCATTATTTGTGATTCTTCATTGAGAAGAACCATAAAAGTATATGTCAAATATGCTAAATAGAAGAGACACTTGTTCTGTAGATGTCCACAGCAGTAAATGCAAAGTAAGAGACTGACCAAGCATTGAGAGTGAAAGGTCAACTAAGAATGGAAATGGACTACATTTTACATGCTACTGCTGGAAGTATTAGATATACTAGCAAAAATATATGCCCTTCGAATGCATATGTTTTATTATAATAAAATACTGTGGTACATTAGAAAGACTCATGAATCTAAATAAGAACACAAAAAAGATTACACTTATTTTATTTTATTTTTATATAAAATTATACATTGGATTGCATTTAATACATTTGAGAATAAAACTATAATATTAGAAATCAATAACACTAAATAATCATTTATTGAACCTAGTTTGTTAAAACCAGTGTGCAAATTATTCATACCATATAACCTTTATTTCTTAGTGATATATAACACACATTGCAGGATTTTCAGTTTGTTTCATTTTCAGGAAAAGTATGACCCATATTACCCCTCCCCAGCTATGGGTTAAATAGTAATACTACTATTCTTCTACAAGTATTAGGCATTAAATAACCCAAAAAGGTTGATATGTCATTAAAACAAAAAAACCAAACCAAACCAAACAATTACATGGTAATTGTATGTAGTTAACCTCCACCATGAGCAAGATGTGACACAAGATTAAATTTTATGTGGTGTACAACTGGTTTGAATTCATTTTTCCTTCTCCTACACTGGGTGCCATACCAAGGTTAAATGAGCTAGTCTGCCCAACTATTTAGGGAAGAATAGTTGGATTCATATCTTTTGCAATGTTTAGTAACACAATTTAAAATGCAAATGACCTTGTTCTGGATTTGAACTCAGGTTGCCAAATCCACAGCCTATAGTGATAACCATTATGCAGTGAGTGCCTCTGTTTAAACTCAGTAATGATAATAAACCTTTGCAAACAGTCAAGTAATTATACTTAATACAGATAATTTACATACAGTCATACGCTATCAATATTCATATCTAATGTATATATTAATACTGGTGTTCCTTAATCTTCCGTCCGTTATCATCTTGCAACACCTTCTGGTTAAAAATCGTCCAAGAGGAAATGCAAAAATGTAAATACTGATTATCTGGTGTCGCTTATCCGCTGAATTCTTATTTCTCATGAGTGTTGTCACGTCAGCTGAATAATGGACCCTTCTGTTTTTATTATAAAGAAAGAAAGGACATGCTACACAGAAAAATATTATAAGGAAGAAGAAAAAAGAGTAGGAGAAAGATAGAGAGGGGGTGAGGACACAAAAACAATAACTTTAATGTGTCTCAATCGAAAATAATGAAAAGATGAAAAGAAAGAAAAAAGAGAGAGAGAGAATTAAATCAAGATTATTATACTTTTTACATATTGAACTATTTGGCAATAGCTCTTAAGTAAATATTTCAAATCTTGTAATAATTAAATTATCATACTTTGGTATATCCATAGGTCCTGCTTGTGTCAATAACAATTCAATGTCAGCAAGTTTGTACCCTAAGTAAGTAAAATCATCAAATTCATTAAAGGATTAAAAAATAAAACAATTTGAAATGTAAACTTTAAATATGTATTAAAATAAAATAAACTATATATAGATATATAATACCAGTCATGTATTTATTAAAACTTATTTTAAAAAACAATGAGGACTGTCTAATGTTGCATGTTCAAATTTTGGTTTATTTATTCTATGTTATGATGATTTTGGGTAATGTGACGTAAGCAGTGACGTAATTTTTGTTACAGACAAAAACCGGAAGCGAATCTCCATTATTAATAGATTTGGATTATTTGGACTAGAACAATAAAGATGAGGACAATAGTCTAAATAATCCAAATAATATTAAGAAGAAAAGAATTAAAATTTATATTATTTGGATTATTCGGACTATTGCCCTCATCTTTATTGTTATAATCCGAATAATCCAAATTATCAAGCCTCATGTCAGAAATTCAGAGAAAGAATTAAAATCTTTTAAAATCTGACCTTGTATCACATCCTGCTACTGCGGGGGAAGGTAGGTAACTACACATAGGTAAATAGTTGGACAGACTGGGCTCTCTAGACTTGGTAGGCAAACTGATATATATATATTTACCAACCCCTCCGCACAAGCAGAATGTGACACAAGGTCAATTTATTAAGCGGAGTTTAACAGGTTTGAATTCAGAGTTTTCCTTCTAGACTGGTTGCCTAACCAAGGTTAAGAGTCCAGTCTGCCCTACTATTTACCCATAGCTGGAGGGAGAGTAGGATTCATACTTTTTACAAGGGTATTAGGCAAACTGATATAGGAGAAGGAAAACCAATTCTGACAGGCTGTCAGTGGTTAACAATTTTCCTAGTAAACATTTCAGATGAAAATGTCTGATTGCTGACTTCATCTCCCCGCAACACACTTCCAAGTTGAAGCGGCTGGAAAAAAGAAGAAAATAGTGCAAATCTACTTATCACTAAAAGTGTTGATATAAATCACAGGGAAATAGTGCCATTTATTTTTTTTTACTTCAAATCAGTTGTGATTTAGATGCGGCCATTTAATCAGAATTTTGAGTGAAGATTAAGTGGAATAATTTTTTCAATGATTAATGCAACGTTTATTCTTACAAAACCTGAATTTCCTCTCACAAAATTTTACAGTTGAAATCCTTTTGATTAAACTAGATAACCTGTGGATAACCTGTTGGATGCCTTTTGTAACAGGTCCATGATGATATTGATGCTTCTATTTAGGAGGGAGTGAAACATTCTATTAGCATTTCATAGTTAACAATATGATGATATTGATGCATCTATATGCAAAGGAGAGAAGCTTTCTAATTAGCATTTCATAGTTAACAGCAGTCCATGATGATATTGATGCTTCTATTCTAATTAGCATTTCATTAGGGGTCCATGATGATATTATGCTTCTATTCAGGAAGGAATGAACTAATTAGCATTTCACAGTTAACAGCTGTCCATAATGATATTGATGCTATTTCTAATTAGCATTTATGAATTAGCAGCAGTCCATGATGATATTAATGATGCTATTTAGAAAATAGGGAATGATTCTAATTAGCATTTCATAGTTAACAGCTGTCCATAATTATATTGATGCTTCTATTTAGGAAGGAATGAAGGATTCTAATTGACATTTCATAGTTAACAACTGTCCATAATTATATTGTTGCTTCTATTTAGGCAGGAATGAAGGGTTCTAATTGCATTTCATAGTTAACAACTGTCCATAATTATATTGATGCTTCTATTTAGGCAGGAATGAAGGGTTCTAATTGGCATTTCATAGTTAACAGCTGTCCATAATTATATTGATGCTTCTATTTAGGAATGAATGAAGGAGTCTAATTGACATTTCATAGTTAACCGCTGTCCATTAAGTAAATCTCTAACAATTTATGAAAAAGAAAACTTTTTTTGTTATCAATTATTACCAAACTCCTCAGTTTCACTTAAAGACCAAAAATAAAAAAAAATATGTGTGTCAGATGATATTGAATCTAGTGCATATAAACATGTTACTATTTCATCTTTTCTGTACAGCACATTTACTTTTCTTATATATATATATATATATATATAGTTTTTTCTAGTATTGGAGAATTCAAAACAAATTGCTCGTAAAATTGGTGTTAGTGCTGTATTTATTTATTCATAATAGTGTACAATACATTTAAGGTGAGATTGTTACCATTGGTTTCAAAGCAGCATGTTAGCCACTTATTGTCAAGACAGCATATACACACTTATTTCACCCCTAAGCAGAGAAATACAAAATTTGGCTCATACAAATACACACATATATAAATGAATTGACAATCCCTGCATTTATTTATCCATGTGGCAATGCTTAGTGACTAAATGGGAAACATGGGAGGTAACAGTAAAAAAGGAATCTAAATCCTACAATCTCCATAGATCACCCAGAAAGTGGTGTCACCCTACAATATTATACTTCCCAATGATATATAAGAATTGAATGCTGGTGGTTTGTTAGTAAAGTTTCAACCATCACGCCAACAGTCTATTTGTTGTATACCCTTTCTTTTACTTACTTCTATTCTTATTCTGACACCTTTTCTATCTTATGTCTTCTTCTAACATCTCTTCTAGCGTCTGGACTTCTCTTTGTGGTCGGTCGCACTTAACTCATTTCTTCTTCTAGATCAGTCTTGTTACCAAGACATTCACCAACTACAAAACCGTGTTATTTTCTTAAGCTTTTATTTACTTAACTAAACATTTGACTAACATAGCGTGTATGCAGTGAGTTCCAGTTAAGGCAGGACATCTTCTCTGCCTGACGTCTAAACTGAAACTGAGACCCAACCAGGTCCCACGTGACTTCACGTATTTCGCGGGCTTTCTGTACTGTTCCATGGAATGTCCCGCCCGTGATATGAAAAGGGCCATCCCATTAGAAATACAGGGGATTGACAATAATCTTATGCAACCGCATAGATTATGTAACATATTATTACCAAACTATACAGTATTGAAACTCTGTAACCAAAAATAAAATTGCATAGGTATATATCAGGGGTGTACTTATTTTTGAATTGCCACAGATTCATATTTTCAGAAAGAAAATTAACCTTTTACAAAAACGACTGGATGGCGTATACTTTTTTATGGGAGATACTCTATATAGATATATATATTCAATATCTGTAGTGTTCTGATACAATTTGATTTTTTCTAAGTAATCAATATTTAATTAAGAGACAACAAAGTGTCATTGATTTTGCGAATATTTCTGTTTTTTCCATTTTGTCTGGAAAGCATTATGTCTGATGGGCAAGGTTTTGGATTTTTTTTTTTTTAAATTGCTTTTATATTAGTTAAAAAAAAAAGAATGGCCGATTTTACATTTCAATATGTAATAAAAATTGACATTATTTTCCAAATAACTTGATACAATATATAAATAAAATGTAACCATATAAAAATTTATACAATATTTGGATGGAATTATCAATAAAATGGAAAATTGGATTGTTGGTGAGTTTTAAGAATTCTTTGAATATTTTCACAAGCAAAATGTTTCCACCGATGTGCAGATGCCAGGGTGAGTTAAAAGTTTTGCAATATTTTAGTACGTGCTGCATGTATATCATGAGACCAAAAACAGTTCAAGTCGTGGAAGTTACCCACTTTGGTTGGGAGTATCATGTTAGTTGGTGAATTGACACATTGTGTATTGCTTTGACAGATAAACATGCAAACTGGTGGATAATGCTTTGGCATTAAATAACTCATGGAGGTTAATATGCCTTTAACCAATGAAAATAAACCAAACCAAAATTGTTGAGGTTGTACTCCAGAATTTTAAGCACTGTGACACTACAAAGAGAATAGGTTGACACTATACAATATCATCATGAAGGCGGATTTCCTTAACTCTCTCTTTCTCTCTCTCCATTCGTCCCTATTGGCCATCATACCCAGTAAGTCCACTAGATGGTACTCAGCATCCACACAGAGCTGGTAAATGTAATTTTTTGCTGGTTGGCCAACACTGGTATGGGCTGAACTTGCACAACAGTGTCAAAATTAAGGTGACCCAGAAAAAACAGAACCCAAATTATTTATTTATTTTCCCATAAAACTAACCCTAAACCCCAAGCCTAACCCTAACCCTAACCATAAACCCCCCTAGTTAAAATTAACAGTTTTATTACAAAATTTGTGGGTTCTTTTTTTTGGGGGTCACCGGTATACAGGGTGACCCAGAAAAAACAGAACCCAAATTATTTATTGATTTTCCCATTAAACTAACCCTAAACCCCAACCCCAACCCTAATCCTAACCCTAACCCTAGACCCCCATAGTTAAAATTAACAGTTTTATTATAAAATTTGTGGGTTCTGTTTTTTCTGAGTCCCCTAATTTTGACACTGTTGTGCAAGTTCAGCCGTGGTATGTTCATGTTTTAGGTGTACAAAAGGTGAAAGTGCTGTTTATCACAGATGGTTGCTAGGGCTGCAAGAACCTCAATGATCAGGCAAATGTTATGTACCCCTTTTTATATTGGGTACATAATGGCGAAGAGAGAGAGAGAGAGAGAGAGAGAGAGAGAGAGAGAGAGACAGGATGAGGGTGTTATATACTCATATATACCCACATCATACGTCGGGTATATAATAGAGAGAGAGAGATCGATAAAGATGATAGTTGATAGTCTTACTTTACATTCTACTTACTTTGTCAATTCGTCTGGATATCATGTTCTCTGGTTGGGCTTACTTCTCTGCTGGGGGTTGATTCTTCACTTGGGCTGGGCTGGCTGGGCTGGTGTACCTTGAAGTTAGCTCAACAAATAACTCAACATTTACTGAGATTCACTAATTTATTTGCCAAAATAAAACAGCAAATGATTAAAAAAATGAGAGTAAATAAAGAATTCGGTACAATCTGCGTCTGTCACTTTTTCTTGTTTTCTTTCCTTCTCCGTTTCTGCCCTTGTTCTTTCTCTCTTTCGTTAACTAATCCATCTGTCTCTTTTTCTCTTCATTATCCTTTTTAGTTTCTTTACTCGCTCTTTCCCTCTTTTTCACTTGTTTTCTCTTTAACCTGACTCTGTCTCCATGTTTCTCTTGATGCATTCTTCCTCACTAGTCCCTTGTTTACTTTTTGCTGGCTCACTGACGCTTTCACTGCGTGATATCAACAAAAAAGGTATCTACTAAAACACAGAATCGGCTTACCGAAGCAAAATTGGGCTTTTTCCTTTAGGGGTTTTCGTGTACTAGAAATACTTTTCACCACAGCTGGTCATTGGTTTTAACATTTAATTAACACAACAAGACTTGGTTGTTTTCTTGATCAAGCTTTATTCGCAACCCTGCTCATTTGATTCCGCCGTGGGTGAGTTGCAAACCCTGATAGGGTGCCGGCTCACATCTGACTAAACTATCCCACACATCCAATCGCGTTCCTTCAAGGGGTCAAGTTAACCAACCATCAGGTAACTTTCCATGGACCCCATTATTTTAAGTCTACAGACCCTATTAAAAATTCTAACTATAGGTACGTTCATAATTTATGGCTATTCATAAATTATGTAACAGAGGGGATGATGATTTTTTCTTTTACTTTTATCTGCTTGCCTACTTTGATGTCTGCCATCTTATTTCGGGCTGATTGTACGTCTTTGTTTGGGCTGTTGGGCTTTTCTCGTTTCTTGTTTATTGATTAATAAAGACTTGTTTTTTTAATATTCTTTATCAAAAACAACCCCAGCCCAAAGGGTTTTTGAATCCGTGCAGATGAGAACCTTGCATCTTGAGCGAGGAACCTCTGCACATGCTCACACTGACTTTCTGTCGGCAACTGCTTAACTAAAACTGATTTCTGTCATACGCCTTCTATTGGTGTATTTCAGGGGGTCAAGTAGAGGTTACCACCTGCCAGTCATAATGTTCTACAGTAACTTTCCATTCATCCCTTCGATTTTGAATCTTCTAAACTTCAAATTTTCTAACTATACTACTTTCATAGGCTACCCATGAATTAGGTAACACAAGATCAGGTAGGCTTAAAACCTATAAATAATACCTAATGATATCCATTTGTGATGTTTGATAAGAAATATAAATTAAAAATATTAAATCCTAGAATCTATGTTATAGAAAAAAGTATGTTCTATAATCTTTTGTAGGTGTACTTATCTATGGGTGATTCTGTATGGCCTCTTTTTTAGCTTCAAATTTAATTGAAACAATAAATTATTATAAAACTCTTCCCAAGAATAATTAACCAGGTAAGATTAAAGAGAGATCAATCATATAAGATTTTTTAAAAAATTACTTGCGGTATGTAAAATACATACTAGTTCCAATTACCGTTGAATTGGTAAGACAAGGCAGCAAGTAATCATTACTTAATATGAATCTGTCTTGCTGCAAATACTATTGCAAAATGCTAGTTTATTTATGAAGCCTCATAACATCATAGAAACCAACCAGCCAATCAGGACTCAAGGAATGGAATCACCCAAATGCATGTGGACTATTCTGGATTCCCATAAGTACCAATTGTCTTGGCACTGGTTCAGTTGTGCTTAGCTTGTTGCTCAAACCAACAGTACGCTAACTCACTTCAACACAGTGTAAAAAAGTAAAGTCGGCAGAATGAATAATTGTTAGTATCAGCCGAACAGTGAGGGAGTCTATCCCCTTTTTGCTTGAGCTAGACCAATGAGACATTTTTTTTTTTTTAGGTGGAGCACTACACCTACCATCGGCTTCCAGATGCTATGTAGCCAATCATTTAAACATTCCATCTGTTTGAGATGTATTGTAGGAGACAATTTATTATTTCAAAAGCTGTTGGGATAAAAATCCTTAAAATATATTGATAAGAACAAAATCGATTAGATAAATTGTCTTTTTAGAAATGGGATGTTCATAATTCTATTTTTATTATAGATAAATAGAAGACAAAGATAACTAAATATGAACAGACTGGACAAACTAGCTAGCAAGCAACCCAGCTAGGTATATAGATATGAACAATGTGACATAGATAATAAAAAGACTGAGATAGCTAGGTAGATATATTATGGAGAGACTGAAATAGACTGATAGATAGATAAATAAATAATGAAGTGACTGGATATATATATATATATATATATATATATATATATATAATAAAAAGGACTGAGATAGATTGAAAGATAGATAATAAAGATATTGATAGAAAGATAGATAATGAAGAGGTTAAGATTGATAGATTGATAGATAGTTAAATAGATAATGAAGTGACTGAGATTAATAGACAGATAGATAATGAAAAGACTGCGATAGATAGATAGATAGATAATGAAAAGACTGAGATAGATAGATAATGAAAAGACTGCGATAGATAGATAATGAAAAGACTGAGATAGATAGATAGATAGATAATGAAAAGACTGCGATAGATAGATAGATAATGAAAAGACTGCAATAGATAGATAGATAGATAATGAAAAGACTGAGATAGATAGATAGATAATGAAAAGACTGAGATAGATAGATAGATATAGATAGATAGATAGATAGATAGATAGAAATGATAGATAGATAGATAGATAATAATGAAAAGACATAGATAGATAGATAGATAATGAAAAGACATAGATAGATAATAGATAGATAGAAGACATAGATAGATAGATAGATAATGAAAAGACATAGATAGATAGATAGATAGATAATGAAAGACATAGATAGATAGATAGATAATGAAAAGACTGAGATAGATAGATAGATAGATAATGAAAAGACTGAGATAGATAGATAGATAGATAATGAAAAGACATAGATAGATAGATAGATAATGAAAAGACTGAGATAGATAGATAGATAGATAATGAAAAGACTGAGAGATAGATAGATAGATAATGAAAAGACTGAGATAGATAGATAATAGATAGATAGATAGATAGATAGAATAGATAGATAGATAGATAGATATAATAATAATAAATAAAAAAGAGATAGATAATAAAAAGACTGAGATTTTGTCAATCCTTGCTGCTTAATATTGATTTAATAAACTTGTTTCAAAATTCAGAAAAACAAAATAGATTTTCTGCCAAATGTATTGACCAATGTTTTAAAAGAATCAACATTAAAAAAAAAGAAAGATTGTCCTGCTTCTTTGACTGCCTTAAGTCTAATATGAATAATTCAGTAACTGAGGTCCAAGGCTGATAAATTGATTCGGAGGTTTTGATAATAATCTATATACTAATACAGCTGTAACTATCTACCTAGCTTTATCCTTGGGATTATGTAGGTCTCACAGACAGGGGTGGGGGTGGAAGATAGGTATACATAGACAACGTTAAAAGAAATCTAACCACCCCCATGCACATATGCCTTTACTAAATCACTTAACAGTTGAACTGGTATACAGAATTAATTTTAAACACACCAGCTCTCCCTTTGTGTCTTTGCTATGGCACCTGTTCTAACAAACTGCTCTCCACTACATTCTCTTGCTTTTGATGAAATAAGTGATTTCAACATACATATAGGTAAGCAAATATATCAAAACAAAAAGAACATTTTCTTCTCTACATATTGAGGTATGGAATGCTGTCCTTGATCCAGTCATGATTTTGTTTATTTTGGATTTAGGAAGTGATAAGAGGAGGGGGAGAGGGGGAGCTCTCAAAGTAGTTTTAACTAACAAGAAGAGAGCCTCTTTGGTTTGAATTCAGAGTTTTCCTTCTAGACTGGATTAAAGAGCCCTGTCTTCCCTGCTATTTGTGGGGATTAAAATGAAATTAAAAATAAAAAATAACAAATTTCCATGAGCCTTCACACTGGAAAAACCCTCTGAGCATGTGCAGAAAAAGAACCCACTTCCAACCCCCAAGATAATCTCTCGGCCATTTGACTTAGGCCTTAACTGGGGTGAGACACAACTACTAGTCAGGAAGGAATTTCCTTACCAACATGACGGCATACTACACATGTATATTAAACAATGTGCCATTCCCAAAGGTATTAGCATGAAGTGTGTTGAACCAGAATCATCCCTTTATACCAAGGAGACTATTTTGAAGAAAATTAATATTTCATTCATTGTCCATTTATCTCTTGGTAAACACGGCTTTAGTGATGATAATTTTGAAACATGGTGTACTATACTCCAGGCCTGCTCATGGCACAACAGTGAGCCAGAACTGGAGGCCTATTGAAAATTAAGTTAGCTATTTTTGAAAATAGTTAGAATAATAATTTGACCAATAAGATGTATTGAAAGTCAAATAAATGAAAATATTTAAAATTGTTGTGGACACTGATAAGTATTAAACAAAACAAAGAAGTAATTAAGATTTCTGGTAAAAGATATGATTTACATAAGGTTGAAAAAGAAATATCCACCTTATTTACAGGTCTCACCAAATTCTTTATTCAAATGATAAATGATATTCTAAATGTAAGTATGAAATTTCTTAAGCCAACAACACTGGAGTAGCTAGCTCAAACTGAAACTAAAATGCCATGCTCTCATTGGATCAAGGAATATTTAAAATAGGTGTCCAGTTCTGGCTCTCAGTTATGCCATGAGCTAGCCCAGTGTATAGTATGCCATGAGCTATCCCAGTGTTATAGTATGCCATGAGCTAGCCCAGTGTATAGTATGCCATGAGCTAGCCAGTGTATAGTATGCCATGAGCTAGCCCAGTGTATTTATGCCATGAGCTATCCAGTGTATCCATGAGCCATGCCATGAGCTATCCCAGTGAGCTAGCCCAGTGTATAGTATGCCATGAGCTATCCCAGTATATAGTATGCCATGAGCTAGCCCAGTGTCTAGTATGCCATGAGCTAGCCCAGTGTATAGTATGCCATGAGCTATCCCAGTGTATATTATGCCATGTTTTGAAGACTGCTTGAATGTAAATGTATTTCCTTATTGAATGTACGTTTGTTTTATTTTGCTTTGATGTTATCATTATCACTTTTCTAAAAAAATTTCTCAATATTTGTGGGTTAGTAATTTAGTTCTGATAATATTTCAAAGTTTTATTCCATTATTTTTTTTCTAGTGGGTTTGTTGGATTTATGGCATGTCAACTCTTGTTGGGTTATTTTATGCCAAAGACATTTTGTTCTATTCATCCTTGATGGGTAATGAAAATTCTTTTTTTGAACTCAATCTTTTTAAAACACATTTTTGTTTACTCATTTTCTTTATTTAATCCTAGATGGGACCCTAACAGGTACTACCACTCAGTTCAGGGTGGACCTGGTAGTAATAGTGATGAAAGGGTTCTCCACTCTCCCTAGAGCTCCAGAATTGGAATTTTTTCAGTTATTTAGTTAGTAATGTTCTTTTTATTGATTAATTAATATTTATTGATTAATTTTTTATTCCATGACATTTTGTTGTTTGTTATGAGGATTTCCCACACTCTCATATTAACAAAAATATACAGGCAAGCCCCAACCCCTTTTTATCATATGGGTGCTAGAAGGCGGTGACTGCGGGTCTACATGTCCTGGGAATGACGTTAAACTCTATCTGATGGTGAGGTCCAGTTTTGGAGGTTTCATCACCATTGCTCCCTGGTCCACTCTGACCCGGAGTGGTAGTACCTGTTAGGGTCCCATCTATGGGTTAAATAGAAAAATCTATTTATAAAAAAATTGTATTATCCATTAAGAATTGATTTATTTCAAAACTTTATCGGCATTAAATGACCCACTGAGGTTGACATGCCGTAAAACAAAACAAACCAAACCAAAAATATACATAAATGGACAGTTTTCAAAAGATATAGACATATCTAATGTACATTTTTCCATTTCCTAGACTGGTTGCCTAACCAAGGCTAAAGAACCCAGTCTGCCCTACTAATTACCCATAGCCAGGGGAATAAGAGATGTATTTATGGTTTTCTCAAGGGCATTAGCACTAAGGGAAATGCAAGCAGCCTCATTCAATATTTGAACTTGAGAGTTGCTATGTTGAGCAAGAAAAGAAAAATAAGTGCTTAAACATCAGTCAATGTTTCTTTCCATAGGTTTCTCCAGCTTCCATATTTGTCTGAATTCTACTACAATTGCCATTTACTTCCAGAAATTCTCTAGTACCATTTTGGGATACACCAAACATTTCCTGATACAATCTCTTTAAGTACACTGAGAAGGTACATCCTGGGAGATCTCCACTTCAGATCTATATATCTATGTACAATGAGAAGGTACAGTCAGCTCCTCTTCAGATCTATCTATCTGTAGTATTGTATGCAAATAAGATAGACTATAAATGTAGTCTGCCTCAGTAGGAAAGCAGATAGTTACTACCTTTGCTTAAATACAAACATATGTTCCTGAAATTGATTGACTTCACAACACTATCTATGTACAATGGGATGATACTGACTGGTAGACTTCCCACCCCAATCCTGTAATTGAACTATATCTCTTTTTTCAGATCTATTTACAATTAGTTTGGCTCAAGATCAGAGGCATGAGACACCCAATGAAAATCCAACTCCCTAACACTGATCTACCAGCCAAGCTCACTAACCATGCAAAGTGCTCATGTACTATAGTTGATTGATTGTAGAAACGATAAAAAAGATTGATAGACACTTTTAAGATTTCCCTGACATTGTGAAAGACAAAAACTCGCACTGGGAATTTTTGTTTCAGTCTTATACTATGATTGAAATGTTTGCTTAATTTGAGCTTAAAAGAACTTTGTTTTTTTTATGTTTTGTTTTTCGATGGGGTGTGTGTGTGTGTGTGTGTGTGTGTGTGTGTGTGTGTGTGTGTGTGTAATCAATCAATATCATTAGTTTGCATGGATGTTTACTCTCTGTCCTGGTTATTCGTTTTACAGAACCTTTGGGAATTGTTCTTATTTAAAGATATATCTTCTTGACAACCTGAGACGATAAAACTAATGGTAAATTTAGGGTTTTTTTGAAAAAAAAAAAGATTTCCACCAATAAAATTTAGCAGAGTTATTTGTACAAGTAAAATAAAGATTTAACTTTGACATTGATGTGCATTTTAAGACTGGAAACGCCCCCCGCCAAAAAAAACAAACAAACAAAAAACAAAAAACAACAACAAAAAAACAAACAAAAAAACGAAAAACAAAAAAAACAAAACAAAGAATAAGATACAGAAATCTTGAAATTGCAGTTGAGATGATTGTATTGACATCTTTCTTTAGAAAGAAAAAAGAAAGAAAGAAAGAAAGAAGGACGTTTATTTTCACACATTTTTTACAAAAAAAACCCACAACAAATGATTAATGTGTAGAGGATGATAATTAATTAGGACTGAGCCTATTCTAGTACTGACCACCTCTGCTATTTCATAGTTTTTCAGGTATAAAATATCTTAACAGATATAATTTTTAAAAGAAGAACAAATGGTATCAGTTCACAATTATTATTAGTTACTTGAAGAGTGTAAAGTTAACCCCTTCATTGCCATTACTTCTAGGTCCACTCTTGCCATCAATGATAGTATCTATTAGAGTCCCATCTATTGCTCAAAGGATCTGATATAATGTTTAAAGTGATTTTGAATTAGATTAGCTGGTTGTGTAATGGTTATTATTGTAGGAATTGAATACAATAAACAGTTCGATTCTTGGATGAGACTGTTCACATTTTCCCATAGTACTAATAACCTAAAGAAAAGTATGCATCAAACTCCCTCCAGCAAAAAAACAAAACACAGAAATCTTGAAATACACTATTGCAGCTCAGATGACTATATTGACATCTTTCTTCAGTACACGATTTTTATTTGTTAATTGAAGAAAATGGTTTGTTTTGTTTTGTTTAACGGTATTAAACCCTGTTGGTTATTTAATGCCAAATCTGTTTTCTTTTGTATATATGATTTGTATGGAAAGCAAACAAATAATTGAGGTGACAAAAAGATGTACCTGTATACACATCAATATACAAAATAATGTTGTTTTTTTCTTTTTTCTTTTTTTTTTTTTTTTTGGAAGTCGAAGGTTTTCAAAGGAAACTACTGATACCATATATATATTTACCAACCAAGAGATTAACTGGTTTGAATTCATAGTTTTCCTTTTCCTAGACTGGTTACCTAGACATGGTTAAAGAGTCCAGTCTGCCCCGCTATTCACCTATAGCTAGAGGGAGAATTGGATTCATACCTTTCCCAAGGGTATTAGTGCCATGTGAAATGACAACAGTTTCGTCCAGGAATTGAACTCGCGTTGATGAGTCCATTTCCTATGACTCTAACTATTAGACCATGCACCTCCATAATCGCCGACTGATACCATATAATAGTAGTAAAGTAATGGTAAATAGTTTGTTTTCAAAAAAAAGTATTAATCCCAGTTGAGAAATTAAATAGGACTTCATTTCATATTCCACTAATATCTGTCCAGTAGACTATGGTAAAAATTTATGTCCCTCAATTCACAGTATTATACCCACTTTGTGAATTATCAAGATATTCTCAGAATGTTTAGAAGAATCAAAAACTACTTTCTACTTTCAAAATTAAATAATTGGTGGAGTTAGCGATTTACGAAGCCCCAACTCCATCATCTAAAATTTCTATTGATCTTTTGAAGAAGATGCCTCGATTATTATTTCTTACAATGCAAAGGTTAAAATTTTTTTAAATAATTGAAAAGTTATTTTTATTAAGTTTTATAAAGGGGGGTTCAATTTGCAATTGTACGTCCATAGTAAAACAGTCCCTGATTTTCATTCCGGTGTAAGTTTTCAAAAAAAAAAAAAATAGAGTGCATTGAACTCACGTTGATGATCCATTTCCCACGACTCTAACCATTAGACCATACACCTCCATAATTGCCGACTGATACCATATAATAGTAGTAAAGTAATGGTAAATAAAAAAAAAAGAAGAAAAATAGAGTGCATGACAACAGTTGACTATCAACATTGCTTTACAGGTGTATTTTTGTAAAAGAACATTTTTGATCTATTTATCCCATAGATGGAACTCTAACTGTTCCTATTTCTCCAGCTCAGAGTGGAACTGGGAGTAATGGTGATGAAGGGGTACTCCACACTCCCCAGAGCTCCAGAAATGGAACTTTACCACTAGACGCAGTTTAACATCTTACCCAGGATACTGTAGATAGTGTAACTTGAGTACAGGTATTTTCAACTACCTCCACTCATTTGTGACGATATAGGTGCTCCTGTTGTCTCTATCAGTCATTATTCCTGGTAAATCTTTAGCCCAGTATAAAGTATCCACATATAGCTATGTATGTAAGGTTTTTATCTGGTTGGTCAACAATGTTTCAACATTACTTTTCTAAATGTTTTTTTTTCACTGTGTGATCTAAAAATCTGAATATGCGAGCAGAGATGCTGATAGGTATATGTCCTGCATCCCTGATGCACAAAAATCTAAAAGGACACAGTAAAATCGTATCCATGCATCCCAGTGTTTTGTTTTCTTCTTCCCTTATTTCATAAATTAAGTAATTTTAATAAGACATTAAATGAACCAGAAATTATTTGAAGAAATAAAAATTATATTTAAAAAAAAAACATATGATAAATGAAACCTGGAAATAAAAAGCAACTAAGTTTCTATTTGTAAGAAATTTGTAATTGTTTTGAAATAAAATATTCAAATCAGATTAAGACTTTGAGATTTTATCATAGGGTTGAATTTTTTCCCACATTTTCCTTTATGAATATAAATATTCATTGGTTTTCCTTTTTTATTATTTTTTTTAATTTGATAATAATGACAATAGTTTTTTTTATGGAATATTTTTAATAAATTTTATTAAAATACAATTTTATCTTAAATTTGAAAATGGTGACAATGGGCTTTTATAGGATATTTTTAATAAATTTTATTAAAAGACCACTTACCTTGTAGAACTCAAAAGATTTTCTATTGAACAACCAGAGTTCTACAGAATCCATTTTAAGATAAATTTACTAAAGCTAAACTTAGTAAATAATGATACTTGTTAATTGATTGATTAGATGACTGATGTCAATCTGTCTAGCGGTATTTTATACCTAGGAGGTTAGAGAATCATGTTCTTGTAAATTCGTATTTACCGTTTTTGTGAACTTATTTCTTAAGATTTTTTTACACACAGTCCTATCAAATATAAATAATTTTTAAGCAGATGGATATTGTAATCGGAGCCATCACAGAAACTTTGAATCTAACTCTTTATTCAGTCCACAGGGGTATCCTGTTCTCATTCCACTAACCATAGCTGGGGTACAAGTGTTAAGCTGTGTTAATTATTATTCTATATTACTGCTGCCCCTGATCAGGATTGAACCTGCAGTCTAGAGATAACTGTCATTTAGAACTGTCTTAACCTAACTCCTTTATCTAGGCTTGTGTCTAATTGGACAATCCAGTGTGATTTTCTTTCAATCGCAAAGGTTTTATTTTGTAAAAACGAATTTTAAGTAGCATCTTGGCAGGCATCTTGATTGAAATTGACTGCAAAAATCGTTTTAAATGTGTCAAAAATAAACTACACGTGTAATATTATTTTACTTTTTTACTGATGTTACTACTTTTCGACTTAGATAAAAATTTGACCGTAAATAATTGGTTTAATTAATTTTAATTCATTTTTAAAATGAAAAGCAGACGATATTTTGGCAAATCCTACTCATTTCCCTAATCCCAATAATCTAGCAAGAGCTTAATAAGTGACCCAACAGGTCACGTTTTGTCTAATATATATATATATATATATATATATATATATATATATATGAAAAGTGGGTGACTTATCAGGGAATATAAGATATCGGGTTAGTTGCAACTTTGACCGTCATTAAAGTAATTAATCAAATAAGTTGGGGTTATATATATATATATATATATATATATATATATATATATATATATGTGTGTGTGTGTGTGTGTCATTGGAAAAGTTTATATGATGATATGATATCTGCAGTTAAAGATTTTTCTTTTACAAATGGGATCCAAGTACTGCAACACTGATGAAAGAAATCTGTAGACTATATTGAAAAATAGACCACATTTAGTCACATTCGATGAGAGTATCTTGGTCAGCCTACAAACTTTTCAGCCAACACTCATATAGACACGCACCCAATATATATATATATATATATATATATATATATATATATATATATATAGAGAGAGAGAGAGAATGAGAAATATGGAAAATTAGATAAAACAAACTACAGTTTTCTAAAAAAAAAAAATTCTTAATGCTCCAAAACTGAAACAGAGTCCTGAATAAAACCTTAAAAATTGAATTGAAAAGTTTGCAAATCAAATATTGTTACTCAAAGTTTCATATTTTTATAACAGCACAATCATCAGACAGAGAAATATTTGTGTATGTTGTATATGTATATGGAGGTTTATTTTTCAACATTTTATATCATCATATGAACTCTTCAGACTACCTTGAAATATATATATATATATATATATATATGAGGAAGAATGAATGAATAAAGAAAAGAAAATACAGAATGGATAATAAAAGATGAATTTAATCAATATCACTTACACATATGTTTCGGTCAGTTTATCTTTGTGTACACGATTCAAACTATTATTATCATTAAATAAACAATTAATAATATTAATAATAATAGAAAAATGTGAAATATTCCGTACACAGAGAAAATTCGACCTTCATTGGAGTGAAATTTTATTTTGAATGAAAATTTGTTGGGGAAAATATATGTACATATATACATACATATATATGTATATATATATATGTATATATGTATATATATATATATATATATATATAATTTTGAAAAGTAACATACTTTATATACTTTATTAATGATCAGCAATTAAACGAATTGAAAAGAAAAAGAAAAGGAGGTGAAAGACGATACAAATTTAAGGGCCCTTTCGACCAGTGCTTTTTCAAAAGTTAACAACCAGTAGATCATTTAAAAGTCAAAATGTATATATTGGATAAAAGAGATAGGATTATGTAAATGATGGAGCAACAAGAAGGAAAGAAAAAAAAAATTACCTTCACATTACCCAACTTCAGCGACTACATCCCCAGCAAAAATTACTAGGGAGTGTTTTAAATGTCGTTGTCTACACAAAGTCGGGCAGTAAAAAAAAATTGCGACTGCAATATATATATATTATATATATATGTATATTTACAAGGATGGGGTGAAAAGTTCATATGATGATGTCATATCTATATAAAATCCCCCCCCATATATTATATATATGTGTGTGTGTGTGTTATATATATATATATATATATATATGTGTGTGTGTTTTTTATGTTGTGTATATATACATATGTGTGTGTGTTTGTGTGTGTTTGCATGTGGTGTATATATATGTATATGTGTGTGTTTGTGTATATGGGTGTTTGTATGTTGTATATATAATATATATATATATATATGTGTGTGTGTGTGTGTATATTATATGTGTGTTTGTGTATATATATATGTGTGTGTGTGTGTGTGTGTGTTTGTGTATATATATGTGTGTGTTGTGTTTGTGTATATATATGTGTGTGTGTGTGTTTGTGTATATATATGTGTGTGTGTGTGTTTGTGTATATATATGTGTGTGTGTGTGTGTATATATATGTGTGTGTGTTTGTGTATATATGTGTGTGTGTATATGTATATATGTGTGTGTGTGTGTGTATATATGTGTGTGTGTGTTTTGTGTATATGTGTGTATATATATGTGTGTGTGTGTTTTTGTATGCTGTGTATATATATATATATATATATGTGTGTGTGTGTGTGTATTGGTGTTTATGTTATATTATATATATGTGTTTGTATGCATGCTTGTATGTTATATATATATATATGATTTGTAATTTGTATTTGTATGTTGTATATATATATATATATATATATATATGTATGTGTGTGTGTGTGTGTATGTTGTGTGTGTACATATTTTTTTGTGTGCGTATTTTGTGTTTATATAAATATGTGTGTGTATGCAAATATCTATGTTGTGTAAGCATATATATATGTATGTATATATGTTGTATGTGTATGTGTATATATATATGTATTAGATCTAGATACTTGCTCACATATATTGAAAATGACCAAATACACACACACGCACGCACACACACACACACACACACACACATATTTTTGATGTCATTGGGAATTGATAGGTCTACATTTTAAAGAGAGTTTGCCTATTATCAGTGGTATAAAATGAAGAAATATTTTTGTAGTGCATTTAAGCTTTTTTTTTCTTTCTTTTACCGAAGCAAATCAGACAGTAAGCTTCCTGTTTCTTAAGGACTTGATGTAGAGCAAGAGAAAGCTGAAAGTTATGATTAAAAAAAAAGAAAGAATAAAGGACAATAAAGAAAGAAAGAAAGGAAAAGAAAAGAAAAGATGACTGAGCAATAATATAACAGACCAAAATAGCAAGAAGTAATAGAAAATGAGGAACTGATTGGGCTACGCATTGGCATCAT
Source organism: Doryteuthis pealeii (assembly GCA_023376005.1). Taxonomy (NCBI): domain Eukaryota; kingdom Metazoa; phylum Mollusca; class Cephalopoda; order Myopsida; family Loliginidae; genus Doryteuthis; species Doryteuthis pealeii. The sequence continues at coordinate 11,698,567 of CM042141.1, forward strand.
CTCTTACAAACGTAAATGAATTATGACATCGTCTGGTGGAAAATGAAAAAAAAAATGACAGTGCTTCAATTTGTTACACAATATTGTGGAAGTACTGGTAGGCTCAGCGTAGAATAGTTTCTTGCCGTTGTTGTTTTTCGTTGCCACGCACACAGAGAAAAGCCCTGGAGATGAGGAGAAACAAAAGTAGGATGCGGTTCTCCATGTGACGTGACAACACAGAGATATGGATGCTGCATTTGATAAACATTAAAACATTTTAACAGAATCTGCGAGTTGGGCGCAGTTAAATAGACAAGGACATAGAGAGACAAGAGAAGTGAATATCTCATCATTGGTTGAGACATGCAACCAGCTGTACCCACTTGAAATAAAGCTTTGTTATTTGTTAAGAAGAAGTGGGGAGGGGCAAAGAGAGTAGGCATAGAGATTAAAGAGAGTGTGTTTACTCTATGGAAACAAATTAAAAGCACACTTAAAAAGTAGCATGACTGCCACAAAGCTTATTACCATTAATATATATATATATATATATATATATATATATATCGAGCTCATTAACAATGGTGTACGTATCTAGCTTGATAATCATTAAACTACGTGAGGTTATATAAGATTGTAAATAGGAATGTACAATGTAAATTATTCGTAAAATCTAGGAATTAAATAATTAATTAATAAGTAATTGAGATTTTCCTCCCCTATTTTATGATTACCTCCCCTCTAGTAAATACTAGACTATATAATCTCTCAATAAGTGTACCAATTATTCTATGTAAAAAAAGCTTTCCAAAGTCTATCAGTGTTATCATTTGTCATTACAGTGATATACCGTTAAAATCAACCAACCAACCAACCCAATGTATGTTTGAACCATTTAATTGATTCAGCATTCTTGATACCTTGTTGCAGTGTATACATTATAGTAGGATCTTCTCGGTGTCTACCTTAATTTATCAGTACTACTGTAGGGCTGCACCACTTGGACCCTAACAAAGTGACTAGAGAATAAGCTAGATAATAAACATAACAAACGTTAAATTAAATTATCATACTGTGGTATATCCACAGATCCTAATAGGAAGAAGAAGAAGAAGAAGAAGAAATAGAAGAAGGGGAAAACAGAGGAAGAAGTAGAAAGAGGGAAAAGAAGAAGAGGAAGAAGAAGAAAAAAAAAACACAGAAGAAGAAGAAGAAGAAGAAGGAGTGTGGTGTAATGGTTACCATCATAGGAAATGGACTAGATGATCCGAGTTCAAATCCTAGACAAGGCTGTTTGCATCTGCATTGCACTTATACCCTTGGGAAAGGTATGCATCCAACTACTCTCTCTCTCTCTCTCTCTCTCCAGCAATTGGTAAATAGTAGAGCAGACTGGGCTCTTTAATCTGGGTTTGGCAACCAGTCTAGGAGAAGGAAAACTCTAAATTCAAATCTATTAAACACCGCTTAATCAATTGACCTTGGGTCACGTCCTGCTCGTGCGGAGGTGTTGGTAAATACACAGCCTGTATGAAGTGTTATCATACAAATCAAATAATAGTTAGGAGGTTGATTTAAAAGGCTATCACAATGCAGGTGTAAAGAAAAAATAATAATACGGTAACAATGATGTTGTGTGTTAACCTGTATTTAATTCTTGAATTTTCGAGATAATATCTCTTTTTCAAAAGATCACTGGAACTGAAGCAGTCTATTTAATCAAATAATGTTTTTTGTTAGTTTTTGAGATTTTCTGAATTTTCGAAAATGGACCGACTGAAATTTATATGCATATTAAACTGATATTAGCTTCAGATTTCAGAAATTCTATAAAAAAAAACAATTTTTTCTTTTTGTCTATAATAAACATGGATAAAGGGAAGGATGTAACAAATGCTGAAAAACAGAAAATAACAATGTTATTGAGTGAGGTAAATGTCCACATTGGGGATATCAAAGGAGCTTTGCAGAGATCATCGAATGATAAAGAAAGCTGTTGAAAATATAACTAAGCAAAGGAAAAGGCTTTAAGGACTTGCTGTCTCAAGATGAACATAAACATAGATGTGTACATACATATATATATATGTGTGTGTGTGTACATGTGTGTATATATGTGTGTGTATGTGTATATATATATGTGTATATATATGTGTGTGTGTATGTACATATATGTGTATATATATGTGTGTGTGTTACATATATGTGTATATATGTGTATCTGTATGTGTACATATATATGTATAAATATGTGTGTGTGTGTCTGTACATATATATGTGTATATATATGTGTATATGTGTGTGTGTGTACATATATGTATATATGTATATATATATATATATATATATATGTGCGTGTAGTGTGTACATATATGTATATATATGTGTGTACATATATGTGTATATATACATATGTGTCTGTGTGTGTACATAAGTGTGTTATAGTGAAATGGCTACTTTTGGCCAGTGCTCAGATTTTGGAAAAGGCTGGAATTGAGAGAGTCAGGAGAGACATACCTTGTTAATTCAGATTTGTAAAAAAAAAAAAAAACTTCTATGCAACCTCCTCTCACTAAAACAAAATATTTTAAAGCTTTAAAATTGGTACATTGACTTTTCTACAGTAATTTTCATTGACAAATCTCAAGAGACATTTGATGGACCTAATGAATAGGCTAAAGGATGGATTTTATCCAATTCAAACAGGCCTGTGTCTATAACAAGGCAATGGTAAAAAGTAATGTCGTCAGGGTGGGCTAAACTCGGTATCTGCCAGACAGTAAGGGAGTCTATCTCCTTTTAACTGGCACTAGACCAAGGTGATTGTTTTTGCATCTGAGGTGGAGCCCCACACCTACCACCAGCTCCTTACTTTACCGCACAGATCCCTGTGCTACTCATATGCTGAGTTGGTGAGGGCCGATATCGAACCAGGAACCTTGTGGTTCCTTATCAGACACTCTACTAAACTGGCCCTTTGTGATGATGTGGGCTGGAATTGTTGACCAAATCCTTATTTTCAACTTGCTTCTTGGGATGTCTTGTCTTGTGTCATTGCTTTGTTTTTAAGAAACAAACACAAGACTGATGTTTTTTTCCAGAACTCTTTATTTACCAGTCCCAAGTTAACCATCGAGAAATGGTTTCAGAGGACCAACCGCATCTTGCATTTGTCCCTTCAAAAAACAGCTAATTCTCTCTGTTATCTTCTTCCAACATCTCAACAAAATTCCAAACTTTCTATCTTTCTTTCTCTTATTCTCTCATCTTTTTCTGAAACCAAGACCAATTATTCACACGTATCACGTCCATGTTTCCTTATTCTGGGTTTTTCCCTATTTTTACTTACGCATGCATAAAATGTCAACCCACTGATGATGTCACACACTGACTTCCTTATTTACATTTATTTTATACAAATTACATGCACACAGTTATATGATTTCAAGTATTCCTATCTAATAATGATGATTAGGTCTTTATTTGTCTGTAACCGAAACTACGTCACTGCTTACGTCACATTACCTAAAATTGTCATAACATAGAATAAATACACTCAAAATTTGAGCATGCAACTTTAGACGGTTCTCATTGTTTTTTTTAAACAAGTTTTGATAAATACATACCTGGTATTATATATCTATATATAGTTTGTTTTATTTTAATATATATTTAAAGTTATCAGAACTAAGTTTCCATTTCAAAATGTTTTATTTTTTTTACTCCTTTAATAAATTTAATGATTTTATTTACTTATAATATAAACTCCCTGACATTGAATTTTTAACTCCCACCAAAATATCTTTCAAAAATTAATTTTTACACCGCCCGAAAGTCTTAAAAAATTTTTTTTTTTTTACTTGTACTAATAATTTATATACAATTATATGGTTTCAAGTAACTATTCCTATTTTGTGACAATAATAATAATAATGATAATAATACTAATAATCATTTGTTTGCATACAGTTATATGGTATCATCATGTATTCCTGTCTAATGCTAATATTTTTCAAACAGATCTATTTGATTAGTATTATCTGTGTTATTCGGACTATTGTCCCCATCCTCATTGTTATTTGTACAATGTTTCGGCCGATATGCCCTCCGGCCTTCTTCAGGTATTTCTTGTCGAACTTGGGAACTTTCTCGGACTCGGGAACCTTCTTTTTGAACTTGGTAACTTTCTTGTCGTATTCGGGAGCCATCACGGAACTTTGTACCTAACCCTTTATTTAGTCCATGGGGATATCCTGTTCTCATTCCGCTCACCATAGCTGGGGTAGGAGTTGTGTTAATTAATTATTTTAAAATACCTGAAGAAGGCCGGAGGGCATATCGGCTGAAACATTGTACAAATAACAATGAAGATGGGGACAATAGTCCGAATAACGCAGATAATACTAATCTTCAAGCCTCATCTCAAACATTCAGAGAAATAGATCTATTTGACTTATAGACAGAACCCCAAGAAGTACTATCACCCCATGTCAGAATGAACCTGAGAGTAATCACAATAAGGGGTAACTCAAGTCTTTCCAGAGCTCCAAAATTGAAACCTCACCACCAGGTGCAGTTTAGTGTCATACTCAGGACATCCCCCTATTTTTTGATGGGAGGTCTGCAGGGGATACAGTAGGCATATTCTAAACTCTGTTAACAGTGTTAGCATTGTATTTATTCTGATGTCTACCCATTAGGAATAATATAGTGATCTCTGCTTACTTTTATCCGAAAGCACGATCAGAGATGCCCCTCACCTTGCATAGCGGGAGGTTTCAAATTCTTTATTCAATCTATGGCATGCTGCCAAAGGGAAACCTAGTCAACCTACGTAACAGAGTTTAAAAAAAAATCTTTTTTCATACTTCACTTCATTGTTAAATATACTTTGTTGTTAACTGGAAAAAATGTATGTTCAGAATTTTCCTGTTTTACAATATCATGTATAAATAATAATCTATATATTAATAATTGTGTTCCTTAATTGTACAACCGTTATCATCTGGATTAAAAATGAGATTGTCCAAATTGCCCAAGATGAAATGCAAAAATGTAAATCCTGATTATCCGGTGTTGCTTATCCACCGAATTCTCATTTCTTATGAGTGTTGTCACCTCAGCTAAATAATGGGCCTTTCTGTTGTTATCATAAAGGAATAAAGGGAAGAAAAAGGACATTCTACACAGAAAAAATATAAGAAAGAAATAAAAAAAGAGTTGAGGAAAGATAGAGAAAGGGGTGGAGTGCGCGGAAGCGATAACATTAATCTGTTTCAGATGAACATAATGAAAAGATGGGAAGAAATTGAGATTATTATACTTTTTACATATTAAACTATTTAGCAATAGCTCTTAAATAAACATATCAAATGTTGTAATAATTAAATTTACATACTGTGGTATATCCACAGGTCCTGCTCATATCATTATGATACTATAATACTATTTATTCAGCATATGCATAGGAAAAGCATGAACTGCAATTAAAAATTGTATGAGTGTACTTATTTTTAAACTGCTACATATTCATATTTTCAGTTACAGAGTTTCAATTTTGTAGAGTTTGGTAATAAATGATATCCAACAACATCAGGTTTGATTGTAAAATATTCCTCTAGAAATTATAAAATCCATATATTTTTAGTTTGTATATATATATTTACCAGCCCCTCCGCACGAGCAGGATACGACACAAGGTCAATTTCTTAAGCGGAGTTCAGCAGGTTTGAATTCAGAGTTTTCCTTCTCCTAGACTGGTTGCGTAACCAAGGTTAAAGAGCCCAGTCTGCCCTACTATTTACCCATAGCTGGAGGGAGAGTAGGATTCATACCTTTCCCAAGGATATTAGCACTAAATGAAATGCAATTACCATGTCCATGTTTAGTTTGTATATAATATTTATTTATGGCTGGTACTGTATTATTTTTTACTGTAATAGATTTTAAAATTCATTGTTTTCAGCACTGGGATATGATATGAATGATAACTTTTTTCTTGAACTATAGATTTAGCTTCCTATTCACATCTATTTAGTTATGGCTTATACAACTTCATGTTTCTATGTTGTGTGTATTTTTTATATACCCTCAAGGAAAATAAAGATCTGAAATTGATTGGGCCACCCAGTAGGGAATTGAACTCTGATGTACCACGAGACAGGCAGGGATACTTAGTACTATATTACAAAGGACTTACTTGTATAAAGCTCTTACAATAGGCTACTTTTGATGTTGACTTGTGTGAAGAACAAAAGCTTGGTTGGTTGGTGCCTAAGATGAAAAGGCATAGATGAGAGAGAGAGAGAAGAATATCAGATGATGTAATAAAGGAAAAGATGAATGGATTTATGACTCTCTCTCTCTCTCTCTCTCTCTCTCTTCTCTCTCTCTCTCTCTCTCTATATATATATATATATATATATATATATATATATATATATATGAGGAAGAATGAATAAAGAAAAGAAAGAACAGAATGGATAATAAAAGATGAATTTAATCAATATCACTTACACATATGTTTCGGTCAGTTCATCTGTGTGAAAATATTCCGCATACAGAGAAGATTCGACCTTCATCAGAGTGAAATTTTATTTTGAATGGAAAAATTTGTTGGGGAAAAACGAATATGAACGAATACCTTTTTAATGATTTCACCGTTTTTTGCAAAACAATAACATACACTAGGTTCCGGGAAATTTATAACATGTTAGGATAAATAATATCACTTTATTTTTGCAATACAAAATTGTTTTTACCATGACCCCTAGAAAAATCAAATATCCAAATTCTAACGGTCTATTTCAGCGTTCCAAAAGTGGTTTTAAAAAAGATTCTCTTCGAACATTTCTAAAAATTCTCCGTTTTTCCCCAACAAATTTTTTCATTCAAAATAAAATTTCACTCTGATGAAGGTCGAATCTTCTCTGTGTGCGGAATATTTTCACACAGATGAACTGACCGAAACACATGTGTAAGTGATATTATTAAATTCATCTTTTATTATCCATTCTGTTCTTTCTTTTCTTTATTCATTCTTCCTCATATTATCGAATTCATTTCCAATTTCCATTTTTACATAATATATATATATATATATATATAATATATATTAGGACAATTCAAAAGGTTCTAAGCCTCAGCCAGAAAGAAGAGCCACTTCTTATTAAACTAGAAAAAAACTAAGATTTCTGAATTTTTGTGCAGACTAGGCCAATAAAAAGAGGTGTGCAACAAATCTAAAAATGGACAAAGTAGAGGTCTGAGAAATCATAAAGTATCTGGCAAGGCTTAGAACTTTTTGAACAACCCTTATATATATATATATATATATATATATATATATACAAAAATAACATTCCATTCATTCGTTTTTTTTTTTTTCAGAATACAAGTTGTGTTAAAAAAGTACCAAATTTAAAGCTGTATTTACCAAGATAGAAATGATAAAGAATGGAACGTTATTTTTTTCCAGAATACTAGGTGTGTCAAAAAGTACAAAAAATCTCAATACTTTTTTGACACACCTTTTATATATCTTATTATAATGGAGATTGTGGGTTTGTATGTCTGTAACCGAAACTATATTACTATACAAGTCACAATTCCCTTTGTTATTCACATCACATTCTCCATGATTTTATTTTTTTATTTAAACCTCAATTATTAATAAAATTGTTTTACATCATTAAGATTGTTGACCATATCTACATTCGAATAACATGAAATTGTATTTATATATACAAGAAAATAGCGGATTACAGTGTGAATGGAAAGGCTAATTTGCATATTGATCTTAAAAAATTGATTTTAATAAATATATGCTTAGTATTATTAATTTCTAATTTTTTGGTTTTATATTAATGAATATGAGCAAAAATCTCGGTGATAAATCTTAAAAGAAATCCATTAACAAGAAGAAATAACTGTAATATTATTATTTACTTCTTATTTTAACTAAAGAGTTAAATTAGGAAAATTTACCAATGAAAGACAGGAGTAAGGGAAAATGATGGAAGAGTTAGTTTCAAAGTTGTTCTATTTTTCAATCATACCCCCTCTGTTCCAAATATTTTTTATCTGAATTCTTATTCATTTTCATTAGCCTTTCTAATTTAATATAATATTTTATTATAAAATTTAACTAAAATAATTGCACCCGGAGGGTGCATATATTTGCTAGTATATATATATATATTTCCATATTTTCTTCATTTTCTCTCTCATATATATATATATATGAGAGAAAATGAAGAAAATATGGAAAATCATATTAACATATATATATATATATAAAGGGTAGTTAGTGTGTATGTATGTATGTCTGAATAAAACTACGAAAATAAAACAAGTAATGATAAAGTAAATATATATACACATATATGATGATAAAGTAAATATATATACTCATATAAATATCACTGGTTCTTTATTTCTTGTGCAAAAATTATCAAGATTTGATTCAAAGACATAGTGCAATATTTTGGTATGTGCTAGTTTGAGGCATTAGTATCATGTGACCAAAATAGTTGAAACTGTGGATGGTATTCACTGTAGTTGTGCACTGACACATTGTGCATTGAATGTGTAATGAATATGCAATGTAGTTTAATTCAGGAACTTATACTTTACGAGATTGAACTGGGCCATAATGCTACAAAAACAACTAAAAACATTTGCGGTGCAAAAGGTGAAGATGCAATTGATGACAGTATAATAACCAGATGGCTCAAGAAATTTTGCTTGGGTTGCAAGAATCACAATGATCAAGCAAGGTAAGGTAGGCCTATAAACGTGGATTCTGAGGCCATTCTCCAAGCTATAGAAACAAATCTGATGAGTATCACTTGGAGAATATCAGGCAAGCTTGGCATGTTACATTCTAGTGTGGTCTGTCACCTTCTTAACCTTGACAAAAGCATCCATAAGCTGCTGAATTGTGCCCCACATTAGCAAAATATTGCAAAACTCAGCAAAAAAGGGTGAGTCCCTGTGGTGTAGTGGGTAACATGCTGGACTGCGACAATGTAGTAAGTGAGTTCAAACTCCAGTTGTGCTATTACATTTACTTTCAGACTAATACTATTGGGAAAGGTATGAACCCCTAATCCCTCCAGTTATGGGTTAAATAGTACCACTACTGCTCTTCTACAAGGATGGCTTTGGCATTCAATGGCTGATATGCCACTAAACAAAGAAATCAAAACAACTTCAGCAAAAGCATCCAGAGCTGTTGAATTGTGCCTCACATTACGAAAATATTGCAAAACTTTTGACTCACCCTCATATAATTTAATAACTGTTAATTTTTCCTTGTATACACATACCAAAATATTGCAAAACTTTCGACTCACCCTATTACTTTTTATCACACCATGTATCTATTTCAAAGGCATATCTTTTTATAACATGATTCAGTCTTTTTAATCACACCTTGTATGTATATCTTATATGTATATCTTATTTATTTATAGCATTATTCAGTCTTGATACTTTTTATCACACCTTTTATCTATCTCATATGTATATCTATTTGAAGCATGATTCTGTTCCTTCATAATAAGATTCCCATCATCTTTACTCATGGTTGAATTTTGGCAATACAGACAGTGTATTCTAAGCCCCACCAACAAGGCTACAAGACAGTTTGGCTTTGATTTTCTGGGGCTATAGAATATGCCAACTGCATCTCTGAAGAGGGGTAAAATCCCCCCAATGGGGCCACCCATTGACCGTAAGTGGTGACCTGTAATGCTTAAGGATGGAATCTTGGTGGCTTATCAGTCTATGACATGCAACATTCCACTTTGGCTGTTACTTAGGTTAGATGGGCAGTTGGAGAGGCTCCCTCTGATCAGTCAGCTGTGTGATTGACCCAACCATATTGTTCTTATGGAAGTGTTGCCTCCTACTCATGTGGAGGAGCCCTAGCACCTATATGATTGTCCCAACCCTATTGTTCTTATGGCAGTGTTGCCTCCTACTCATATGGAGGAGTTGGTAAATATATGTATACATTGTATTTCAGGGCAGACTGAGCATTTGGATAATCAGACTGTGCCTGAGGCTCCAAAGTACCAAGATAGCCAAGTAGCAAATGTCTTACTTTTCAAATTTCCTCAAATGAATCAATGTGTTATAGCTTATAGCTAAAATAGTTTAACACTATAATTCCCTGCTGTTCTATTAATATAGTCTGAGAGATTGGTATATATATATATATATATATATGTTCCTATGTAATAGAAATAATTATATGGTTTCAAGTAATTATTCCTATTTAATAAGAGTCATTTGTTTGCACAGTTATATGTTTCCAAGTAACCAATAACAATTCTTAGTAAAATCCTGGAAGAGTTGAGGAGACTAGTTGTCACTTAAACTTCATCAAGGACCACTAGTTACTACTAGTGCCTAACCACATTGAGAGTATATAATTGATATCTTATTCAGCAGAAAGGCTGAAAAAAAGTTTTGTAATTAAAAAAAAAAAAATGAAAGAACAGTACTAGAAATAAACGTTCAGTTGATGTCTCTATATTTTTGAGACATAAAACTTTAGAAGAACATATCTAATCCAAACTCTAAATATCTGTATAAATCGGTGCAATTGCTTAAGGGCCGTTATTTTACTAAAAGAAAAAAAAAAGGTATCTTTGGTATTTCACTAAACTGCATCTAGTGATGAGGTACCAGTACTGGAGTTTTGAGAAGTGTGAAATCACTCCTGTGTTGATCATTCTGACCCAGAGTGGTATTACATGTTAGGGTACATCTGTAGGTTAAATAAATCTGTTTGAGGTTATGGAATCTTTTCTTGTTGAAAATGATTGTGAAGTTAGATTTTTTATACTGTATATAATTGGGGACTATAATAATTACTAATATTAATATTATGATTATTAAACTGATTTTGGTATAAAAAAAGTGCTTTGCTTAATGAATAACTCACTGGAACATCTCCTATGATACATAGGAAATAGATTTGGTGACCTGAGTTTAAATCCCGGAGAAGGCCTTTTGTATTTAAATTCATACTAATGCCTTTGGGAAAATCATGAATCTATTTTTTTCTCTTAGCTATGTGTAAATAGTAGGACAGTCTGGGTTCTTTGGCCTTGGTCAGGCAACCAGTCCAAGAGAAGGAAAACCAGCATAAAATTTACTTTGTGTCACATCCTGCGCATGTTAGAAGGGTTGGATAAATGCAAACTTTTGAATAAAATAACCCAACAACTGTAAAACAAATAGCCAACTAATACTTATGAAATAGAAATCTTTTTGACCAAATTTTCAGGCTGTGCTGCTAAAATGGGTTAGAAAAGTTAATCCAAAAAACATCTCTGATCTTATTACATAAATTTGAAATCATTGCTAAATAATTCACAAAGAGTTTGCCAAAATGAAATATTATTGTGATTCACAATGATATAAAAGAATTCTCACTTCTTCCCAACAATGTACACCATAATGTATCAGACTTTTCCTTCTCCTAGATGGGTTGCCTGACCAGTTTGGGGATTTATGTGGTAGTAAGTATCCCAATCCTACTATTGTTGGTGTTCCAGTAGTGGATAAAAATTGTAATATGCGGATAAAGATTTAACCACAATTAACATCTGTTATATCGATTTTTTTAATGCTGCATAAAAAAAAACTGAAAATGTATAAAGATTGCATTCTGTTTTGTAGAATAATTTTGCAGCATGGCCATGATCTTCATATAATGAAGCTAAGGTAGCAGACAAACTGAAAAAATTATGTAGAAATCAGTCAAGTAGTTGTTATTGAAAATGAAATCCCATTTTTTTTGTTTTTTTCGTGAGGACTAATCTGTCTTTGGTCTTTAATGCTTTTGTTTAATTTGCCACATATAGCAAAAAAACCTCCGCTGCCTAGCAGCTTTACCTTATCCCAAGGAAAGGCTAGGGGAGTTAATTCTGAAAACAAATCAGAAGCCGGGGTCCCTAAGGTGGTGTGATGCTGAAATTCAGTGCTACCCAGCAACTCCTACAACACTACTGCTGCCAAACTACATTGGCTTCTTGCCTTTCCTTTGGATCACAGTGGTAGTGTGAAAAGGGGGGATTTGCTGCTTGGGCAACAGCTAATCCTCCATATGAACCCACCCAGGCTACATAGTTCCAATAAAAAAATTTTTTTTAAATGGACACTACTCCATTGTCTCTCACGGACGGAAGGATACCAACACACCATAATGATTGACAGTAATCTGAACACTTGTATTTCTTCATAGCTGATTTAATCGCTTGATTCTGAGTGGCTTTACAACCACTACAAACATTACTGAACGGTATGTAGTTATGTAAATGTGGTAATTGTATGTATGAGATGTGCTTAAAAATATCAAGGCTGAAGATGTATTTACCAAGACAGAAATGAACACCGAATGAAAGATTAATTTTCTTTGTGTTCAACATAGTTATTCCAGTGAGTTTTTCATTAGACAAAGCACGTCTATATGTGGAAGAACATCTATGTTTTATAACTCTAGGTATTGCTTTCTCAGTTGGGCTGAGAACTTTTCAGCATTATACTATATAATACAAATTATCAAGCCTCATCTAAAAAATTCAGACAAGTAATGTTCCTATCGAAATACTCTAATTTGCACACAGTAATATAGTATGAAGTATTACTATCTAATACAATGATTTGAAAAGTTAATATAGTATGAAGTATTACTTCTATCTAAATAAGTATTACTATCTAATACAAATGATTTTGAAAAGTTATATAGTATGAAGTATTACTATCTAATACAAATGATTTGAAAAAGTTATATAGTATGAAGTATTACTATCTAATACAAATGATTTGAAAAGTTATATATAGTATGAAGTATTACTATCTAATACAAATGATTTGAAAAGTTATATAGTTGAAGTATTACTATCTAATACAAATGATTTGAAAAGTTATATGGTATGAATGTATTACATCTACTACAAATGATTTTGAAAAGTTATATAGTATGAAGTATTACTATCTAATACAAATGATTTGAAAAGTTATATAGTATGAAGTATTACTATCTGATACAAATGAATTTGAAAAAGTTATATAGTATGAAGTATTACTACTAAGTTACAAATGAATTTAAAAGTTATATAGTATGAAGTATTACTATCTAATACAAATGATTTGAAAAGTTATATAGTATGAAGTATTACTATCTAATACAAATGAAATTTGAAAAGTTTATATAGTATGGAAGTTCTTACTATTATACAATATGATTTGAAAAGTAAATATGTATGAAGTATTACTATCTAATACAAATGATTTGAAAAGTTATATAGTAATGAAGTATTACTATCTAATACAAAAATGATTTGAAAAGTTATATAGTATGAAGTATTACTATCTAAGTACAAATGATTTGAAAAGTTATATGGTATGAAGTATTACTATCTAATACGAATGATTTGAAAAGTTATATGGTATGAAAGTATTACTGATCTAATACGAATGATTTTGAAAAGTTATATAGTATAAGTATTACTATCTAATACAAATGATTTGAAAAGTTTTATATAGTATGAAGTATTACTATCTAATACAAATGATTTGAAAAGTTTATATAGTATGAAGTATTACTATCTAATACAATGATTTGAAAAGTTATTCGTATGAAAGTATTAACTATCTAATACAAATGATTTGAAAGTTATATAGTATGAAGTCTTACTTCTAACTACAAATGATTTTGAAAAGTTATATAGTATGAAGTATTACTATCTAATACAAATGTATTTGAAAGTTATATGGTATGAAGTATTACTATCTAATGACAAATGATTTGAAAAGTTATATAGTATGAAGTATTAACTATGCTAATACAAATGATTTGAAAGTTATATAGTATGAAGTATTACTATCTAATACAAATGATTTGAAAAGTTATATAGTAATGAAGTATACTATCTAATACAAATGATTTGAAAAAGTTATATAGTATGAAGTATTACTATCTAATACAAATGATTTGAAAGTTAATATGGTATGAAGTATTACTATCTATACAAATATTTGAAAAGTTGTATAGTAATGAAGTATTACTTCTAATACAAATGATTGAAAAGTTATAATGGTATGAAGTATTACTATCTTAATACAATGATTTGAAAAAGTTATTAGTATGAAGTATTACTATCTAAACAAATGATTTGAAAAGTTATATGGTATGAAGTATTACTATTCTAATACAAATGATTTGAAAAAGTTATATAGTATGAAGTATTACTATCTAATACAAATTGATTTTGGAAAGTTTATATGGTATGAAGTCATTACTATTCTAATTCAATGAATTTGAAAAGTTATATAGTATGAAGTATTACTATCTAATACAAATGAATTTGAAAAGTTATATAGTATGGAAAGTATTACTATCTAATAAATGATTTTGAAAAGTTATATGGTATTGAAAGTTAATTACTATCTAATACAAATGATTTGAAAAGTTATTCGTATGAAGTATTATATCTAATACAATGCATTTGAAAAGTTCTATGGTTGAGTAATCTATCTAATACAATGATTGGAAAAGTTAAATGATGGTATGAAGTATTACTATCTAATACAAATGATTTGAAAAGTTTTATATGGTATGAAGTAAATTACTACTAATACAAATGATTTGAAAAGTTATTAGTATGAAGTATTACATCTATACAAATGATTTGGAAAAGTTTATATAGTAGAAGTATTACTATCTAATACAATGATTTGAAAAAGTTATATAGTATGAGTATTACTATCTAATACAAATGATTTGAAAAGTTATATAGTTGACAGTATTAGCTATCTAATACAAATGTTTGAAAAGTTATATAGTATGAAAGTATTACTATCTAATAAAATGATTTGAAAAGTTATATTAGTATGAAAAATTACTATCTAATACAAATGTTTGAAAAGTTATATAGTATGAAGTATTACTATCCTAATAACAAATGATTTGAAAAGTTTATATAGTATGAAGTATTACTATCTAATACAAATGATTTGAAAAGTTATATATATGAAGTATTACTATCTAATAACAAATGATTTTGAAAAGTTATATGGTATGAAAGTATTACTTCTAATAAAATGATTTGAAAAGTTATATGGTAATGAAGTATTACTACCTCTAATACAAATGATTTGAAAACAGTTATATGGTATGAAGTATTACTATCTAATACAAATGATTTGAAAAGTTATATAGTATGAAGTATTACTATCTAATACAAATGATTTGAAAAGTTATATAGTAACTGAAGTATTACTATCTAATACAAATGATTTGAAAAGTATATAGTAATGAAGTATACTTATCTATACAAATGATTTGGAAAAGTTATATAGTATGAAGTATTACATCTAATACAAATGATTTGAAAAGTTATATAGTATGAGTATTACTAATTAATACAAATGATTTGAAAAGTTTATATAGTATGAAGTATTACTATCTAATACAAATGATTTGAAAAGTTATATGGTATAAGTATTACTATCTCAATACCATGATTTGAAAAGTTATATAGTATGAAGTATTACTAATCTAATACAATGATTTGAAAAGTTGTATAGTAATGAAGTATTACTATCTAATACAAATGATTTGAAAAGTTTATATGGTATACGTATTACTATCTAATACAAATGATTTGAAAAGTTTATATAGTATGAAGTATTACTATCAATACAATATGATTTGAAAAGTTATATGGTTATGAAGTATTACTATCTAATACAAATGATTTGAAAAAAGTTATATAGTATGAGTAATTAATATCTAATACAAATGATTTGAAAAGTTATATGGTATGAGTATTACTATCTATTCAAATGATTGAAAGTTATATAGTATGAAGTATTACTATCTAGATACAAATGATTTGAAAAGTTATATAGTATGAAGTATTACTATCTAATACAATGATTTGAAAAGTTATAATGGTATGAAGTATTACTATCTATACAAATGATTTGAAAAGTTATATGGTATGAAGTATTACTATCTAATACAAATATTTGAAAAGTTATATGGTATGAAGTATTACTATCTAATACAATGATTTTGAAAAGTTATATGTATGTAGTATTACTATCTAATACAAATGATTTGAAAAGTTATCATTGGTATGAAGTATTAGCTATCTAATACAAATGAATTGAAAAGTTATATAGTATGAGTATTACTATCAATAGCAAATATTTGAAAAGTTATCATAGTAATGAAGTATTAACTAATCTAGATACAAATGATTTGAAAAGTTATATAGTATGAAGTTATTACTATCTAATACAAATGATTTGAAAAGTTATATAGTAATAAGTATTACTATCTATTACAAATGATTTGAAAAGTTATATAGTATGAAAGTATTACTATCTAATACAAATGATTTGAAAAGTTTATATAGTATGAAAAAATTACTATCTAATACAAAGGATTTGAAAAGTTATATTAGTATGAAATATTACTATCTAATACAAATGATTTGAAAGTTATATGGTATGAAGTATTACTATCTAATACAAATGATTTGAAAAGTTTATATGGTAATGAGTATTACTATCCTAATACAAATGATTTGAAAAGTTAATATGGTTGAAGTAAAATTACTATACTAATCAAATGATTTGAAAATTATATGGTATGAAAGTATTACTATCTAATACAAATGATTTGAAAAGTTATATAGTTGGGTATTAACTATCTAATACAAATGATTTGAAAGTTTATATATATGAAGTTTACTATCTAATACAAAATGATTGAAAAGTTATATGTAATGAAGTATTACTATCCTAATACAATGATTTGAAAAGTTATATATATGAGTATTACTATCTAATACAAATGATTTGAAAAAGTTATACTAGTATGAAGTATTACTATCTTAATCAAAATGATTTGAAAAGTTATATGTATGAAGTATTACTATCTAATACAATGATTTTGGAAACGTTATATAGTCATGAAGTAATTACTATCTAATACAAATGAATTTGAAAAAGTTATATAGTATGAAGTAATTAACTATCTAATACAAATGATTTGAAAAGTTTAATATACGTATGAAGTCATTTCTATCTAATACAAATGATTTGAAAGTTATATAGTATGAAGTATTACTATCTAATACAAATGATTTTGAAAAGTTATCATAGTATGAAGTTATTCCTATCTAATACAAAATGATTTGAAAAGTTATATGGTATGAAGTATTACTATCTAATACAAATATTTTGAAAAGTTTATATGGTATGAAGTATTATATCTAATACAAATGATTTGAAAAGTTATGGTATGAAGTATTACTATCTATATACAAATGAATTTGAAGTATATAGTAGAAGTATTACTATCTAATACAAATGATTTGAAAAGTTATATAGTATGAAGTATTACTATCTAATACAAATGATTTGAAAAAGTTTATATAGTATGGAGTATTACTATCTAATACAAAGATTTGAAAGTTATATAGTATGAAAAGTATTACTATCTTTAATACAAATGATTTGAAAAGTTTATATAGTATGAGTATTACTATCTAATACAAAATGATTTGAAAAGTTATATTAGTATGAAGTATTACTAATCTAATACAAATGATTTTGAAAAGTTTATATAGTATGTAAGTATTTACTATCTAATAACAATGATTTGCGAAAAGTTTATAGTATGAAGTATTAACTATCTAATACAAATGATTTGAAAAGTTATATAGTATGAAGTATTTTACTATCTAATCAAATGATTTGAAGTTATATAAGTATGAAGTATTACTATCTAATACAAATGATTTTGAAAAGTTATATAGTATGAAGTATTACTATCTAATACAAATGATTTGAAAAAGTTATATAGTATGAAGTATTACTATCTAATACAAATGATTTGAAAAGTTATAATAGTATGAAGTATTACTATCTAATACAAATGATTTGAAAAGTTATATGTATGAAAAAATTACTATCTAATACAAATGATTTGGAAAGTTATATAGTATGAAGTATTACTACTAATACAATGATTTGAAAAAAGTTATTATAGTATGAAAAATTACTATCTAATACAAATGATTTTGAAAAATTATATAGTATGAAGTATTATATCTAATACAAATGATTTGAAAGTTATATAGTATGAAGTATTACTACTTAAATACAAATATTTGAAAAGTTATATAGTATGAAGTATTACTATCTAATACAAATGATTTGAAAAGCGTTATATAGTATGAAGTAATTACTATTAATACAAATGATTTTGAAAAGTTATATAGTATGAAGTATTACATCTAATAACAAATGATTTGAAAAGTATATAGTATGAAGTATTACTATCTAATACACATGATTTGAAAAGTTAATATAATATGAAGTATTAACTATCTATACAATGATTGAAAAGTTATATAGTATGAACGTATTACTATCTAATACAATATTTGAAAAAGTTATTATAGTATGAAGTATACTATTAATACAAAATGATTTGAAAGTTATATAGTATGAAGTATTACTATCTAAATACAAATGATTGAAAAATTATTATAGTATGAAGTCATTAATATCTAATACAGAAATGATTTGAAAAGTTATAATAGTATGAAGTATTACTATCTAAATACAATGATTTTGGAAAAATTATATAGTATGAAGTATTACTATCTAATACAAATGATTTTTGATAAAGTTAATATAGTATGACGTATTATAATAATAATTTAAATAATTCTCAAGCAGATGTATTTGACACAAATACAAGACCCTAACATGATCTGGAAGTAAGTATTTTCCTGACCTCCCACCAGGCCGGATTGACACAAGGACTTTTTAATGTGGGCAGTCATGCACAACCAAAGCTCATGCAGTGGCCAGTGCAAAAAGGTGCGTGATCCCTTTGATGTTTCCTCTTTTGGGACACATCAGGCCTCTGGCAATAAACAAGGGGCGGGTGCTGCCTGGGGAGACATCCCTCTGGGACCAAGCAAATTATTTTATATCTTACTGGTCCAGAAGCTGAAACTACTGGACGCTAGGAAATTAATTCCAGTAATTATGGACCTAGGAGTAATGGCAATAAAGGAGTGACTTCACTCTTCTCACAGCTCCAAAATTGGACCCTCACAACTTGATGCAGTTTATTGTCATATGTGGTGAGGCAAGTGGTTTAATGTTTTAGGTTTAAAAGCTAGCTGGTTATTCTTGATGTGTGTTCCTAGGGTTTGCTTTCAACCCCATCTTATTTGGTGGTCAAGCTGAAAAGGAAGGAATTCAAAGGAAAAAAAAGGAAGAGACAAAGACAAAAGGTAGTTTATGATTTAGACTTTATTCATGGGTCATAGCCACCACGTGGCAAGGGAATTTCTCCCGGCCAGTAGTAGTGTCTTGTCCAAGATAAGGCCTAAGTCCGAATGGCTGAAAGATTCTCTTGGGGGTCAGAAGTGGGTCCTTTTTTCCCACACATGCTCAAGGTTCCGGGAGTTTGTTATTTTTTTTTTTATTTCAATTTTATTTGAATCCCCACACATATCCAAGATACCCCATTTTTTATTTTTTGTTTTCTTTGTGGGTGAGCAATTACTCCACTGCATACAATCAGCATATTCTAAGCCTAACCAACAGGGCTAATTGATGACAAATTGACAGAGTTGCCAAAAAACAGTATTGTACATTAGATCTGGCATCGGAACATTTGCAGAATAGTCTTTGCAGTTAAAAGTTGAAAATAAGTTGCAGTCTGTGTTTAATAAAACATTTTCTTTAAAATCTGGCTTTGTGCACTTTTAAAGCTGGAAACATTAAAAGGAAAATGGCCGATGTGAACATTTCAAGCCATTTGACAATATTAAAAGTTTCATATTTTCAACATTGACGAAAATCTGGTGATAAAAAAACAACAAAAAAAATGACAAAAAAACCCAAACAAATACTAATTTTTATTAGTACAGAATAGTATCGCATCCTGGTATTATTCATCCTAGAGGAGGAGGAGGAGGAGGAAGAAGAAGAAAGTAACCAAAATTCTTTATTGGGAAAGTGAAATATTTAAAAGTCTATCATAGATTGGAATGGTTACAGGCTGTTAGATTCAAAAGTATTAAATAGAAAAGGAATAAATAAATAAAATTAAAAAAAACTGTCTGGTATAGCTTTGAAAATACTAATCAGTAAAAAAGAAGAATTCTTCTTTGAAAAAAAAATTGGTTTATTTTCTAATGAGCAGGATGGTGATGTGTGGCTGAAAAAAAAAAAAAATTAGTAACGTAAAGAAAAAAAACAAAAAGAAAAAATGTAGAAAATTATTAAGCAAAAGGCGTACAAAATAAAAAAAAAAAAAAAAGAGAAGAAAAAGTTGCTTTCATGAAACAGAAAGTAAGAAGGACACAGTCAATGCCATTCATTTGGGGAAACGGTTCCTTTGTAGAAACAATTCCTTTTCATCACTCTGGAAGTGGAAAATCTTGCCAAAAGGGAAAAGAAAATGCCAAATATATTTGGATTTGATGAGATGCCAATCCAAGAAAAGTGGACAGCATTTTTCTGACTTGTACTTCAATGAAGGAAAAAAAAGAAAAAAAGAAAAGTGATTTAAAAGACAAATATCTCACCAAGAGAAAGATGTTACCAATGAAGAATTTTCTCTCAAATTGCTTACAATTTATCAGAAATTTTGAGAAGAGAGAAAGGTTGACAATTTTGATAGTAATCGACATGCGTGAAGCTGAAATGCTAGCCACTCTGTTAATGCACAAACTTCAAAGATATTACCCTGTATGATCTTATCAATCAAACTAATAGTCATTGACTAAGCTTAGCATAGTTTGGCACAAGGTCACAAGCATGGAGCACCTAGTGAGAAATGAACTCACTATTAATGGTTTGCTGGCATAGATCATTAAACATTAGATCACTCAAGGCACCTCGTAGTTGTTACTTAGCCTGACACAAGGCACCTCGTAGTTGTTTACTAAGCTTAGCTTTACACAAGGCCAGAAGTATGGAGCACCTAGTGAAAATTGAACAAAGCACCTCTACATGTGAAAGAGCATCTATGTTTTATAACTCAAGGTCATTGCTTTCATAGTTGGGCTGAGAACTTTTCAGCATTCCCTTGTGTATGTGTGTACGTATACATGTGTTGAATAAATATTAGACCACTCAAGGCACCTTGTAATTGTTTACTAAGCTTAGCTTGACACAAGGCCAGAAGTATGGAGCACTTAGTGAAAATTGAACAAAGCACCTCTACATGTGAAAGAGCATCTATGTTTTATAACTCTAGGTCATTGCTTTCATAGTTGGGCTGAGAACTTTTCAGCATTCCCTTGTGTATGTATACATGTGTTGAATAAATATTAGACCACTCAAGGCACCTCGTAGTTGTTTACTAAGTTTAGCTTGATACAAGGCCAGACGTATGGAGCACCCAGTGAAAATTGAACTCACAAATAATGGTTTGCTAGCATAGATTGTTAACCATTAGAGCACTTGAAGCCCTAATAGTCATTTAATAAACTTTTATTAGTTTCAAGGTTAGAAGTATGGAACACCCAGTAAGAATGCAACACTAATAATGATTTGCTGGCATAGATTTTTAACCATTAAACCACTTGAGACCCCAGTAGTCATTTACTAAGCTTGGCCTAGTTTGGTACTGAAGAATAATCAAAGTTCCAATTACCGTCGAACTGGGAAGACATGGCAACAAACGGTTGTAACCCAATACAAACCCGAATAGTCACAAAGTCTACTGCAGAATGATAGGGTATTTATAAGACTCCACAATGTCATTCAAATCAAGTAGTCAATCAGAACTCAAGGAATGGAATCACCAAATTCGTGAATGGATCATTCTTGATTTCTATATATACCAACTGTCTTGGACACTGCTTCATGGTGTACTCAGCTAGCTGCTGTTATTCAAACCAACAGTAGACAAGATTGAAAGTATTGAGCACCCAGTTAGAATCAAACTCAGTAATAATGTTCTGCTAGCATATAACTCTGCTGCTCTACATTAGGCATCTAGTAGTTATTTACTATCTTAGTTTGGCACAGGATATAGTTATTTATTAAGCTTAGCTTAGATGTGGCACAATGCCAGAAGTATGAGGCGCCCAGTGAGAATCAAACTCACTACCAATGGTCTGCTAATCTAGCTTGCTAATCATTACACCACATGAGGTGCCCTTTGACACAGGACATAACGATTCCTTTCCCAAGTGCTTTATCACAAATCGAAATTAAAAAGCCTTGTCCAGGATTTGAACCTGGTCTATTTCCTACAACAATAACCATTAGGCCACATGCACCTCCATAATCAAGGGCAGAAGTGTAGGTCACCCAGTTAGAATCAAACTCAGTAGCCTAGATCTCTAACCATTTAACTATTTGTGGCACCTCATAGTCATTTACTAACCTTGTCAGATTATTTCAGTATATAAGGTGTGCTGGAATCCACCACTTAAACTTATAAACTCGGTGTCGGGGTGTGGATTAAAGCCAGCCAATCAACAGCTCTAATACATGGTTAGTTAACTATTTAATCGCCGATCTGGAAAGCCATTCATTTGCACGTATTCACCATTGCCGAATGGACCCGCAACCAAGGACTTTGCTCAACTGAAGGATTCTAATCAACACCAAGGTAGAACCAAAGGATTTTACCCAACACTAAAGGACACTAAGGAACAACCAAAGGATTCTTCACTAAAGATTAGCCTCTGCTTAACATAAGGGATCTCCACTGTAAAATGCTCTCAGTTGAAGCCTAAAAATGGCCACAGGTTATGGACCCAGGAATGCAAGGATTTTCTTTGATGGCAATGAAGCCAACTATGAACTGTGGGAAGTGAAATTTCTTGGATATTTATGAATTTTTTCAACTGCACAATATAATACATACATCATCTGACCAAAGCAAGGACCTAGAAAAGAATGCAACAATATATGCTGAGTTGATCCAATGTTTATCATTATCTTAGTTTGACACAAAGTCACAAGTATAGGACATCCAGTGAGAACTGAACTCACTAATTATGACAGAGAACGAGAAAGGAAAAAGAGCAAGACATTGTCTTGCCTGCCGGGATCAAAGCCGCATCCGCCTGCATGCAAAAACAAATGTGATTTAGGCACTGGACAGACGCAAGGTTCGACTGATGTGCCCGGATGTTTGGGTAATATGCCCATAAAATAACCAAAGCAAGTGGGGCGTGGCATGACAAAGAGAGAAGCTTTCGGCTTATGTGAGATGGCAGTGAGAAAATATTATTTTGATGACGGTGACGGATTTTCAGCTGCTGGTCGAAAACTGTGTTGACCAAAAGAAAATTTGGCCTGTGAGAAGACTGGGAACTCGCTTCTTTTTGCCCCCCCCCCTCAGCAGGAACTTGAAGCAAATAATCTATTTCCCCCTCTATTTCCCCCCCCTTCTTAATATTGAATTGTACACATAAGTGAAATAAGATACTTGTAAAGATTTTGTTTTTAATTTTTTTATCAGACTTTTTTTCTCACTCTAAACGAGGGATTCTCAAACATTTTACTTGATTGTACCCCTTACAATCAAATCTAATTTCCATTCACTCCCAAATGAATTAATTGAATATTACTGATATTTTTTCAACAAGTCCAACAAGATGCCATGATAAGAGAGGTTGATTTTTTGAATGTTTTTGGTTTCAAGATTAGAATTTTTACTAAAAAAAGAAAATTTATGGAATAAATGGAATGTTGAATCATATAACAAGACCCACACAAACAAATTGCTGGAAATACTGAAACTGACTTAACAAGTGAAGATCCAGATCTCTTTGGTCAGACTGGGATTTTTCATTAATAATAATTTGATTTTAATTTTATTCATTAAAAATCTGTTATCATGGATAAGAATTAAAATTTCAGGCATTGTATTTTAATTTTACTTTTTCATTGTTTTTTTTTCTCTTTTTAAAATCTGTATTTTTATCTGTATTATTAAATAATCTTCTATTTTTCAAATGTCATATCATAACCTATGATAAAAAAAGGATATTTTAGAGTTCAATATTTTTATAGAATAATCCATTTAAAATATAATTGTATTTGCATGTTTTTTTTGTAAAAATATGATTATATGTGTTGTTAGCATCACCAAAATGGTCTAGATATTTTGGGTTAGAGCCAGATTGCTTGTTTATTTAAATCAGGGTTTCTTAACAGGGGCCATATAAATAATAATCATGAGATTCAGGGGCCCACAAGGCAAAATTTGAAAAATGGGTGGAGGGACCACAAAAAATTTAGGACCCACAATATATATATATAAACACACACACACACACCAAACCCTCTGCATGAGTAAGATGGAAGGCATGGTCAATTTCTTAAGCAGAGTTTAACAGGTTTGAACTCAGTTTTCCTTCTCCTAGACAGGTCGCCTAACCAAGGTTGAAGAGCCCAGTCTGCTCTAGTATTTACTCATAGCTGGAAGGAGTATAGTTGGATTCATACCTTTCCCAAGAGTATTAGCACTATGTGAAATGCAATATATATATATATATATATATATATATATATATATATATATGAAGCATTTTGTAATTGAAATGAGACCATACAAGATAAAGCTGATGGTATATTTTTTTATAAATAAATTTATTCAAATAGAATATTTATCCACTACGTCATGTGTCCAATTGGACACATGGCATAGTGGATATAGGATTTAATACAGTTCTAAGTGACAGGTATATCTAGGCTGCAGGTTCAATCCTGGTCAAGGGCGATAGTAACATAGAATAATTAACAGAGCTTAACACTTGTATATAGTCATGGTTAGCAGAATGATAACAGTCTACCCCCATATATTGAATAAAGGGTTAGGTTTGAAGTTCTGTGAAGGCTCCCAATTTTGACAAGAAGGTTCCCAAGTTCGAGGAGGGGAATCCCGAGTTTGAGAAGGTTCTTGAGTCTGACAAGAAATACCTGAAGAAGGCTGGAGGGCATATCGACCGAAATGTTGTGACAATACAGATGAGGACAATAGTCTGAATAATCTAAATAATACAAATTATCAAGCCTCATCTAAAAAATTCATAGAAATATTTATCCAAATGATATTATTCTTTGATTTACAACTGGAGTTTGTGTTTTGATGCCATAGTACTATCCAAACTACTATCTTTGATATTTCTATTTCCCTTGATGTTGGCATGGGGTTGGGTCACAAAGAACTCACATTGGGTTGAAGGGAGAAACGGGCAAAAAAGTTTGAGAAACATTGATTTAAGTGACCCTTATGTTTTGAATGAGTGAATGACACATCACTAGTGGCCATCACACCCAATCAGTTAGTATACCATAAATGAAAAAAAATTTTTCCTAAAAAATCTCTAATAATTAATATAACCTCTATTGCTTCCCAGAAGCTCCTTTCATCTGTCAACGTGCTCATAGATCCCACACTTGTAAAAAGAATAAAATATGAGACCAACTTGTGTTCAACCTCTTCTCTTGATGTCCACCTGAGGATTTTGTAATCCTCCAAACAAGTCATAATCAGAAGGGGTCAGGTCACGAGAAGCTGAACAATGAAACAATTTTTTCCAACCATGCTACTCGTTAATCAATTAAGCTATGTGACGATGGACATTATCGTGATGGAAGATGTTGCCGTTTCTGCTGACGAAGGAGCAGCGTTTTTTGTCCCAAGCTGTTTTCAAACGACGAAGTTGATGTAGCATAATTGTCATGCCTTACTTGGGAACACCATATTTGTGGCCTTGTGTCAAACAGAAAGAAAGCTTAATAGATGTAGTATGATTCTCAGACCTTATCGGGTGGTCTCTTTGAAGAATAGGCAACTAGTTTCCATGATCCAGCAATTTTTGTTCCGTTGTATGCAGACTAGTAAATTTGCTCCTTGTGGACTCCTATGCGTTTATTCATCCTACAAAAATTCTGTTCACCCCCAGGGGTCTACATGGACCACCTTGAAGAACCCTGCTCTAAAAAGAGGAAGCTTTTCCTCATCTTATCCTTATGTTGATGACAATGTGTTTTTTAGTATCATTAGTAGTTAATTTCAGTAGCATTAGTAGTTAATCCAAAAAGGGCTCAATATATTTCGTAGAGTATACAACATTTATAGTTGTAGAAAAAAGTTTTTTTTTTTCTCTCTCTAACATGGTTTCAATGAAACTTAAACACCGAAACCATGGTAGAGAGAAAAACAACTTTTCTACAACTATATATTTAAAAGTCGTCTGGGTAGCCTAAAGTTGGTATCAGCCAGTCAGCGGACCAAGGAGATTGTTTTTGCTTATGAGGTGGAGCGCCACACCTACCATCAGCTCCTTGCTTTACAGCACAGATCCCTGGGCTACTCATAAGCTGTGTTGGCGAAGTCTGGTATCGAATCAAGAACCTTGTGGTTCCTAGTTGGATGTTCTACCAACTAATTACAATTCAGAAAAAAAACAAAAGCAAAAAGAAAAAGTGGCTTTCTGTGAGTTGCGATAAGATGAATATTGAAAGTATGCTTAATGAGTACATAGTTTTTTTAGTTGGAGTATTTCCATAATCGCTACACCTTGCCATTGGTGTAATGGTTAGGAATCTAGTCTTGCAGATCCATTACTAATGAATAGCGAGTTTGATCCTCACTTGATGCCCCACACGTGCAACCTTGTGTCACATACTACCCATGGTAAACAGGAATGGGTAAATACCTACTCACTAAACCTCACCACCCCCTCCCATAAATTGGCTGACCATGTTTGTGAGTTTGATTTACACTGGGTGCAACAGAATTCTTGCCTAGTGTCAAAAGTGTGAGTTTGATTCTCACTGGGTGCCCCATGCTTGTGTCTTTTTGTCAAAAAAATCCTCATCTTATATCATTGTGTGGAACTGATATGCTAAATCTAAGCTACGCTTACATTGATTCTCACTGGGTGCACTATACCTTTAGTCTAATGTAAATGTATGAAACTGATGAGCCAAATGTAATCTATACTAGTGAGTTTGTTTCTCACTGGGTGTCCCATAATTCTGGCCTTATATCAAAACATATGGTACTGAGTTTGATTCTCACTGGTTACTCCATAATTCTGGCCTAGTGCCAAAACATCTGGTCTTGTGTCAATGTATGGGACTGATGTGCCAAATTTAAGGTATACAAGTGATTTTGTTTCTCACTGGGTGCCCTATACTTCTGGCCTTGCATCAAAGCCTATGGTCTTGTGTCAATGTATGGAACTGATATGCCAAATTTAATGTATGGTAGAGAGTTTCTCTGAATTTTTGAGATAAGGCTTCATTATTTGGATTATTTGGAATATTGTCCTCATCTTTATTGTTATGAGTACAACATTTCAGCCGATGTGCCCTCTGGCCTTCTTTAGGTATTTCTTATCGGATTCGGCAGCCTTCTCGAACGTGGGAACCTTCTTTTTGAATCTGGGAACCTTCTTGTCATAATCAGGAGCCAACCCTTTATTCAATCCACAGGGCTATCCTGTTCTCATTCCACTAACCATAGCTGGGTACAAGTGTTAAGCTGTGTTAATTATTATTCCATGTTACTGTCGCCCTTGAACAGGCTTGAACCTGCAGCCTAGAGACAACTGTCACTTAGAACTGTATTAACTCAATCCACTATGTTATGTGTCCAATTGGACACATAGCTAGATCGCTTGAGAGTTTGTTTTATCACTGGGTGCTCCATACTTCTGCCTTTTTTTTTTCACAAAAAATTGTCTCAATTAGCAATATTTCACCTTCAAATGAGAGCATGGATTCTTGCCCCATAAAATTCTGTTGACTCTTCTTTAAGCCACTTCGAAAAGTAAAAGGTATAATTACCAACACAGAAACATGTATCATACATCATAAAATGAAGCTGGTCCTCTGTGGATTACATCCCTACTTCTCCACATAGTTACCATTTCTCTCAATAGCAAATGTTTCCACTTCGAATGAGAGCATGTATCCTTGCCCCATAAATTCTGTTGACTGTCTTTGAGCCACTTCTTCACTACAGATTTCACTTCCTCGTCACTGGAACGATGTCTGCCTCTAAAACCCTCTTTCATGGGCTGAAGAGAGGCAAGCAATATTTCAGTGATGAGGAAGTGAAATCTGTAGTGAGGAGTGGCTCAAAGAACAGTCAACAGAATTTTACGGGGCAGGGATACATGCTCTCATTCAAAGGTGGAACAGTGCTATCGAGAGAAACGTTGACTATGTGGAGAAGTAGGGATATGATCCACAGAGGACCAGCTTCATTTTGATGTATAATACATGTTTCCTGTGTTGGTAATTATACCTGTCCTAAAACAAAATGGCATTACTTTTTAACTCCCCTATGTGGAGAAATAGGGATGTGATCCACAGAGGACCAGCCTTATTTTTGTTCATGAGTAAACAACTTAATTTCTTAATTAGAATATCAGTAGTTAAAAATAAAAAAGTAAAAAATTGTTTAAAGCTATAAATGTATTACTACTTTCTATGTGTGTCAAGAAAGAAGAAGAGAAAGAGGGAGTGTGAAAGGCGAGTGAGAAGAAGAGAGAAAATAATTTTATGCTCTGAATTGATAATCATCTGGTAAGATAATTGTAATTGAGCAGCTTTAGGTAATGTATGGAATTGACAGTCAACTAGCTGGCTGGTGGCAAGGAAAATGTTTACAAGTGTTCACAGAGGATGAAATGTAGGGAAAAAAATTAAGAACGACTGAGAATTAAAAAGGAAAATGTTCATCTCAACAGTTGATAGATACAAAAGAAATGTATTCATTTACCAACCCCTCCGCACAAGTAGCATGCAATAGAAGGTCAATTTCTTAAGTGGGGTTTGAATTCACAGTTTTCCTTCTCCTAGACTGGTTGTGTTGGAATATTTTTGGTTATATATGGCATACTGGAGGTCACATAAGACACTGAGAGGAAGCACGGCATCCAGAATCCATACAGAGCTGATTGATATAAGTATTTGTTGGTTGGCCTACACTGGTGTGTCCATGTGTAGGTGTCCACAGTAGGACATCACTTATGAGTCCTTACTTGTTTCTCCAGCAATGTCTTGTTTGTATTAATATAACATGGAGTATTTGTGTTATGAAGAATCCTATAATGCTTCTCCATTGGTCTGTGTATCTAGAATCCTTGTGTTTGTTAGTATTAAGCAGATTTCTTGTCTGTTGTTCCGTTCATCTGTGTTAAGTATGAGTAACTGAATGCCTGTCCACCAAGGCCTTTAAATAGTTAACCAACCACGTGTTTTCATTGGCTGATTCAGTCCACACTGCCTCAAAGAGTCTAAAAATTTAAGTTGTGACCTCCAGTATGCCATATATAACCAAAAATATTCCAACAAAACCAGTCTAGGAGAAGGAAAACAGACAGCATGTTTCAACATTTCATGTCTCTTCAGTGTGGCTAGACATTTGGAAGCTACCTCCTGCCGGGATAGAAACCCGATTGATTTATCATCAGTAGGGCTTCTTGACCACTTTCCCATCTACATCTACAGATTGAGACAAGGATTTTAACTGATAAATACATACATATACATACATACATATATATATAATATATATATAATATATATATATATATATATATATAAAGGCCGCCTGAGAGTGCTCCATCCATTTTATAGGAGAGCGTTGTTTTTTAGACAGAAGTCATATTTTTTACTATATATATATATATATATATACATACATACACACACACACACATATATATAATATATGTATAATATATATATAATATATACATATTTTAAAAATATGCATGGAATATATATATGTATGTATCTTAAAAAATAAACTATAATAGTAATAATAATAATAACAAAAACAAAAACAAACATTCAAAAATTTTCTAAATTACACACCTAGTCATTATTTTAAAAAACATTTTTTAAAGTTTTAATTCTTATAGAAGTTTAAAAAATATCTTAAATCATTAGGAGAGACATCCCTATAAAAGAAAAAAATTGAATACTACAAATAATAGATCACTAAGAATTTCTCATTTTTTTCATTTGAAAATAGTTTTTAGATAAAGCATCATAACATCGATTATGAAGATGGTTTAAAAAAAAAACAAAACCCGAAAATTTAAATGCTGGCATACTATCACATATAAATAAGTACATTCTGTTTCTTATTTTTATACTTATATATATATTATATGTGTGTGTGTGTGTGTGTGTGTGCACAAACAAGTTCTTTAAAAACGTTTTTCTTAAATCAAGAAAATGTTCAAAAACTAGACAGTTGAGCTGAAAAATGATATATTACTTCTTTATATTAGTTTCATAGCTTACTGTTTCATGGATTAAAAATACAATCATAAGATGAAACCCAACATTTGAGAAGAGATAGGTTTGTAGTGCTTCAGGTTTGTAGTTGATTCTATGTGGTTTAAGCTCACTTGTAGTCATGTCTAAACCCCAATATAGTTGGTTCTTCCATCTCGTGGGCTGGTAAGCTGAAAGGGAATTTAAGAAAAGAAGTGAAAGAACAAAAATGAGGATAACTTTTGAGTAAGACTTTTATTAATTGATTCACACTATTTATTTGAGGGGAAATATTTCCCGAGCAAGTCAATAAGTGTTTCTTCTTCAAAGTCTTGGGGTAAAAAAAGGATGAGATTCCTTTTGGCACCAAGAATTCAGGGTTTTTTTCTGCTTAGTAAACCTTTTTCCCTAATTTGTCATACTTTCCTTAAATGTATTAATCCAAAATTGAACATAATACCACAAACAGGGGTTGCAACACGATTAATACAGTCCAACACATTAGCAAGAGAAGAGACTCCCATCATACTAAGTTCTAATTACTGTTGAATTGGTAAGACAAGGCAACAAGGAGCTGTAACTCAATACAGATCTAACTCTTTGAGTCTCAGGCCTTCTGGGAGATTGTTATTTTTTTGTGTCTTTTTATTCATTTTTATATTTAATTTTTTTTTATTTTTTTTTTTGGTTCAATTCTATTTTTATTAATCACCACAGGTTCATGCATTTTCTAATGTCATTAGCACAAAGTGAAATGCAAACAGCCTCCTCTGAGACTTGAACTCGGCTTGTGAGTCCATTTCATAGGACAATAACTATGTGAGTGGGTGTGTGATGACAATCACCTGATGTAGGTTAAGCCAGCTCCACACGTTGAATTGTATTCATGTGTGAAGTTTCTTGTTGATTGTTATCAGAATTAGGTCTCCAACCACATTCATGAGCCTCATTGTCCGTGACAGTTCATTGATCCTGTAGACAAGGATTTTTCACAGTTGTCTGGCTTATCAGTCGGGGCTTCTCTGGATAGCCTGCAGGCAAGCACACAAGTAACTAGCAAGGGATACCCACAGATGTAGAAGCCACCTCCACTATAAGCCACCAGAACTCAGCAGACACAGTTTTGTATTTGTCAACATTAGAATTGTTATAGTGCTGAACACTCACTTTCACACGTTTCTCAATTTGGTATTCACCAGTGCTGCGATGTAAATGTATTGATAGGAGTTTGTGCGGTAGAGGTGTAGAGTTTGTATGTGCTATAGTTGCCTGTGTTGTAGGTTCCTGGGTGCTCATCCAAAACTGTTTAATGTCGGCTGTGCCACACCTTTAACACACCGCAGTTATCAAATCTAATACATGGATTAACTTGACTATTCTGGAATCATGAGTTTATGATAAATACTTGATTAAATATTGGCATCCTTCTCTCGGTAAAAAGATGATTGCGTAGTGTCTAGAGTTTTTTTTTGTTTGTTTGTAAATGATCCCAAGGAAAGGGTAGGGGAGTAAACCCAAAAAAACAAATCTAGAGCCGGAATCCCTAAGGTGGAGTAATGCTGAATTTCAGTGCTACACAGCAACTCCTGCAACACTACCATTGCCAAACTGCATTGGTTTCTTAGCTTTCCTTTTGGACTACCGTGGCAGTGTGGAGAGAGAGGATCTGCTGCTTAGGCAACAGCACATCTTCCATATCAACCCATCCAGTTCCAACTTGATTAAACTAACCAGGAATATCCTCTAAATCTATTTTTTTGGAAACCATACCAAATTATTTGTCTGGTCATAGTTAACTGAATGAGAACAATATACTCCAATGGATTAAATAAAGGATTCAGTGTAAAGTTTCATAAAGGCTTCTGATTCTGACATAAAGATTCCCAAGTTCAACAAGAAGCACCTGAAGATGGCCAGAGGGTACATCGGCCAAAAGTTCCTGTATATAACAATAAAGATGAGGACAACAGTCAAAAAAATCTAAATGAACATATGAAATTATATTAATTCATTTTATCTGATAAAAAATATTTGGATCATATGACCTTTAGGCATCCTTTTGCGATCTCGATTCATAAGGACATGTTTTTCAATTTACACCGTACATCGGCCAAAAAGTCCTGTATATAACAATAAAGATGAGGACAACAGTCAAAAAAATCTAAATGATACAATGAAATTATATTAATTCATTTTATCTGATAAAAATATTTGGATCATATGACCTTTAGGCATCCCTTTTGCGATCTCGATTCATAAGGACATGTTTTTCATTTACACCGTCAAAATCCAGTTGTTTGTTAACAGACGATTTTTAGAGTTTTTAAAAAATTATAACCCTAACCCCTAACAAACAACCGGTGTAAATGAAAAACATGTCCTTATGAATCGAGATCGCAAAAGGGGTGCCTAAAGTTCATATGGTCCAAATATTTAATAGAGTAACTAATTTTCTAATATCATAATGTTGCTCATTGCTCCTGGTAAGTCCTCCTCACGACATCCATGTAAGATTTTGCTGGTTGACCCACTCTGGTGCATCTATGTGTAGGTGTCCACGGGAGAATATCACTTATGAGTTCGTCCTTGCTTCTCCAGCGTGTCTAGCTTGAATGGTTTGTGTGATTGGAAGTAAGTGGAACAATAGAAGAAAAGGACAGATTGGCTTCATATGAAGAAGAACTGAATACTGTTGTAGGATGTTCCAAACTTCTACAGTGGCAGAATTTTTCTACTTTTCATTTAAATATAGTGGGAAGCACTTAGCATAATGGTTATCATCCCAGGAAATGGAATTAGTGACTTGAATTCAAATTCTGGATGAGGCTGTTTGTGTTTCTCTGTATGTTAATGCTTTTGGGAATACATCTGTTATTCCCCCCCACCCAGCTATGAATAAATAGTAGGAGAATCTGGGTTATTTAGCTGTGGTTAGGCAACCAGTCTAGGAGAAGGAAAACTCTGCATTTAAGCCCATTAAACTTCACTTAAAAATTGACCTTGTTTCACATCCTCCTCATGCAGAAAGGTTAGGTAAATACATACTCTATTATTTTCCCCATATCTTGGTGGAGACAATTGGATTCATGCCTTTTCCGAGTAAATCATCATTGAGTGCTCTTCTGTCTTCATTTCTATTCTTCAGAATAAATATTTTTGATTGATTTAAATGACATGTATTAAAAATATTTTTCTTTTTTCTTTCTTTTGAAATCATGATCTGTGTGCCTAGATTAATTAAGAATAAACAGTTAAGCAACGCTATATAAAATTGACAATATTACATACATACATGAGGAATGTGGAGGCATGTGTTGTAATGGTTAGATTCGTAGGAAATGGACTCATCGACCCGAGTTTAAATCCTGGACGATGCTGTTTGCATTTCACATAGTTCTAATACCCTTGGGAAAGTTATGAATCCAAATATTCTCCCTCTAGCTATGAGTAAATAGTAGAGCAAACTGGGCTTTTTAACCTTGGGTTGGCCATCAGTCTAGGAGAAGGAAAACTCTGAATTCAAACTTGTTAAACTCTGCCAATTTGAGGAAAATTTTTACCTTTATTCATTTATATTAGCTAGTTTGCAGTAAGAGGGGTTGAACCATATTATGTTTTCTGTTTCCAAGAACATTGTATACCAGACATAAATAATTCAAAAGAAAAAATGATGGAAAAAATGATTTATTTCGGCTGCACCAGCATGCCCTGGAAATTTCATTTGTACAATCACAGACAATCCTTTATGAATGAAAAATTTATAAACAAAACTGAACTTTCTAAACATTTCTGGAAACTAAAGGAAAAAAATCAAAACCCACAAATAAAATGGCCAATAATTTAAAAAAAAGGTAAAAACACCAACAGGATTAAAAAATAAATGCCATCTTTGTCTGGAGGAAAAAATAGCAATAATAAAATTCAAAACCCAGAAGAAACTATTGCATAGAAGAAATGAAATCATATTCAAATGTAAACATGCAAATAAATTTATATAAAAATCTTTTTAAAAAACATAATGACATTTACGTACCAATATATGCAAATACAAAAACGTGACAATTGGAACATAAAATATATAAAGTTAGAACATGCATATTCACAAATGAAAAAATAAAATTTAAAAACTGTGACATCACAACCATGATCAACATGCTCAGACCATAAAATTTCTTAAAATTGTGAGTGTGTGCATGTCTATGATTTGGCATATTTAACAAACATCGAAGGAGGAATTTGAAAAATTGTTGGAAATTCCATAGCTAATTATCTCCCCCTGCCGCCAGGGGGCGAATGCCAACACCGTATGTTGGCGCCAAATACCAAAACTTTACTTATCGAAAAGCAGTACTGGAGGAGAGACGTAAAAACACCACGCTCTCACTACCAAGCCCCAAAACAGGGCCCACTTATCACAGAACTCTACAACCAGCTCACTTCTAAGGCATTGTATCTGCATACTGCATAAAGGCTGGTACTATTTCACACTTACTGAAGGACGAGAAACTACCGTGACGAAGTGTCTTATCAACATTTCCTACCAACGAAAAGGATACCCTGTTATCACCATTACTCCAAGTAAATTACTAACTCAGATAAGTCTAGTAGCAAATACCATTAAAATTTGCAACAATTTTATGTAATTTTTTGTCATTATAAGTGTCTGCATTTACTTTCGTGTTTGTTCCTTCTTTGTCTGACAATTTGCCTACAACTACGGAGAAATAAGAACTCCTTCGAAAACCGTAAATACTCTTAAAATAGTGAAAAGAACAAAGATCAGTGAAACAGGAAGACTGGGTGTGAGGTCTTTGAATTAGTAAAAATTAGACTAATTTATATTGGTACCAAGGTATCCATTTATTCATTTATTTATAATACTCCATATATGTAAAAATATTTTCGCAAATCTTTATATGTACGTTTGAGTTATCAATTTTGGTTGAATCCTATCAAGGAAACACTTGATATTATCCACCTGTGAGTGTGTGTGTATATATATATAATATAGCATGGAAGTAATTCTGGGACATTGGGTTTCATATCTGACAGGTATGAGACCCAGGGTCACAGAATCACTTTCATGCAATATATATGTACGTATATTAATTTATATTTATTCTTATAGATATAATAGCTCTATCACTGATATTGAGCACTCCACTAATGATTCTGTAAAAACTAACTCCAATAACTCACAAAATGAGCTAGTGATAACTATATACTATTGCAATATATATATATATATATATATATATATATATATATATATATATATATATGAGGTAAAATATAAGAAATCAGATTTTCTTCTCATCTTCCCCAAAGATTTCCCCTA
The DNA here is from genome assembly GCA_023376005.1 of Doryteuthis pealeii. Taxonomy (NCBI): domain Eukaryota; kingdom Metazoa; phylum Mollusca; class Cephalopoda; order Myopsida; family Loliginidae; genus Doryteuthis; species Doryteuthis pealeii. The sequence continues at coordinate 11,734,220 of CM042141.1, forward strand.
TAACCAATCAAATCTTTCCCTCACCAACAAACTCACCCACCTACCTAATTCCCCCTTCTATAAAACACTTGAGTGATCCTGATATTTCAATAAAAGCTGATGAAGCCGAGTCCAAACTCCAGCGAAATATACTACACATTTTTGTCTGTGTCTTTCATTCCTTATATTTTACCTCATTCTGTCGGATTCATTCCAACCCCCTTTTCCTCATATATATATATATAATATATATATATATATATGATAAAGAATTTGTGCAAATCCATTGAAAGATAAATGAATATGTATAAAGTACAGTTCACAAATGCATTAGTCTTTATTATATTTGCTTTTATTGTTTTTACAATTTTTTTATTATCAAGAGTCTCTTTAGGGAGACTGTTTGTTAAAGGCATGTCATTATAGTTTCTATTCACTTTGGGAATTCTAATGGGCTATTTTATTATTTCAACATGATTGGTCGACAGCCTTATGGTTGATTGCCTTCTTGACCAGTAACCCGATTCTTCTGTGTGACAGTACCACAGAGAGTAATATATATATATTTCTCTCTCTGTATGAGTGTAAAGATATATTTATTGGACCCTTGGGGTAGTCTATATGCTCACTCACCCATTCTGCTATTAAGGTAAACAAGTTTCGGCTTGGATCCGAATTTGGTTTGCCAATTCTTTGTCAATACTTTAACATGCACACAGAGAAATATATGCTTGGTGGTTGAAAAGATACTAATTTGAGTCCCCGCCAATGTTAGCATTAATATATTTGTCATATACCAACACTAAACAAAGTAGAAGAAATAAATACAAAATAAACTAAATTACACATACAAGACGTTTAATCTTTTATTTATTAATAATAATAATATTTTCGTCAGGCAATGATACATTCTGGATGGAAAAACTTAGTCCTAAAAGCAGGATGAGGGGATGGTACATAGAAAGTCAGGATTATGAAACAGAATCAGATTTATATGACAAAAGAATGAAAGTGCGTAGTGTAATGGTTAAAGTCATGGGAAATGAATTCGTCACCCCGAGTTCAAATACTGGATTTGGTAATTGCATTTCACTTAGTGCTAATACCCTTGGGAAAAGTATGAATCCTACTCTCCCTCCAGCTATAGATAAATAGTAGGGTAGACTGGGCTCTTTAACCTTGGTTAGGCAACCGGTCTAGGAGAAGGAAAACTCTGAATTCAAACCTGTTGAACTCCGCATAAGAAATTGACCTTGTGTCACATCCTGCTTAGGGGTTGGTAAATATATATATGACAAAAGAATAAAGTTTACAGAACAATAGTCTTGATAAATGATTGATTGATTTCAATGGCTTGTCAACCCATCTATGGTTATTTTATGCCAAGAGGTTAGGGAATGCATATTCCCCAGATCCGGAACCTTACCATCAGATTCAGTTTATTGTCATGCCCTTACTTGGAGTGGATCTTACCCATCTGTAGGTGATACAGTCTGCGTATGTGGAGCTCCACAATCAGGACATAGTCTTAATGAATTACAAATTCAACTTTTGAAAAATTCAATTTATTTTACAAAACAGTTAAAAATTCCTTAAACTGTTGTTCAATTTTAGGCTTTGATTTTTTCAAATAGTACCATAACAAGTATAATGGGGGAATTCCATATGGAATGGGTTAATGTGCATTGTAGTAAGCAAGTTTGAACTCCAGTGGTGCTATTATGCTCACTTACAGACTGATACCCTTGGGAAAGGTATGAAACAACCTCATCCCCCCATCTATGAGTTAAAAAGTAATATTACTGTTCTTAGGGCCGGTTTAGCTCAGTCAGTAGGGCACTTGACTAGGAATCGGAAGGTTCCTGGTTCGATACCGGGCCTCGCCAACTCAGCGAATGAGTAGCACAAGGATCTGTGCAGTAATGTGAGGAGCTGATGGTAGTTGTGGCGCTCCACCTCAGATGGCAAAACAATCTCCTGGTCTAGTGCAAGTGAAAAGTGGATAGACTCCCTCGCTCACTAGTTGATACCTACTTTAGGCCACTCCGACGACTTTACTTACTTTCAAGGATGGCAACTCAAATTCGAATTCTGGATGAGGCTGTTTACATTTCACTTTGTGCTAATACCCTTGTGAAGTTATTCATTCAAGTATTCTCCCACCACCTATGGGTAAAATAGTAGGGCAGACTGAACTCTTTAACTTTGGTACAGCAACTGGTCTAGGAGAAGGAAAACTGTTAAACTCTGCTTAAGAAATTGGCTTTATGTTACATCCTGCTTGGATGTAGGAATTGGTATGAGGGAGTTGATAATTATTGGCCCTCGTTTGATTTATTTTCTTAATCTTGTGGTTAGGATCTGAATGAACAGGTCTTAGTCACAAGGTAACAGCTTTCAGATATCTTCTGACGAAGGGATCTTTATGCCGAAATATTAAGAAAATAAATCAAAGGTAAACAAACAACATCATAGTTACCTCATTTTTCTTTACACTTGCATTGTGATAGCCTTCAAAACCAACCAAGCAACCACCAAACCAATATAAACACAATGCTTCAAGCAAATTATTAAACACTTTATATATATATATATATATATATATATATATACATACTAGAAAAAACCTGACAGGCAAAATCATGACTAATCTGCTGAGAACAAGCTACCTCATTGATGACGGTTCCCACTACCATCACTCGAGCTTGCTGAATCTTCTTAACGGTGATGTGGGTTGACAGAGATCCCGATCCATCTTTGTGTGTCACACTTATCCAGCCACTTTTACCCTTCTCTGTCCACTCATACACACTTTTACATGGTTGTGCACTGTTCCCGTATTGTGCTAAAAGCCTCTGATGAATTTAATTCCCTGACAATTCTTTCTGACCAGAGAAATCAGGTCACTTCTTTGTATAAAACAGCACTGCTCATGTAACTTTCGGAAACATTTCTTTATGCTCAGAATTGCGGAGGCATGGAATAAGCTGCCTGCATCTGTTGTAGGCTGCCAAAACACTGAATCTTTCAAAGCCTCCATGCTTCCTGTAGTCCGCCAACACTATACCTGATGCCCCTCTCCACACACATATGCACACACACGCACACATACATGCATATTACTACTGTAAACTGTTTATGTTCCTGACACTAATGCATAATTCTGTGTACTTGAGATGTGACCTTGATGAGTTGTGGTGCACCTGAGCACTGTACACAATAACTTTCATTATTATTATTTTTATATTGCTAGTGAAACAGCCATGTTTACACTGTATATGCTCAAACTTTGATCACTTGGCCATAACAGTATCATATAAAAGTATACATGCGCAGAAAGCAGTGTAACAATAATAAACTTATGTTATGGCAAAAGTGTAGATAATTTTTGACTCTCTCGCGTATATATGATTATTGTGAATATGTTGATTATAGTGGCCAAAATAATTGAAAAACATGTCTTGTGCACAAATTCATTTTAAGTTAAAACATCTATCTATGTATTTAATCTATCTATGAATGCCATGGATATATTGACTATAGTGGCCATAGTAAAGGAATAGACTTGATCATATGCAGTCTATCTATCTATCTATCTATCTATATATATATATATATGTGTGTGTGTGTGTATATATATATATGTGTGTGTGTGTATATATATATATATATGTGTGTGTGTGTGTGTGTTGTGTGTGTGTATATATATGTGTGTGTGTGTATATATACATATATATGTGTGTGTATATATATATCATATGCATGTGTGTGTATATATATATACATATATATATATGTGTGTGTGTATATATATATACATATACATGTGTCATATTGGAGAGAACATGGAGGGTTGGAAATGTCTGACATGTGGTCGAGTTTTGCTTTCTAAATCATAGGAAGTCTCACCTGGGTCAATCCATGCAGATTCCTGGAGCAAACAATGTGTCTTGTGCTATCTGTGGCAAGGTCTGTAAGTCGGCTTCTGGTCTTAAGAGACATATAGTGGTGCATAAGCTTCAAATTTTATCATCTGATTCATCTGAATCATCTCATTCAACGGGAAGGAAGCCTTTTCAATGTCATATTTGCATCAAACTTTGTGGATCTGCAGCGAGTTTGATGAGTCATTTGAGGGCTCATGTAAGGAAGGGTTCTGATGGTGGAGTTATGGGATTGTAAGGGACGGCAATGATCTGTAAAGATTATGCTATTGCCATACATGTGTGTGTATATATATATATATATATATATATATATATATATATATGTGTGTGTGTGTGTATATACATATATGTGTGTGCGTGTGTATATATATGCATATATATATGTGTGCGCGCGTGTATATATATACATATATGTGTCTGTGTGTGTGTATATATATATATATATGTGTGTGTGTGCGGGTATGTATATATATATATATATATATACATATATATGTGTGTCTATATATGTTTGTTTGTGTATATATATGTGTGTGTGTGTTTGTGTTTGTGTATATATATGTGTTTGTGTGTGTTTGTGTATATATATATTTGTGTGTGTGCATGTGTATATATATATATGTGTGTGTGTGTGCATGTGTATATATATATATATATATGTGTGTGTGTGTGTGTTTATATATTTATATATATATATGTGTATGTCTGTGTATATTATATATTGTGTGTGTGTGCATGTATATATATATATGTTGTTGTGTGTGTGTGTGGTGTTTTATATATTATATATATATTATGTTTGTATATATATATAATATATATATATATATATGTGTGTGTGTGTGTGTGTGCATGTATATATATAATATATATATGTGTGTGTGTGTGTGTGTTTATATATTTATATATATATATGTGTATATATATATGTCTGTGTATATATATGTATATATATGTGTGCATGTATATATATATATGTTGTTGTGTGTGTGTGTGTGTATATATTTTATATATATATATGTTTGTGTTATATATATATATATATATATATGTGTGTGTTGTATATATATTTGTGTGTGTGTGCATGTATATATATATGTGTGTGTGTGTGTATATATATATATATATTGTGTGTGTATAAAGGAGGTGTAACAAATTTATATACCACACAACCATGTTTATGTAACCATGATTTATAAGTGTACACACTCTGATATTTAACTGCAAAAAAAATAAGCACAGCCACATCTTAGACAGTTCTTTAAGAATCCATTGTTTGGAAAAGGAGCTTGAAAAACTGATTAATACTTAAATGAACAAATAATGTCAGTCTGCTAAAAGCCCTTTTGTATGTCACTCTTTGTCTCTCACTGTTGCCTTTGCCTAATTGTTTTCTTAGTACTAATTTTTCAGGAATAAAGCAGTCTCCAGCATTACATATCTTCCCTCAAAAACATTTCATATACACATCTAAAGACAATCTATGATTCCATTATATTAAGCTTGTGAGTTTTTCTCTCCAGTTCCACCTGGTAGTTTTCACTAGGTGACAGCAAGTCTCGTCAGATCTACAAGGTAGATCTGACGAGACTTGCTGTCACCTAGTGAAAAAAATAAATTTTAAAAAAATTTAAAATCATAAAAAAATGATTTTTATATAGATATTGTATTGATATTGTATATGATCTGATCAAAGATTCTCTCTCTTTTTTTTCTCTCTCTCTTTTTTAAAGTTTGATGTGAGAAGAGAGAAAATGAAAAGAGATGCCCAAGGAGGCATAACAAACAAATAAATAAATTGGGTTGATAAGGACAAGACAAAATAATTTGAGAGAAAAAGTCACTCTTCACAGAACAATTCCAATTTGTATACAAATACAAGAAGGAAATGATACAAGTTCCAGATAATCAAAGAGAGAGACCCCCAGAAAAATGAAGTCAAGTGACAGCAAATCTTGCAGGTGGTTATTTATACAAAGTTAACCAGTACTCATTGTAATTTAAATAAAACTATGCTCACTGTTTAATTTATCTTCATTTTGCAAAAAGAAAATTTCTGATATACAAGTCAAATAATAATTGTGGCCAGTTTAGGTATTCTAGATTTTAGCAGAATATGATCTTGATTTTTACCTCTGAGCTTCAGTTCAACCATTCTCTTTTCCAGTTTTTTTCTTTTAACTATCCCAACTACAATTGGTAATGCTGTCATCTTCAAGTTTAAAAACATTTTTCAGTTCTCTAGCAAGGTCCAGGTATTTGTCAAGATTTTGCTTTTTTTTTTCATTTTTGCTCTATGATCTGCTGGAACCACAAAATCTACTTGATGTCCATTTCTTTTCTTCTTGAAAGGACATGTACCTCAATATCCATGTGAGACAATTCACTTATTGTCTCCCCATGGAAGCAACAAAAATATTTTTTTGTACTTTGTATGTAAATTCAAAAACGGATTTTAAAATGTATTTATACATTTTAACTTGTACAAAATAATTCATTTTTATTCAGAAAGTTAGGGATAATTATCAATAAGAACTGCTCTGAAGGCTCCCAATTACAACTTGTGTTGTGCATTTGTTTTAATTTATTTCCCTTAAGTTTGGGAAAAGAAATGTGTACACGTGTTTATTCTTATTTTGATATAAAATATAGAATTGTATTCTATAAATGTATGTTTTAGTACAATTTGCTAAGCACACGTACAAAACAAAACAAAATTAAATGCTCCCGTGCGACCGGGGCATATTTGGATGCTTTGATAAAAGCTTTCCAGCATATTTGATATATTTTCAAAAATATGCAACAATTAATATACGATATGTAAAATTTCCCGGCGTTTTCAAAAATAATGGTTACAAAATCTACAATTCGTTGTTAATGCCTGACAAAGTTGAGATTCTATGGCCTGAGCCCCTTCAAATTGATTCTTCCAGAGAGTAATAACACAGAAATCGACAAAAATGAGGAGGGTAAAAAATTACGTTAACCTACGAAAGAAAGGAAAAGGGCAGAATATTTTGTTGTTGACAAGAACTTTTCTGAGTTCGACAAGAAACACCTAAAGAGGGCCAGAGGGCACAAGCCCTATCAGTGAGGCTTTAGAATATACCAAGTGCACCTCTGCTGACAGGTAAGACTCCCCCAATGGGGCCACTTGTTAGATGGGTCACCACCCACGATGACCCATGATGCTTAAGGATGGAACCCTGGTGGCTGAGCAGTCCATGACATGCAACACTCTGCTTTGGTCTTTACTTAGGCTAGACAGGTGGTCGGAGTGGTCCCCCCTCGATAAGTCGGCTGGTCACGTCAAGTCCTAACACCTATGTGATTGTCTTGACCCTATTGCCCTTATGACAAGTCCCCAACCCTTTTTATCGTATATGTGATGGAAGGTGGTAGCTGAGGGTCTTATTGTTCTGGGTATGAACTGATGGTGAAGTTCCAGTTCTGGAACTCTCAGGAATGTGGAGTACCCCAATATCACCATTACTCCCGGGTCCACTCTGATCCGGAGTGGTATTACAAGTCAGTGTCCTATCTATGGGTTAAATAGAACAAAGTGAGTTTAAAAAAAATGTGTTTAAAAAATATTTCTTTTTTATAATGTTCAGTAGTAGACATTCAAACCTTCTAGTGGTTTTTTTGTAGATCGGGATCCAGATGGTGAAGAAAATGTCCCATATGTAATATACTAAACATATTTGATAACTAGTACACTAACCTTAGCAATCCTCCTAAAATAGACTCTCCTAATTGAATAGACAAAAATAAATAAATAGATAAATAAATAAATCCAAATGAATAAAACCAAACAAACATTACAGACAACCAACAATCCCTGAGGATGACCAGTGAAATGGTTGAAAGCGCTTTTCTTCATCATCTGGATCCCGATCTACGAAAAACTACCAGAAACTTCAACATCTACAACTGAAGATCATATATAATTCAAGAATGAATAAAAAGTTATTTGGCATATTATTATTAATATTAGTTGACATGCCGTAAAATCCAACCAACCGACCAACCAACTGTTGGAATTTTTGTTATATATAAGGCATGAGGCAAGTAGTCACTTCTACTTATAGACTCGCCGACTACCATGTGACCAGCCTTCTTATCCAATCACTGGCAGTGCTGTTGTTGGTGTATTTATACTAGCCGAATCTAATCTTAGCTCATTGACACTTGGATCATCTAGGACGTCGGGCCTAAAGGACACTATCCCACAAGGACTTATTGATTTACTTGTTTACTTTAAGTTCTTTTACAACTGGAACCAAGGATGGCGGCCGGTTACTCAATGGGTTATGGACCCAGCACGCTTCCACTGCATATCATCTGAAACATTGTGTATATAGCAATAAAGATGAGTGTGAACTTTGCACTGACACAGAGTTAATCGAATAGCTCAGACTGTTAGCACCTCCCCAGGCAAATGACTTTTCAACTGCTGACCAAATTTGTGTATGTCATAAGTAGTGCCTGCTACAATCCCAAGCCAGCCTCTGATTGGCTGAAACAGTCTTATTTAAATTAGACCAACCTACAATTTGTTATGAGAAGGTCTCAGGTTCAATTCCTGACAAGTCACAAGTTAACAATGAGGACAACAGTCTAAAAAATCCAAATAATCAAGCCTCATCTAAAAATTCAGACACTTGATGAGAAACAGGTTTGACATTTTTTGTTATTTACTTTGCTTTTGTTGGTACCGTTTGCTTACAATAATATCCTAGTAGTAAGTGGTCACCCAATTGCATACTAAACAGGCTCATTGTTGCTTAACTTTACTGACCTCCAGTGTACTTTTTGGATGATGAACTCTGAATCAGTTGTTTGCAAAATAAGCACATTTTCAACTGCACTATATAGGTGAATGCGAGCACTATATTCAATCATTTTATTTTTTCTCCTTCCTGATTGTAGATATGTTGGCATATATGGATAAGATTGTTTGGCTTTTTTGTTGTTGTTGTTTTTTTTTCTTCTATAAGATTGAAACCAAAGTGTTACATTAGGAAAGAGCGGGATGGTAAAAAAATGGAAAATGTGTTCAGATCTGTACAAGAAAGTTGTTTAAAAATCAAATAGGGACAGACAAGGCAAGAATTCAAAGACTTTCTTAATGGTGATTGAAAAATCTCTTGCTGAAAACATTTTTTTACTTTTTTTTTTTTTTACTTATAGGCTTAACATTAAAGATTAACTATCAGAATGGAAACCTTTTTCTTTATCGAGAACTTGATTCTTGATGTGAATTGAAGTTTTATTGAGTGAAGTTGGGCACTTTGCCATGTGTTTAGGCAAAGTTGTGTAAACAGGTTAAGATCTGTGTTTTGAAAAGGTAAAAACGAAAGTGAGAAGATGAATGAAAGACAGAGGAATAGAGGGAGGGGATTGAAGATATATAGAGAGGGAAATAAGATTTTTAAAAAGAAAGAAAGAAAGAAAGAAAGGTAAAATGAAGAAGGAAGGAAGGAAGGAAGGAAGAAAAAAGAAGAAAGAAAGAAAGAAAGAAAGAAAGAGGGTACAAATGGATTGGTGGGAAAAATGAAGAAAAATCAGAAAGAAAATAAAAAAAATAAAAATAATAGATGGAAAGAAAAAAACATTTGAAAGAAAGTGCAAAGAGGGTAAAAAAGGGATAGAAAGGAAAAAGGAAGAAAAATCAAGAAAGAAAGAAAGAAAGAAAGAAAGAAAGTGTAAAAGGAGAGAGAGAGAGAGAGAGAGAGAGAGAGAGAGAGAGAGAGAGAGAGAGAGAGAGAGAGAGAATTAAAAAAAACTAAAACTAAAAGGCACAATGAAAAAGAGAGATGTAATTATTGGAAAATTATCATATGATATTTTTTATTATTAAAGTTATTTATCAAATAATACTTTGAGCAGACACTTTTTATACTTTTAGAATATATATATATATAAGGAAACTTCTCAGCAAGAAAGTAGGATATTAATCATTTTTTTCGTAATGTAAACAACTTCCTAAAGCTTGTAGCTAGGGAATTTTTAAAAGTATATATATATATATATATATATATAAGCTGCTTTTTTTGGCAGTGCCAGATGTATATATTATACCACACACACACACACACACATATATATATATATATATATATATATATATATATATATATATATATATGAGTGTGTATGTATCTGACAGAATGAATATGATAGTCCTCAGCAAGGATGTTATTTTAAAATTCTTTTTGAAAGTATTTATTTACCCCCCCCCCCCGCTGTCTAGGCATGATTAGACTCAAGGTTGATTTTTAAGTGGAACACTGCTGGTTTGAATTTAGATTTTTTCTTTTTCCTAGACTTTCTCCAAGACATTCAGCCTAACTAAGGCTAAAGAACCCAGTCTACCCTACTATTTACCTATAAATAGCTAGTGGGGAACAGATGGATTCATGTCTTTCAGAAGTATGCAGATCATTTGAATCAACAATCATGACATTTTCCCTGTGGGACTTAGAGAATATTCTGATGGTACCCCCTGCAGAGGGGTAAGACCCCCTAAAAAAATCAGTCTCCTGGTTATGACATTTAACTACATCTGATACTGGATGCTGTGCAGAGTAACAATGGCTGATAGGGATGGCTGATGAGGAAGTCATAGATATCTTTGCTGTCGGCATGAGTGTATCAACTCTGATCCTTTCCACGACTAAAGATTTGAACAGAGACTATTACCTTTATTCTATCATCATTTCCAAGACATTAACTCTATGCCTACAAATTTCCCCAACGGCTGTACAAAATTTTCTTGTTATTTTTTTTACCTGTATGATGATCAATATCTATTCACCTCAGAACTCATTCTATTTAAATAAAGTCCTATTGTTATTGTAATCTGAGCCCTTCTACTCAACACTCCACTTAGGCCCTTACTTAGGCTAGACAGCCAGTCAGAGAGGCCCCCTTCGATCAATCGGCAGGTCACATCAAGCTCTAGCACCTATATAATTGTCCCAACCCTATTGCCCTTTTTATCAAATATATGCTAGAAGGTGGTGGCTGAAGGTCTTCATGTCCTGGGAATGACGTTAAGCTTTCTCATGGTGAGGTCTTCAGTTCTGGAGGTCCGGGGAATGTGGAGCACCTCTTCATCACTATTACTCCATGTCCACTCTGACTCAGAGTGGTAGTACCTGTTAGGGTCCTATCTATGGATTAAATAGTAAAATGTGTTTATAAAAAAAATTTAGTATCCATTAAGAATGAATTTATTTCAAAACTTTGTCGGCATTAAAATGACCCACCGAGGTTGATATGCCATAAAACAAAACAAACATTCTGCTCAATTATGATGAACTAACCATTAGTTTTTGTACTTTTCTTGGGTGTGGTGGGAGAGCAGCTGTGAGTGGTTAAAAGTAGGCAAAGAGTTAGAATAAATATCTTAAAGAAATGTAGACATTTCTATTGAACTGATTGAATGTTTGAATAGTTACAAAAATAATTGACAGATGTCATAACTGATTGATTGATTGACTGATTGATTTGAACATAATGTCTAAGTTTATTTTAAGTTTAGAGGTTATTGTGTAGTTGTTGATATTTTTCACTATCAATTTTTGTTGTTTAGTATTCAGAAGACCTTCCTCTTCACAGGAAATTTATCAGGTTTGAAAAAAAAAAAAAGATGTTCTATAGTTTTAGAGATGGTGGAGGGGGGTCTATTTACAATATTAATACTAGAATGAAACAATCTCTGATTCTCCAGTATTCATGTGTATGAGTTATCTTTCCTTTGTTTTTATTTTCAAATATGAGCATCAAAATGATACTCAGATCTTGAAACTTGGGAGTTTTTTACTACTCATACAATTAGCAACTTAGAATAATTTTATAAGAAGAAATATAAATGAAGAAGAAGAAATAAGAAGAAGAAAAAGAAGAAGAAGAAGAAGAAGAAGAAGAAGAAGAAGAAGAAGAAGAAGAAGAAGAAGAAGAAGAAGAAGAAGAAGAATGAAGAAGAAGAATAAGAAATATAGGTGAAGAAGAAATATGAAGAAAAAGAAGAAGAAGAAATATAGGTGAAGAAGAAGAAGAAGAAATATGAAAGAAATATGAATGAAGAAGAAGAAATATAGGTGAAGAAGAAAAAGGAGAAATAAGAAGAAGAAGAAATATGAATGAAGAAGAAAGAAATATGAATGAAGAAGAAGAAGAAGAAGAAGAAGAAGAAGAAATAATATGAACGAAGAAGAAATATGAACGAAGAAGAAGAAGTATATGTATGAAGAAGAAATAATATGAATGAAGAAGAAAAAGAAATATGAATGAAGAAGAAATAATGATGTGTATATAGAAGATTGAGAGAAGAAGAAATGAAAGATTTGAAATAAGTGAAAGAAGAAATGTTTATAGAAGAAAATGAAATTTTGATGAAAAATGAAGAAAAAGGAAGAAGAAAAAATGTATTATTGAAGATTGAAAGAAGAATTGGAAATATAAAAAAAGGATGTGAAATAAGAGAAAGAAATGTATATAGAAGATTGAATGAAGAAAAAGAAATATAAAAAAAAATAGTATATGAAGTAAAAGAAAGATAAAATATATATAAAGAATTGAAAGAAGAAGAAGAAATATAAGTGAAGAAGAAGGAAAAAAAAAATAATGAGCAATCACAGAAAGTTGTTTAAATACTCCTTTCTAATGAGCACTTGGTATAGAGTCATGTTTAGTATGCTCAACTCATAAGCCATTGTTTCTTCATTCTCCCCTGAATGTTCCATAAGTTTGACCTTACACAGAAGTTGGCATAGTGAAACAAATATCTAATGATTGCCAGATGAATTCATTAGTCACTTTGGCACGTGCTTTGGAGAGGACCAAGAAAGCACCTGAGATCATTATCGTTCTTATTTTCATTGATTAGGCTATGAACCACCACTCTACAAGTGTCTGAACAGCCATTTTAAGTATTAATAACAGGCAACCAATCTTAGTAGCCTAGTGGTAAGTATCCCTGCTTGCCATATAAGAAATAAAGGTGTAGCGATTGTCTGCCCCTGCTAGGATTGATTTGGGTCCAGAAGAGTTATTTTTCCTTGCTGCCAGGTTTTCAGCAGTAGGGGGCTGGAGTATTTAAGCAGCAGCCCGGGAAAATTCTTTCTTGTTCCCTCGGTTCAGCTACTACTAAGTATGGGCGAAACACATAGTGTCAATGTCCATTAAGTGGGGGTCTTTGCCTCCCAACCAGCAGTAAGTGACTTATTTCTCCATGAACTCTGTATCACTTCTTAAGGACCTATCTCTTTCTGTATCTATGTATCATATTATATCTTGTTATGTATGTATGTTCTTCTTCATCTACTCAAACAAATAAAGTCCGTCAAGCCCTAGCACCTATATGATTTTCTCAACCCTATTGCCCTTATGGCAAGCCCCAATCCCTTTTTATCATATGGGTGCTAGAAGGCAGTGGCTGCGGGTCTACATGTCCTGAGAATGATGTTAAACTCTATCTGATGGTGAGGTTCCAGTTTTGGAGGTTTGGGGAATGTGGAGCACCCCTTCATCACCATTGCTCCCTGGTCCACTCTGACCCGGAGTGGTAGTACCTGTTAGGGTCCCATCTATGGGTTAAATAGAAAAATGTATTTATAAAAAAATTGTATTATCCATTAAGAATTGATTTATTTCAAAACTTTATCGGCATTGAATGACCCACTGAGGTTGATATGCCGTAAAACAAAAACAAACCAAACCAAAACAAATAAAGTCTGCATTTGTTATTATATATAACTTCTTTGTCGTATTATTTTATGTACCTACATGTATCTTCATTGGAAGGTTACTCTGTGCTCCTAATGTTTTATAAGAACCTCCACACATTCACGTTTGATTTCACATCTGGCAGACTTAATACATTTCAGATAACTTGATTGTTTTGTTTTATGACATATCAACCCTTTTTGGGTTATTTAATGTTGAATCAAATCATTTTGATATACAAAGGACTCAGGCTGCTTACAGTACTGCATTTGCTTTAGTGGTAAATTTTTGACCTTTACTTTTCTTATGTAAGGAGGTGTATAGTGTAATGGTTATTGTCAAAGAAAATAGATCCGGTGACGCAAGGTCAAATCCTGGACGAGACTGTTTGCATTTTATATAGTGCTAATACCCTTGTGAATGCTATAAATCCAACTATTCTCCTAATGGATAAATAGTAAGGCTAACTGGGCTCTTTGATCTTGGTTAGGCATCCAGTCTAGGAGAAGGAAAACTCTGAATTCAAACCCGTTAAACTCTGCTTAAAAAATTGACTTTGTGTCACATCCTGCTCATGCAGAGGGTTTGGATAGATACATACTTTTCCTATGCATTCATAAAGATAGATTTGGATTGATGAGTGAGCCGTATTTTATCAGTCATTGACAAATAGTTATTGTGCTCAACTGTAGCAAAGTCACCAATGACTGCTATGTCAGTGATGGCTAATCATTAAATGGAGGAAGAGGAACACAAAAAAACATAATTTGCCTGAAGTGTTAGGACCTCTGTTGCTTTATTCTTTCTGTTCATTCTCTGATGCTGCGGAAGTAGGCTAACATGGATGATGGACACAATCAAACCTCATCTCAAAAATTCAGACACTTGAAATGGGTTTGACATTTTTTATTATTTATTAAGTTTTGCTTTGTTTGGTACGGGTTGCTTACAATAATATCCTCTTAGTAAGTGGTCACCCACTTGCATGCTAAACAGGCTCATTGTTGCTTAACTTTACTGACCTCCAGTGTACCTTTTGGATGGTGAACTTTGAATCAGTTATTTGCAACCGTCTCTCTCTAAATCTTTGAATTGTTCCTCATTCTCCATTCATGCAAACATTTGTCTCCTTGTACCCCAGCAATCAAAAAAAGAGAAAAAAAGAGTGAATCGAGAAATCCATTGCCTTATAGTGGGGCATGTAGTGTAATGGTTATTGTAATAGAAATGGATTTGGTGACCTGAGTTCATATCCTGGATGATGCTGTTTGCATTTCACATAATGCTAATAACCTTGGAAAAATATGCATCCAACTATTTCTCCCCAGTTATGGATAAATAAAAAAACAGACAGGGCTCTTTAAATTTGGTGAGGCAACAGTCTAGAAGGAAAGCTCTGAATTCAAACCTATTAAACTCTCCTTAAGAAATTGGCCTCGTGTCATATCCTGATTGTGTGTAAGGGTTGGTAAATATATATATTGGTGTTCCCAGAACATCAAACCCCCACTTCTGCAACATGTAGGCAAGACCATCTAGCCAGTCCATTCACCACTTAGATGGTCGATCAAGTCTAGTGATCTTGGCAAGTCTCAGTTAACTGCTGTTTTCATTTCTGTTTAAGCATATCTTGTTACAGATAGCACACTGGATAAAATGATGAACTGATGAAATGTCAACTTATCTTTCTTCCAATGGCTGACGTTTTTGATAAGTTATCTATTCACATCCCATCACCATTCGTTTGCAATCTTACACAATGTGTGAAGAATATTGAATTATCTGTTCTCCAGAACCACTGCATTACACATGTAATGACTTTGGTTTATATTGGAAAGGAGTCCAGATAAAAAGATCTTCCCAAAATCAATCTCTTTTCCGGGTATCATAACATGAGATGAAGATATCTTGAGTGCTGTGGAAATTACATCATCATCATCATCATCATCAATAGCATGGATTTCCTTGACTCTCTCACAAAAGTTGGTGACCGTTTGTGTAGTTTCCTATTCATTGTTATATAAAATGATTACCACTTGTCTTTTCTATTGGCTTTACCAACCATAATTAAAATCTCAAAAGTTGGTGACCGTTTGTGTAGTTTCCTATTCATTGTTGTATAAATTGATTACCACTTGTCTTTTCTATTGGCTTTACCAACCATAATTAAAATCTCAAAAGTTAGTGACCGTTTGTGTAGTTTCCTATTCATTGTTATATAACATGATTACCACTTGTCTTTTCTATTGGCTTTACCAACCATATTAAATCTCAAAATAATTTTGTCTTTTCTATTGCTTTACCAACCATAATTAAAATCTCAAAAGTTAGTGACCGTTTTGTGTAGTTTCCTATTCATTGTTATATAAATGATTACCACTTGTCTTTTCTATTGGCTTTACCAACCATAATTAAAATCTCAAAAGTTAGTGACCGTTTGTGTAGTTTCCTATTCGTTGTTATATAACATGATTACCACTTGTCTTTTCTATTGGCTTTAAATAATTAAAATCTCAAAAGTTAGTGACCGTTTGTGTAGTTTCCTATTCGTTGTTATATAACATGATTACCACTTGTCTTTTCTATTGGCTTTACCAACCATAATTAAAATCTCAAAAGTTAGTGACCGTTTGTGTAGTTTCCTATTCGTTGTTATATAAGTCCTTTTCTATTGGCTTTACCAACCATAATTAAAATCTCAAAAGTTAGTGACCGTTTGTGTAGTTTCCTATTCGTTGTTATATAACATGATTACCACTTGTCTTTATGTCTTACCAACCATAATTAAAATCTCAAAAGTTAGTGACCGTTTGTGTAGTTTCCTATTCATTGTTATATAAAATGATTACCACTTGTCTTTTCTATTGGCTTTACCAACCATAATTAAAATCTCAAAAGTTAGTGACCGTTTGTGTAGTTTCCTATTCGTTGTTATATAACATGATTACCACTTGTCTTTTTCTATTGGCTTTACCAACCATAATTAAAATCTCAAAAGTTAGTGACCGTTTGTGTAGTTTCCTATTCATTGTTATATAACATGATTACCACTTGTCTTTTCTATTGGCTTTACCAACCATAATTAAAATCTCAAAAGTTAGTGACCGTTTGTGTAGTTTCCTATTCGTTGTTATATAAACATGATTACCACTTGTCTTTTCTATTGGCTTTACCAACCATAATTAAAATCTCAAAAGTTAGTGACCGTTTGTGTAGTTTCCTATTCGTTGTTATATAACATGATTACCACTTGTGTCTTTTCTATTGGCTTTACCAACCATAATTAAAATCTCAAAAGTTGGTGATCTCATGTTATGACTGAGAAAAATCCATACATTCTGCAAATAGACAATCTTATTTTCTAGGGTGGCAGTTATGGTTTATTGCCTCAATTAATTAAGCGCTAAATGTTAACCAACCTTATTAAATTTGCTTCATGCAGTCAACCAGATAAAGGAAAGTGCATTATATAATAAGGAGCTGTAATAATCTGTAATATGTTTATTAAACAAATATATCAAACTTCTAAAGATTGCATACACAGACATGGCAATTTATATTAGTGACTGCAGTGGAACTTTCTGTACATCTCACCTATAAATAAAAACATCTCTAACAATTTCTTCTAAAAAGTTAATCTATACATATATAAAGGACAGTTGGTGTGTATGTCCAAAGCAAACTACGAAACTAAAACAATTAATGACAAAGTAAATATATAGAGACATTATCTGTCACCAGAGCTTCCCTTATGCACAGAAATAATGAAGATTTTATTTATATTTGTGAAGATGTTTAAAAATTATGATTTGAATAGTAAGAGAAAGGAAAGTCATTGGTAGTGTTTGGGATTAAAACGTAAACAAATCAATTATGGGAGATCAAAACAATCAATGGATCTGCGAGACTAACTTTTTATCCTTCTCCTCTATCCAGGCAATTCTAGTTTTCTTCTAAACCAAAGATACCACAATTTTCATCATCAACATCATCATGCTGACAGCACAGATTTCCAGGATTCCCTCTCACCATACATCCCTATCAGTCATTGTTCCTGGCAGTTCCTTCTCATGGCATTCAGTATATGCACAGAGCTTATCAATGTAGGTTCTTGCTGTTCAACCTATTCTGGTGTGTCCATGTGTTGGTGTCTACAGGACCCCCTTATTTTTCTGCAGTGTCCAAGAAGTCTTGTTTGTCTTACTTGAATAGTTTGTGGAGACAAGTGGCTGTATAGCTGCTTTTGTGGGATGCTGCTTCCAGGTTTATACTGGGACATTATACAATCAAAGTGGAGCCATGCTTAGCATAATTGTTATCATCATAGGATATGCAATTTATGGCTTGAGTTCAAATCCTGGTTGAGTACCATTGATAAAGGCATGAATCCATTTGTACTCTCCTTAGTTATGGTAGAATAATAGTAGAGCAGACTTGGTTCTTTATGATTGGTTAGGCAACCAGTTTAGGAGAAGGAAAACTCTGAATTCAAACTAGCTTTATTTTGCTTAAAGTATTGAGCTTGTGTCCTATCCTGACCATGGCGAAGGAGTTGGGTAAATACATGCAATCAAAATGGATATTATTGGGTATTATTTATTACCAAATTCTTCAGCATTGACTCTTTGCCAACCAAATTTCTCTTGGTATTTTTCTATTCAATTGGTTCCCTATAACAAAATGTTCAAGTACCAGTCTCAGAGTTGGTTCACAGACAAAGCAAAAGATGTGAGAGCCGCTATTAATGGCTTGCAATGATGAGAAAGCCACTGTGAGTGGTTTAAAGTAGGCAAAGAGGTAAAAAAAAAAAAAAAAATACATCTAACATTTCCTAATAATAAATAAGAGTTGGTAATTTATGAGGAAGTGCGTCCCGGTGTCCCGCCTCAAAAACCGCTACCCGGTGACTATCAAAATAACAACCCCAACTCGTCGTAATTCTTGTTTATTCATCGTAATTTGTCGTAATTCTTGTTTAGATATGAAGATGGATATAGTTTTTGAATAGACTGAGATAGATAGATAGATAAACAACAAGATACAAACAAATGGAGATAGATAGATTTTTCGACAAGTAATGTATTTGGGGGGGGGGGTCGCTTCTTTTTTTGTCGTAATTCTTGTTTACTTAAACTAAAAACAAGACATTAAACAAACATGAATAAAAAAATCTTAGTATTTAAAGTAATATAGATAAATATGAACAAATTGAGATAGATAGATAGATGGATAGTTTTGAATAGGTTGAGCTGGGTCATTATTTTAATAATCACCGGGCAGCAACTCTTGAGGGAGGAGACTGGGACGCACTTCCTCATAAATTACCAAGAGTTGTACTAATTTTTGGGCTGCTATATATTCAGTGTATGAGTAGCACAGGGGTAAAGTGTGGTAAAGTCAGGAGCTGATGGTAGATATGGCACTCCACAGCAGACACTAAAAACAATCTCCTTGATCTAGTGCTACTGAAAAGGGTATAGTCTCACTTGCTGTCAGGCTGATACTGACTTTAGGCCATCCCGACGACTTTTTAACTTTTTAAAAATATATATTCATTGAAAACAACTGTACAGTCATCTACCTCCCATTACACAAACCATTCAAGTGTAGTAAATGAGACATGCTAGACATTGCTGGAAAAGCAAGGACACACTCATGAATGTTGTTCTCTGCTTGACACCCACACATGGGTGCACCAGTGTAGGCTGACCAGCAAAAACCTACACCAATCAGCTCTGTGCGGATTCTGGATGCAGCGCTGAGGACTTTCCAGGGCTGATGACTGATAGTGACAGTTGAAGAAAAACAGTCATGGGAGCCCATGCTGACTGTACACCCTGATGATGATGATTATGTATTTGCTATCATTTTTTTTATTATTATTATTGTCTTCACATTGCTTTAAAGATTATATTATATATATATATATATATATATATATATACATATATATATATATACATACATATATATATATGTGTGAAGAGAAAATTCTTGAGAAGTAAAATTTTTTAGTTATGCAATTCAAATAACCTGATCTTCCATCTGATGTGACTGGATTTTGGGGAGCTATATTAAATCAACTTATATCTATGTAGGCCCCAATTTTGGTCGAAATAAATTTATTATAGAATTACGGTGTTGAGTTTTTCCTTCCTTTCTAAAATAAATATTGCTCTGTATATAATCTAAAAAGTTTATTATACATTGAGCTCTCTTTAGTGATTTAAAGATTCACTGTATTTATACATACTGGATCATACAATAATAATACAGTGTATCTTAGAAATCACATATAGAATCACCTCTTACTACCAAGTTTTGGATACCTCTCATCTATATATATATATATATATATATATATATATATAGGCTTACTCTTGTGAGCTATTCACTCATGAAGCTTCACCCAAAAGAAAATTAAAATACCTTTATTTATCAAGTTTAACATATTTATATTGGTACTTTATATATAATCACCCGCCTAGAAACCACAAGGTTCTGGGTTCAATAATGGTCCCCACCAACTCAGCATATGAGTAGCACAGCTTGGGTAATCTGATCTGCAGTAAAGTGGGGCGCTCCACCTCAGACGCAAAAACAATCTCCCTGGTCTACTGCTAGTGAAAAGGGTATAGACTCCCTCGCTGGCTGATACTGACAAGAGGCGAATCTGATAACTTTACTTTTTACTTTTTATATGTATTCATGTATTGGATGATAATTATGGTAATTTACCATGCACGCATGAACTCTTCCAACAATAAATAGCAGCAGGTTCTGCACTTAAGGGAAAGTCAATATTTCAGCGGACAGTTGATAAAACCACCTCGTGAGTAATCTTCTCATTTGTATATGTTTGTACTACTGTTCTTTGTTAATATATTTGTTTAACACATTTCCTCTCTTATGTCTTTATTCTGGCCCCTAACCAGGCCACAGTAATAAAAAAAATAAATGTACTGTTTTTTTTTCTTTCTTTTTTTTAAGCATGAAAGAATAATGAAACTAAGAATTCCAATTCAAGAAATACAGCTGACTTAACGGTGTTATAATCTCCTTAAAACTAGTATTAGTTATACAATTAATCCGTATGACATTGGTAAGTCAGCTGCATTTCTTGAATATTAGGGAAACTCAGTTTAATGAACACTTGAAACTGATAAGCAGGCATCTGCCTTTGAAAATCTGTACCTCTGATATGCAAATATGAGGAATATCATCATCATCATCATGTCGCGCAGTTTGCACGGATATCCATGATGATCTCTCGCCAGCCTTCCCTATCATTCATTGACTCCGACAGCTCCTCTGCGCAGCGGCCAGTATCCCTACATAGTTGGTCAATGTAGGTCCTGGCTGGGCGGCCCACATTAGCGTGCCCATGCGCTGGCTTCCACAGTAATACGTCGCTTACAATTTCGTTCTTGCTTCTCTAGCAGTGACCTGCATGTCTAGTCCGTCTCACTCGTATGGTTTGTGAGATGGGGGACAGGTGGCCATATAGTTGCTCTTTTGTGGGGTGCTGTTTCCACGACCTATCCAGGACCGCCCGTAGCATTCTCGTACAGCTCCCATCTAGCTTATTCTCAAGACGCTTCATTAGGGTTCAGGTGGTACAGCCATACAGTAGTACCGACACAACCACAGCCTGGAAGAATCGTCTCTTTAGCTTGTCGGGGAGATCAGATTTCCATATGACTGAATATATTAACATTTAATTTCAAACAAATGATATATTTTAAGAATTAAATATACAACCTAATATACTCCATGATTTAACTGCTTGTCATATAAATGTCAAGGGGCACTTGATATTAATCGCCAACTTCATTTTTGTTTATTAAATGATTTATATGTTAAATTACTTCCTTTTCAAGTAGAGCATTCACCTGGAACCACTAGATTCCTGGTTTGATACCAGCCTATGAGTAGTACAGGTCTGTGCGGTAAAGTGAGGAGCTGATGGTAAGTGTGGTGCTCCACCTCAGACACTAAAAAAAAAAATCTCCTTAGTCTAGCGCTAGTGAAAAGGGGATAGACTCCCTCACTGTCTGGCTGATACCAACTTTAAGCCACCCCAATGACTTTACTTACTTATTAACATTTAATTTCAAAGAAATAATATATTTTAGGATTTAAATATACTGCATAAAGTTAATTAATTAACTACTTGCATACAATGTCATAGAATAGAAGGACCACTTGATATTATTCAATGTTTCTAAAGTTTGTGATACAGGGGATTTAGATTAAGAGGCTGGTTTAGATTAATAGAAATGGGAGGAGAGACAAAGTGAGATGAATATATCAATATGAAGGCTCCCATGTTTAACAAGAACGTTCCAGAGATTGAAGAGAAGAGTCCCAAGTTTGAGGAAGGGTTCCCGAGTTTGAAAAGGTTTCTGAGTCAGACAAAAATACCTGAAGTAGGCCAGAGTGCACATCAGCCGAAATGTTGTGTAGATAACAATAAAGATGAGGACAATAGTCCAAATAATCCAAATAATCCAAAATGTCAATCCTCATCTCAAAAATTTAGAGAAATCAATATATCAACTTTGGAAATTTGAACTATCCTAATAGGCACACGTTCATCTATCTATCTATCTATCTTTGAAAATTGTACCTCTGATATGCAAAATACAACATAAATTTTCCCACCAAAATAAGGAATGAATTTCAGAAAAGACTAAAGTCGGAAGTGTTTAAAGCTTCCAGGATCCCTAGCACCTATATGATTGTCCGACCCCATTGCCCTTATGGCAAGCCCCAACTCTTTTTATCATATGGGTGCTAAAGGCGGTGACTGAGGTTCTTCATGTCCTGGGTATAACATTAATCTCTTACTGATGGTGAGGTTCCAGTTCTGGGGGAATGTGGAGCGCCCCTTCATCACAATTGCTCCCAGTTCACTCTTACACGGAGTGGTACTACCTGTTAGGATTTCCATCTATGGATTAAATAGAAAATTTGTTTACCAAAAAAAATTGAGTTTAAAAAAAATTTCTTCCAAACTATCGCTATGAATCTTTCAAAACTTTGCGGCATTAAATGACCCACTGTGGTTGATATGCCATAAAACAAACAAAACAAAAACTTCATTGATCAGCAACAGCTGTTTATTTCATGAATGAGAATATGATCTAATACACATGGCATCTTTCAGTATTTTTTACCTACCATATATATAATAATATATATATATATATATATATATATAGAGAGTTTTATAATTTGCTTGAAGCTTGTGAGGTTTGGAGGTTGATTTTGAAGGCTATCACAATGCAGGTGTAAAGAAAAAATATGATAAGGTAACAATGGTGTTGTTTGTTAACCTGTAATTTATTCTTAATATTTCGAGATAAAATCTCTTTTTCAGAAGAACACTGGAACTGAAGTCGTTGTTGTCTTGTTATGGCATTTCTAGTTAAAACTAATTTAACTAGAAATGCCATAACAAGACAACAATGACTTCAGTTCCAGTGTATATATATTTATATGTCTGTATGTGTTTTGTATCGGAGAAAGGAAAATAAAGTGTCAATTAAATGTGTAAGAGCTATATTCATTTGTTATGGTATACTATACAATTAAAAGGTGTTTGTTGCCATTATAATATAAGCCGCTTATCCTCAAGGCAAAGCACCTTGGAAAAAAGTGACAGCAAATGTTTATTCAGTTCTATATGGGTATATATATATTCTTTTGTCTTGAAGGTAAGCAGCTAATACACTGCTTTGAAACCAATGGTAACAAACACCTTTTAATTGTATAATATACTATAACAAATATATATATATATATATATATATATATATATATATATATATATATATATATATATATACATCTGTAAATAGTATAATAAAAATACAAAAGATTTTGCATAATAAAGTGCTCGATACTGTTATTCCAGAGTGGATATGAAATATAAAAATTTGTTAATTATAAATGCTAGATATCTTGTCTTTGAAGTTTCCCATGGTGTGCACAATTATTAGACAGAAATGTGAGAAACGTGGCTAATCAACCGAATTTATAGTGTGGTATATTGTCACATATTTAGATGGAAGTCCTGACTGTATTCTTCAGATTGCTCTTATGGCAAACACCCAACCCTTTTTATCATATAGGTGTCAGAAGGCGGTGGATGAGGGTCAACCACCAGTTTATTAATGCACATGAAGTTTATTGATACACGTGAAATTGATGAAAATTATTGTGACTAATTTGTTTATACACATGAAGTTAATGAAAAATCTAACAAAATAATTTCTCCCAATATATTAATACACATTGAGTTAATTAAAGTTATTTCTATCAGTTTATAAAACCGAACCAAACAAAATATTTACCAACAAACTGTTTGTTTACAAATCATACAAGGTGTGTCAAAAAAGTATCGCGATTTTTTGTACTTTATGACACACCTTGTATTCTGAAAAAAAAACGTTCTATTCATTAATTTTTTTCAGAATACAAGGTGTGTCAAAAAAGTACCAAGTTTAAAGCTGTATTTACCAAGATAGAAATGAAGAATAAATGGAATGTTATTTTTTTTCAGAATACAAGGTGTGTCAAAAAGTACAAAAAATCTCTATACTTTTTGACACACCTTGTATATACAGAAAGACAGGATTTATTTAGATGGAAGTCCTGACTGTATTCTTCAGATTGCTCTTATGGCAAACACCCAACCCTTTTTATCATATAAGGTGTCAGAAGACCAGTTTATTAATGCACATGAAGTTATTTCTTCTAATTTATTGATACACATGAAATTAATGGAAATTATTTCTACCGATTTGCTGATACACATGAAGTTAAAGAAAGATCTAGCATAAAAATTATTTGTGCAAATATGTTGAAACACATTATTTCTTCCAGTTTATAAAACCAAATTAAACAAAAATATTTACCAACAAACTGTTCCCTTATAAATGTTTTTGAAAGGAAAGCGTTTCCCAGATGATGCAGCCTTGATTTCTGAAGTCACGTCGTGGTTGGAGGACCACCCTGGGGTGTTCTAGAAAAATGGTTTCCAGAATGCATCAAACGATGGGAGAAATGCGTAACTCTGGGTGGTTCCTCTGTAGAAAAAGACTAATAACTGTGCCAAGTTTCATTGCTCTACTGCTATGGGAAGTGGGTCAGGGGCATTACTTATTGAACGCCCTTGTAAGAATTGGACATGGTGAGATGAGTTCAAATCATGGACTAGGCTGTTTGTATTTCACATAGTGCTAATACCCTTGGGAAAAGTATGAATTCAACTATTCTCTCCTCCAGCTATGGGTAAATACTAGGGTTGGCTGTGCTCTTTAACCTTGGTTAGGCTACCAGTCTAGGAGAAGGAAAACTCTGAATTCAAACCTGTTAAACTTCACTAAAAAAATTGACGTGTCATATCCTACTTGTGCAGAGGGGTTCATGAATATGTATACAAAAAAAAACAAGATTTGGCATTAAATAACCCACAAGGGTTGGTATGTCATTAAAAAAATAGCCAAACAACAAATTTGTTAACACCATATTCTATGTATACAAGGTGTGTCGTAAAAGTATCAAGGTTGAAGCTGTATTTACCAAGACAGAAATGAACAATGAATGGAACGTTAATTTTTTCAGAATAGAAGGTGTGTCATAAAAGTAAGCTGTATTTACCAAGATAGAAATGAACAATGAATGGAATGTTAATTTTTTTCAGAATAGAAGGTGTGTCATTTGTGTACCAATAGTTTAAAAAATCTCAATACTTTTTGACACACCTTGTACATACTTGTATTATTCTGTTTCAGTAGAATTTTTTTGCATGATGATATTAACATAATTTAATAATGCAAGTATAAATTATTATAATTCAATGGTAGGTATTTACCCAATGCATTTGCTATGGGTAAGGATGTGACACAAGGTCACAAATATGGAGCAGTGCCAGATTTTTATAGGTTTTTTAAAAATTTGTCTGTAAAAATCACATGTAATATTTCCATAATGTTTCTATGCATTTTGATGTTTCAGTCAGCATCTAATTACTTGCTTTAACCTACTTATGCCCATTTATTGGTGGGAAAATAAGTCAAAACAAACCTCAAAAAGCTCTGAAACGCCAGTTTCAGAAAAGGAGGGTATGAAAAAAGGAAAAAGTTGATTTTTGAACAGGTCTAATGGGGCACCCAGCAAGGATGGAACTTGCTATTCAATAGTAATGAATCTGCGATGCTATAAGTAGGTAGTAAAGTTGGCAGAGTGGCCTATTTTTGGTATCAACAGGACAGTGAGGGAATCTATCCCTTTTCACTACTGCTAGATTGTTTTTTGTGTCTGAGAGGGAGCACTACCCCAACCATCAGCTCCTCACTCAACTGCACAGATTGAAGCTGTGATACTCATGCACTGAGTTGGCGAGGGCCAGTATCAAAGCTGCAATCTCGTGGTTCCTAGGTGAATGTTCTACCGACTGAGCTAGACCGGCTCTGTTGACATTTTAGAGCTAGTGTGATGCATTTTATTTAATCATTAATTTCTGTTGAAGACCTTTTGTGGTGTAGTGGCTAATGTGCTGGACTGAGACATTGTAGTAAGCAAGTTCAAACTCCAGTCAGGCTATTACGTTCAATTTTGAACTAATACTCTTGAAAAAGGTATGAACTCTCTTATCCTCTATGCTATAGTTTGAATAGTACCACTACTGTTCTTCTACAAGGATGGTTTGGCACTAAATAACCCATGTAGGTTGATATGCCTTTAAACAAAGAGACCAAACCAAACCAAACCTGTTAATCATCTTTAATTTTACCTGCCAGGTCGTATTTGTGTACCCCAGTATATTTTTCAGGACATATATATATATATATATATATATATATATATATATATATATATATATATATAATCTTTTCCTTCCTCCCTGTATTTTGTAACTTGGTTGTACTCAAAATCATAATATCTCTTATTTATGGATTTGATAGACTGTTTTTGCCTGCAAGCAATAAAATTACATTTTTAAACTTGTTCAATGTATGCACATTAGGATTTTATAAAATATGCTCGAGTATATATATATATATATATTATTTTTCATATTTTAGTTTTTGTGCTTTGGAAACAGCTAAAAAAAGTGCTTTTATTCATAAGGTATTAAAAATATCTTTACTTTTTAATGATAGTCAGTCTGCCATTTGCAAACTATTTAAATTAAACTTTTTTTTTTCTAAATTCAAAACAGTTTTCTGATGCAAGCAGGTAAAGAAGTTAATGTTGGTTAGAATTATTTCAATGAATATTTTTGCCCCAAACATACTCAACAATATATTTCCTTTTTTGCATTCATCTCGATTCTGTGCATAGATTGATGGGAAGACATATGTTATAAGTGGAGAAGCTAAGTCAGTCCAGACGTTTAGTTCATTTTTAATCCTATGTTTATCCTTATGAAATGATAAAAATTATTTTAAAAAAATCAGGTGATTTGAAAGGAGAAATATTAATAGCAATATCTGAGTAGATAGGGAAAAATAGCAAAGTTACTGTATTAGTAATTTTGGAAAGTTGTGATAGTAAGAAGAGAAGAGAAATGAAAGACAGTGATATTGAGAAGGAAGAAAAGAAAGGTTGTTGTTACTACTACTACTACTACAACTACTACTACTATTATTGTTGTTATTATTATTATTATTATTATTATTATTATTATTATTTTTGGTTTGTGGAAGAAGTTTTGGTGATAGGTGAGGAGAGAGTGAGAATAGAAATTGCACAAAGAAGAAGAAAAAGAAGCCAATGAATAAAGGAAAAAGGTGAAAGACAAGAAATAAAGAAGAAGAAAAAGAAACTGAATAATTTTAAGGAGACGTAAACAGATTAATCACAAGAAATGAAGGGCATAATGAAGATTCTGAAGAAGAAGAAAAAGAAGATATATAAAGGGAAGGAAGGAAATTAAGAAAAACAAGAAATACATATGGAAGATAAAGAAGAAGAAGAAGAAGATGATGATGAAAGATGAAGAAGGTAGCATAGGAAGAAGAAGAAGAAGATGATGATGAAAGATGAAGAAGGTAGCATAGGAAGAAGAAGAAGAAGATGATGATGAAGAAGATGAAGAAGAAGATGAGCATAGAAAGAAGAAGAAGAAGATGATGAAAAGATGAAGAAAGGTAGCATAGAAGAAGAAGAAGAAGATGATGATGAAAGATGAAGAAGGTAGCATAGAAAGAAGAAGAAGATGATGATGAAAGATGAAGAAGGTAGCATAGAAAGAAGAAGAAGAAGATGATGATGAAAGATGAAGAAGGTAGCATAGAAAGAAGAAAGAAGAAGATGATGATGAAAGATGAAGAAGGTAGCATAGAAAGAAGAAGAAGAAGATGATGATGAAAGATGAAGAAGGTAGCATAGAAAGAAGAAGAAGAAGATGATGAAAGATGAAGAAGGTAGCATAGAAAGAAGGAGAAGAAGAAGGTAGCATAGAAAGAAGGAGAAGAAGAAGGTAGCATAGAAAGAAGAAGAAGGTAGAATAGAAAGGAGAAAAAGAAGAAGAAGGTAGCATAGAAAGAAGAAAAAGAAGAAGAAGAAGGTAGCATAGAAAGAAGAAGAAGAAGAAGAAGAAGAAGGTAGCATAGAAAGAAGAAGAAGAAGAAGAAGAGCATAGAAGAAGAAGAAGAAGAAGAAGAAGAAGAAGTAGCATAGAAAGAAGAAGAAGAATAGCATAGAAAGAAGAAGAAGAAGAAGGTAGCATAGAAGAAGAAGAAGAAGAAGAAGAAAGAAGAAAGAAGAAGAAGAAGAAGAAGGTAGCATAGAAAGAAGAAGAAGAAGAAGAAGAAGAAGAAGAAGATAGAAGAAGAGGAAGAAGAAAGAAGAAGAAGAAGATAGAAGAAGAGCATAGAAAGAAAGAATAGCATAGAAAGAAGAGGAAGGAGAAGAAGAAGGTAGCATAGAAAGAAGAAGAAGAAGTAGAAAGAAGAAGGTAGCATAGAAAGAAAAGAGCATAGAAAAAAGAGGAAGAAGAAGAAGAAGAAGAAGAAGAAGAAGTAGCATAGCATAGAAAGAAGAGGAAGAAGAAGAAGAAGAAGAAGGTAGCATAGAAAGAAGAGGAAGAAGAAGAAGAAGAAGAAGAGGTAGCATAGAAAGAAGAGGAAGAAGAAGGTAGCATAGAAAGAAGAAGATGATGAAAGATGAAGAAGGTAGCATAGAAAGAAGGAGAAGGTAGCATAGAAAGAAGAAGAGAAGAAGGTAGCATAGAAAGAAGAGGAATGAGAAGAAGAAGGTAGCATAGAAAGAAGAAGAAGAAGAGGTAGCATAGAAAAGAAAGAAAAGGAAAAAGGAAGAAGAAGAAGAAGGTAGCATAGAAAGAAGAACAAGAACAAGAACAAGAAGTATATTTAAGTACAGGACAAAAAAAACCCAAAAAAAAACAAAACAAAAGGAAAATAAAGGAGCAGATATAGGAAGAAATAAATAAAGAATAAGAAGGAACAAAGAAAAAGAGAAGGGAGTAGACAAAGGTAAAAAGACTACAAAATAGAAAAATGATCAAAAGAAGAACTAGCAGATAAAAATTCAGAGCAAGAAGAAGGATGAGAAGGGAGAGAGGATTAATATAAGAAAGGTGAATATCATAAAAGTGAAAATGAAAAAGTTTTAAAAATAAAGAAGAAAAGAAAAACGATTAGCATAGAATAAGAAAAAGAGATAAATAATGAATGAAAAAGCTTTCTTTCATTATAACGAGAATGATATTAATAATAATATGCCATTATTTCTATATTTCATTTTTATTCCCAGCTCATGTCAAATGAATACAAATCCATTGTATTGTTGTTGATGTTGATGTTGATGCCACTACTGAGGATGAATGTTTATATTTACCTCAGACTTAGCAATAGCTATTGAGATTATTTGTATAAGAAAATTCATGCACTTTCTTTTGAAATGAAACTTAATGTTGGTGTTTACTGTACGAATACGAACGGTTGGAAATGGTTGATTTTTTTTTAAGGAAGTGTACTAGAACTTCCCCTGAATCTCAAAGTCAACTAGGAAGAATTGTATGAGGGTTGCTCTGAAAGTAATGTTGAAATTCACTTTAGTAAGTACAAATTAACACTAACAGACTCTAATAATAATAAGGGTCAGAAGTTATCTGCCCTAATCCATTTATTGTACGGGTGAGTTACTTGCCCTTTGACCTATTAATTTCAGTCATTGTTTTTTAATAAAATAAAACACCTCGTGTTATGAAAAGCAGTCGTAATGTGTTGCCTCGTTAATACAATGGAAGGTATCTCAATTGGAATATGTCTCAATGAATAACTGCGCTTGCTAAAGACAAAAATGTATGTCTCTTTTTTCTGTGGGATTAAGTTATTAAATTCTCAACAAGTAAGGCTCCTACATATTATTGTAGAATCTGTAACATATATAAATCTTACATAATTGATGGGTAGCTTATCAATTATGTATGGAAGTGTAGTTAAAATTGAATTAACAGTTTCATGCAGTTTGTTTTCTTTCATATTCTAATTTAATTTTTTTTAGGTGGGTGACAGATGGATTCATGTCTTTCCCAAGGACATAAGCATGAAGCGAAAAGCAAACAGCCATGTGTAACGTGGCGGTAGCGATATATTCACTGTACCAAAACAGATATACATAACGTTCTAATAGCGATATATGTTGTATAGCGGGTCTTGTCAACGTGCCTCTAAATTCACAACACTAGAAAGGTGTTCGGCACGTGGTGGTCATCTTGTCGATAAAAAAGTACAATGCGAGAAATATATCGTCACAAGCTGCTTAGCTTTTATTTCCAGGCTCGTATTGTGGGCTCTGTCGGAGAGGAGGAAAGGCAGAGAGAAAGAGAGAGAGGACACTGTCAAATTGCTGTGATCCCACACTAGGACCAGCGGTCCGGTTCGTACCCTACGTGTCCGAAAGCAAAAAAAGGCCGGTATTTTTCTTCGTTGTTCCACGTCACCACGTGACTTCCAGTTCCGGTCAACACCCGAAACTTCCAGTTGACATTCAATTCTCCATTCGAGTGGGGGTGGGGGTGGGGTCATGCCCCGGTCAAACTCACGACAACCGTTTTGTGCTCATCACTTTTTTAAAAACCTTTACTATCTCTTATTTCTTCTTCCTCTCTTTTCTAACAGTAGTTCTCGCAAAACTCAGGATAATCCCCATCTTGCTACACATGTCTATGATTTGAACTCTGGTTGCCAACTCCATTTCTTATGATAATAACCACTATGCTAAGCGTGCCTCCATTGCACTGATGTTTCTATAGTTTTTGTTCAGATTTCTGACTGCTTTTGGATTCTCAAAGCTCATTGATTACATTGTTGATCTTCATTTTCTTTTCTGTCTGGATTTCTAAGATAAGGGAATTATCAGTATTAACTTGTTTGTACTCGTGTCCTCATCTCAGTTGTTACAGTCATAAGAGTTATACTCTCGGGTATTCGTCAGTCCTGTAAGACAATGGTCTAGTAGATAAAAGCATTGGTTTAGCAGAATTAGCAGAGTGGTATACTTACAAAGATGAATTAAATGATATGAGATATCCTCTAAAATGGAGCGTGGAACAAGAACAAACAACTTTGGTGGATTGAATAAAGAGTCTAGTTCAATGTTCCCTAGATGTGGATAGAATTTCTTGATTAAATATTGGTTAGATTAAAAGAATGTCAGACTAGAGGACTTCTACCTGTTGAATGGGTTGATATAAACATAAAAGGTGTGTCAAAAAAAGTATTGAGATTTTTTGTACTTTTTGACACACCTTGTATTCTGAAAAAAAAAAAAAAAATTCCATTCATTCTTCATTCCTATCTTGGTAAATACAGCTTTAAACTTGGTACTTTTTTGACACACCTTGTATTCTGAAAAAAAATTAATGAATGAAATGTTTTTTTTTTTAAAATACAAGGTGTGTCAAAAAGTACAAAAAATCTTGAAACTTATTTGACACACCTTCAATAACAAATAAAAACTGCTTTAAAATTTATATACTATCGAACAACTATAGTTCCATGCTACCCTCCCACACCATATACTTATGTAGTAATTATTAGAATTTAATGCTAAAAGCCTTTTTAATTTATAAAATATAATGCTCTATGCACAAAAAATGCTGAGCAATATCACAATATTTCAACTATAAAATAGAATAAAACAGGATAAAAACTTGTGATACTGAGTTTCTTTAGATAAACCAACATCGGTGCATCTTGAAACTATATAATCTATACATATATAAAGGGCAGTTGTGTGTATATGTATGTCCATTGGAAACTTCGGAAATAAAACAATTAATGACAAAGTAAATATATATACACATTAAATATCACCAGGGCTTGGTTTTTTTAGCAAATATAATAAAGATTTGATTTATATTCATGAAGATAATTAAAAAATAAAGTTTAAATGATAACAGCATGGATTTTTTTTTTCATTTAATATTTTAGATAGTAGACGTTAACATTTCTTTTCAGAGTAGCTGGATCTATGCAAGGTCTATTTTTTTTTACATAGGGATTTAAATAGGGCATCCCACGAGGATTCAACTCACGATTCAGTAATAATGGATCTGCGGGACTAACTTTAAAAAATCCCCCTCTACCTAGGTGATGCTGTGTAGCCGCTGCTAATTGTATA
The DNA here is from genome assembly GCA_023376005.1 of Doryteuthis pealeii. Classification (NCBI taxonomy): domain Eukaryota; kingdom Metazoa; phylum Mollusca; class Cephalopoda; order Myopsida; family Loliginidae; genus Doryteuthis; species Doryteuthis pealeii. The sequence goes on from CM042141.1 coordinate 11,766,544, forward strand.
TAAATTATCAGTATTAGATAAGAGTGCCCTGTCGGCTAAGGCATTAGAATGCACCGACTGCACCTCTGCAGAGGGGTAAGACTCCTCCAATGGGGCCACCTGTTGGCCATGGGTGGTGACCTGTGATGTTTAAGGATAGAACCCAGGTGATTGAGCAGTCCATGACTTGCAATATTCCACTTCAGGCTTTTCTTGGGCTAGACGGGCTGTCGGAGAGGCCCCCTCCGATCAATTGGCTGGCCACGTCAAGCTCTAGCACCTATATGATTGCCCCAACCCTATTGCTATTATGGCAACCCCCAATCCTTCTTATCATATGGGTGCTAGAAGGTGATGGCTGAGGTTCTTAATATCCTGGGAATGACGTTAAACTCTATCTGATGGTGAGGTTCTAGTTTTGGAGGTTTGGGGAATGTGGGGCACCCCTTCATCACCATTGCTCCCTGGTCCTCTCTGATCCGGAGTGGTAGTACCTGTTAGGGTCCCATCTATGGGTTGAATAGAAAAACATGAGTTTATAAACAAAATTGTATTATGCATTAAGAATGAATTTATTTCACAACTTTGTCGGCATTAAATGACCCACCGAGTATGATATGCCGTAAAACAAAAACAAACAAACAAACAAGTATTAGATAAGAATACTTCAAATCATATAATGGTGTGCAGGCAAATGATTATCATTAAATAGGAATAGTTACTTGAAAGTTGTGCATAAATCATACGTATTAGATACGGATGAAACCATATAATTGTATATAGATTATTAAATAGGAATATGTGCAAACAAATGATTATTATTATTAACTAGTAACAGAAAACACCCTCCGGGCATCGTAAAAATTAATTTTTGAAAGACATTGCCTGAGAGGGTGTGAGTTAAAAATTCAATGTCAGAGGATTTGTATCATAAGTAACACAAATCCTCATATTTATTAAAGGAGTAAAAAAAAAAATAAAGCAAATTGAAATGAAAACTGAGCCTCGTCCCTCTCAAATAAAATGTTGCATGCCTGTAATAATCAAACTTTTAATTTGAATATTTTCCACATCAATTTTACTCAAAATCGTAGGTATTTATATATTTGTAAACTTTTTAGTTTACTTCTTGTTACTGTAATAAAAAAAGGGGGGACAAGAGTAAAAAACAATTTTTAAAATCACTTACTCAAATTTTGGGTGTATATAGCATAAGAATATTGTGACGTAAGCTGTGACGTAGAGATATGATGTAGTTTTTGTTACAGACATAAATACAGACAATCTCCATTATTAATTGATACCTAAGGGGTGGATACTGGCTTGCCTTAGAATTGGCCTCATGAAACCCACAAGCATGAGTTTTATCCTATTTATATTCTAATTTATAGATGAAATATATATGAAGTCAGCCCTCAGTAGGGCCTAGAACACACTGACTGTATCTCCGGGGAGAGGGTAAGATACCCGTATGAAAAGGAGGGGGTGTTGGGTATAACATTAAACTGCATTTGATGGTGAGTCTCTATTTCTGGAATTCTGGGAAGTATGGAGTACTCCTTCATTGTCATTACTCCCAGATCCAGGTCTGAGGGTTCTTTTCCTGGGACAAATAGATTTGTATTAAATAGGAATACCTGATATCATATAACCGTGTGAAAAAAAAAAAAAACTACAAAAAATATAGATATAAATGTAGAATGTAGGCAGTTCTCTTACCACTAGGTATAAAATAACTCAAGATTGGTTGACATGCCATTAAAATCTATAAATCAATCTATCTACAAGACTTTCATGTACATATTCAGGCAATTCCATGTCAAATCATCTAGAAAAAAGTTAAATTGTCACTCACCCCTTTCAATTTTTCTGAAATTTTTTCTAAGTGTGGACTATGTTAACATCAGACAGTCCCCAACATTTCAGCTTCCAATTCCAAAACTTGGCGAAAAATGGCAACTTTTTGTTATCAATTTTTGTTTGTAATATGAGTTCTAGAGCTTCCCTAATATTATAAATTGGTTTATAAAAGCATTTTTGTCCATGAAATTCAAAGATGCTATCAAAAACGTTTTAAAGTCAACCAATTTTAAGTTATTGATGATTTCAGATTTTTTCCTAGCAAGATCAATATCCCGGTGACAAAGTTTTTTTCTATCATTATTTCACATATATTGAACATTATTTGTACCAAAAAGATAGTTTTGGTGGCTAAGGCGGTACTACCACCTCTGTCTCTATCACTACCAGTTTTGGCCACTGGACAGATTAATTGTTCTTATCTGTGTTGACATGAAAGAGAGAGATGGTCAAAAAATCCATTTGATCAATTTAAAAAAGATGTATGAATATGTTTTTTTCTTAATTGCACTTATTTACAAAGATTCTTTCTGTTTTTATTATTATTATTGGTCATCATTTAATACAACAAAATAGCTAATTTGATAAATTTGATCTTTAAGTTAACATTTTGGTGGAAAGAAAATCATCATGTTAGATAATTTCTAAATTTAGTTTAGTATATTGTAAGGGTGTAAGAAAAATGTTATTTTATTGAAATATTTGGTGTTTATAGCTTGATTAAATAATATGTGTTTTGGTCAAATCATGCTGAAACTAGCTACATCATCAAAGTTAATAAGTAATGAGCCTGTTCATTACTTAATTGGGTGACTACTTAAGCAATAACAGGTACTTTGTTTATCAAAATGACTTGAAAAGGGTTGATATGCTGTAAAACAAAACATCCAAAACAGTGGCTAGATAATATTTGTACTGGATATAATAATAATAGCAATAAAAATAATAATATATTATATTAGGGTTATTCCCTACTCAAGAGAGTAGGAATGAGAACGAAGAGAATATAAAGAAGTAAAAACAGAAATACAAGAAGAAGAAGAATATAAATGAATAAAGAAGAAGAAGAAATATAAATGAATAAAGAAAAGAAGAAATATAAATAGAAGAAGAAGAAGAAGAAATATAAATGGAAGAAGAAGAAGAAGAAGAAATATAATGAATGAAGAAGAAGAAGAAGAAGAAGAAATATAAATGAATGAAGAAGAAGAAGAAGAAGAAATATAATGAAATGAAAGAAGAAGAAGAAGAAGAAGAAGAAGAAGAAGAAGAAGAAGAAGAAATATAAATGAATGAAGAAGAAGAAGAAGAAGAAGAAGAAGAAATATAAATGAATGAAGAAGAAGAAGATATAAATGAATGAAGAAGAAGAAGAAGAAGAAGAAGAAGAAGAAATATAAATGAATGAAGAAGAAGAAGAAATATAAATGAATAAGAAGAAAGAAGAAATATAAATGAATGAAGAAGAAGAAGAAGAAGAAGAAGAAGAAATATAAATGAATAAAGAAGAAGAGAAGAAGAAGAAGAAGAAATAATAAATGAATAAAGAAGAAGAAGAAGAAGAAATATAAATGAATAAAGAAGAAGAAGAAGAAGAAGAAATATAAATGAATAAAGAAGAAGAAGAAGAAGAAGAAGAAGAAATATAAATGAATAAAGAAGAAGAAGAAGAAGAAGAAGAAATATAAATGAATAAAGAAGAAGAAGAAGAAAGAATAAAGAGTAAAGAAGAAGAAGAAGAAGAAGAAGAAATATAAATGAAAAGAAGAAGAAGAAGAAGAAGAAGAAATATAAATGAATAAAGAAGAAGAAGAAGAAGAAGAAGAATATAAATGAATAAAGAAGAAGAAGAAGAATATAAATGAATAAAGAAGAAGAAGAAGAAGAAGAAGAAGAAGAATATAAATGAATAAAGAAGAAGAAGAAGAATATAAATGAATAAAGAAGAAGAAGAAGAATATAAATGAATAAAGAAGAAGAAGAAGAAGAAGAAATATAAAATGAATAAAGAAGAAGAATATAAATGAATAAAGAAGAAGAAGATAAATGAATAAAGAAGAAGAAGATAAATGAATAAAGAAGAAGAAGAAGAAGAAGAAGAAGAAATATAAATGAATGAAGAAGAAGAAGAAATATAAATGAATAAAGAAGAAGAAGAAATATAAATGAATAAAGAAGAAGAAGAAGAAGAAGAAGAAATATAAATGAATAAAGAAGAAGAAGAAGAAGATATATAAATGGAAGAAGAAGATATATAAATGGAAGAAGAAGAAGAAGAAATAAAATAATATAAATGAATGAAGAAAAAGAAGAAGAAATATAAATGGAAGAATATGAATGAAGAAGAAGACATATAAATGTAGCAAAAAGAAGAAAAATATAAATGGAAAAATGAGGAAGAAGAAGAAATATAAATGAAAGAATATGTATGAAGAAAAAGAAGATGGAAAGAGAGAAAAGAAAATAAGAAAAAACCAAAAAGGACAAACAAGATATTAAAGAAAAAATGCAAGTAAATCTATCAAAGGAATTGAATGAAGATAAGAGAAAGATGATAAGTAAAAGATTGTTTTCAAATTTGCACTTGAACAAAACAAAGTGAATGAGGAAAAATGTTAATTATCTTTTGTTAACCATTGTTCACTATTTGCAAAGCAAAATATAGATTTAATTGATGGGAACCGACTGGCTGATAGCCTTATCAAATAAAAATGAATGCCAATGGCAAAATACTAGAATTAATTGATCGAATTAATTCACTTAATTGCGACTAATTTAAATGTGCCTGAATTGTGCTGTTTATTGAATTTTAAATCACTAAATGATGTGAATAATACTGTGTATTGTCTATTAATAAGTCCTAACATATGAAACAAATGGAGGCAGTAAATATTGCTTAAATTATCAAAGTGAAAGGCAGAGGTCTGAGGTTCCAGCCCAAGTACCAAAAATGGTTATCGTGAAATTTCAAAGAAATAATGTATTTTAGAAACTAGATATCATGTCTGAAGTTACTTTGCCACATAATTTAACTATTTAACACACAAAAGTAAATATGAATTCAATCTGTATTATTTGAATTATTCGGACTATTGTCCTCATCTTTATTGTTATTTGCACAACGTTTCAGACAATGTACCTCCGGCCTTTGAACTCGGGGACCTTTTATTCGAACTTGGGAGTCTTCAGGTTGTAATCTGGAGCCTTCATGGAACTTTGAACCACACCTGAAGAAGAGTGACATGATTATGGGATTATAAAAAGACTTCCTGAGTAAAAGAGGGAGATTTTCATGAGAGGTGATTTTGCTAAGTTGGCTAAGTTGGAGCTAAGTGCAACTTATATGATACAAAATTGACTGTGTGCCATCTTACTATAAACTAACAGTTTACTACCTTGCTGCACATTTGTTGTGTGCTATTTAGTTTACAAATAAGCTGTGACTGCGGTCAGAGAGGCCTCCTCTGATCAACCGGCTGGTCACATCAAGCCCTAGCACCTATATGATTGCCCCAACCCTATTGCTATTATGGCAAGCCCCAATCACTTTTTATCATATGGGTGCTAGAAGGTAGTGGTTGAGGGTCTTCATGTCCTGGGAATGGCGTTAAACTCTCTCATGGTGAGGTTCCAGTTCTGGAGGTCTGGGGAATGTGGAGCACCCCTTCATCACCATTGCTCCCAGGTCTATTCTGAACCGGAGTGGTAGTACCTGTTAGGGCCCCATCTATGGATTAAATAGTAAAATGAGTTTATTAAAAAAATTGAGTATCCATTAAGAATGAATTTATTTCAAAACTTTGTCGATATTAAATGACCCATCGAGGTTGATATGCCATAAAACAAACCAAACCAAACCAATAAGCTGTGACAAAACAGGAACACAACAATGTCAGAATTATTTTATGCAAACATTTTGTCTATCTTTGTTTTTTTTATCAGCACAGGAGAAGGAATTGGTAAACTGTTTGATATCTCCCTTTACTCAGCAGACCAGCCTCAAGGCAAATTGTTTGAGCCATACACAATTTCACCAGTGGTACCAGCGTTTCAATTGTAGCTACAAGAAATTATGTGAATATGGCATTATAAAAAGAACTACTTTAAAGTTAGGTCAATTTTGGTTCTATTACAAATTAACTTACTTTTCTCACATCTATGTACTGTTCTCCTTGGTGGATATAGGAGTTGATAATAATCCACAACCATTGAAGTCAGTTAGTCTACGCGGTAAGATTACGTGTCCTTGGGAAGCCTTGCTGAATGATACTGATCAGCAGCTAGCTGAATACATAATGAAGCAGTGTCCAAGACAGTTGGTATATATAGAAATCAAGAATGATCCAGTCATGAATTTAGGTGATTTGGATGATTCCATTCTTGAGTTCTGATTGGCTGCTTGACTGCTTGATTAGAATGACATTGTGGAGTCTTATAAATACCCTGTCATTCTACAGTAGACTTTGCGACTATTCGGGTTTGTATTGGGTTACAACCGTTTGTTATCATGTCTTCCCAGTTCGACGGTAATTGGAACTTTGATTATTCTTCAACCACAATCTCAAGAAGGAGGAGAGATTTCTATGAGAGACGAATTGGCTGAGCAAAAATCTAAATGCAACTCATCTTACCCTGAATAGGCTGTGCTACCATTTCCACAAACGAGCTGTGTGCTATTTGGTATGTGCAACTTTGTTGAAGTGAGTTAATGTACTGTTGGTTTGAACAACAGCAACTAGCTAAGCACAACTAAACCAGTGCCAAGACAATTGGTACTTATGGGAATCAAGAATAGTCCACTCATGCATTTGGGTGATTCCATTCCTTGAGTCCTGATTGCCTGCTTGGTTTCTATGATGTTATGAGGCTTTATAAATAACCTGGCATTTTGCAGTAATATTGCAGCAAGATAGATTCATATTCAGTTATGACTGCTTGCTGCCTTGACTTACCAATTCGATGGTAATTGGAACTAGTATGATTATTCTACAAACTTGATATTAACCACCCTAGCATGTATCAGTTTTTTATGCTCTAGTTCAAATTCATTACTGAAAATAGAATTGTCCACATTTTATACATCCAGAGAGATAGGTCAGAGACATGTCATTATTTCAGCATGATGGAGCACTTGTCCATATTGCAAAAGCAACAATAGACTCTCTGCATCAAATATTCAATGACAGAATTATCCCGATGAACCATTCAGGTGAAACCTATGTAGATAGTTTCTAACTCATTTAGATCCTTATAATTTTGCTCTACTTAGCATATTGAGCACTTTCTAGATAAATAACTTAAAACGATTGTTCGGTGTTTTGTTTCTTTTGGCCGATACATTACAATACAGATTATTATTTTCAGAAAGTATGGGTGTGTTGGTCTTTTCTTTTTTTTAAAAATTTTTTCCCAGATATCAGTTTGTAATTTTTTTTATTTGCAAACTAATCTATCTTTTTTTTCGTTTTTTTTTCACACCAGTTGAGTTTAGAAATAAATAAATAAATAAATATATAAATACTTGTGAAATAGAATTCTCTCCCTTTTGTCTACTTGATTGTGATTAATATGAACAACAAAAGGAGGTTGATTTGGTAAACTAATTTCACATGAAATGGAAATTAACTGGCCACCCTTTTTTACAAGATTTGACAGCTCCTGATTTTTTAAATTTTTTAAGGAAAGATTTTTATATAAAAAAAAAAATTGGACACTACCAGGACTGAAGAATGATATTCAACAAAAAATTAGATTGATTGATTTATTTTAATGGCATGTAAACCAATCCAGGGGCAATTTATGCCAAGCGGTAAATTGTGAGGGATGGCAAAATTTATTGTCATGCCTTTTTCAAAGATTTTCTTGGTTTTGACGGGTGGCTGCTTGCAGTTGTCTGTTGCTAAATGGATTAAGAATCACTTTAAGTGACAAGTTTATAGGGTAAAGTTCAAGTTTATAGTTATATTTTTTGGTATAATTTTATTTCTTTTTTTCAGGAAGGACAAAATGTCATCTGTATTGACATTTCCAAATGTATCTCTTGTTGTTTGTGTTGTAAAAACTTGTCTAATAACAGCAAAATCACCACATTCTATTAGAATGTTTTTAACAGAATTGGGTATTTGACATGCTATGCATGGTGAATGTATTATTTAGATTGCTCAGACTATTGTCCTCATCTTCATTGCTATTTGTACAACAGTTCGGCCGATGTGCCCTCCAGCCTTCTTTAGGTATTTCTTGTCAGACTCAGGAGCCTTCTCGAACGCAGGAACCTTCGTTTTGAACTTGGGAACCTTCTTGCCATAATCGGGAGCCACCACGGAACTATGAAGGCAGGAGGGCACATTGTCTAAATGTTGTACAGATAGCAATAAAGATGAGGACAATAGTCTGAATAATCCAAATCTATTAATAATGGAGATTTGCTTCCAGTTTTTGTCTGTAACAAAAACTACGTCACTGCTTATGTCACACTACCTAAAATCGTCATGACATAGAATAAATACACAAAATTTGAGCATGCAATGTTAGACAGTCCTCATTGGTTTTTTTAACAAGTTTTAATAAATACATACCTGGTATTATCTATCTATATGTAGTTTGTTTTATTTTAATATATATTTAAAGTTATCAGAACTAAGTTTCCATTTCAAAATTTTTATTTTTACCCCTTTAATAAATTTATTTTATTTTTTACTCCTTTGATAAATTTGATGATTTTATTTTACTTATGATGCAAACTCTCTGATATTGAATTTTCAACTCCCATCCCCTCAGGCAATATTTATTTTACGTCACCCTGAGGGCGTTTTTTATTTTTTTATTTTGCTAGTGATATTAATTATCAGGCCTCATCTAAAAAATGCAGAGAAATAGCATTCTGAATGGTTTTCTTGTTTAAGCAAGAAGGGGTGTGTAAGTTTTATGTGACCTTTATGTAATCAGGATATAGTGATCTGTTCCTTTGTGGACTTTCTGAAGCCTGGTTTCCATTCTACTAGAACTGGAACCTCACCATCAGATAGAGTTTAGCATCATTCCCAGGACATGAAGACCCTCAGCCACCGCTTTCTAGCACACATATGATAAAAAGGGTTGGAGGGTTGCCATAAAGGCAATAGTGTTATGACAATCATATAGGGGTTAGGGCTTGACATGTCCAGCCGATTGATAGGAGGGGCCTCTCCGACCGCCCGTCTCGCCCAAGAAAAGCCCTAAGTGGAGTGATGCAATTCATCGAAGTAAATATGTTTAACAATAAAGATGATAAATCTAAATAATACAAATTATCAAGCCTCACCTCAAAAATTCAGAAAAATGGGGGATTATTTGCAGTTTTATTCACTCTTTCTGCAAATTCTATTCAAAGGCATTAAGAGCAGCATTGCTGGAGGGACACCATTTTTTTTATTGTAACGAGTTTATTATGTATGTTGTTACTCCAATTTTGCTGCCATTTTGAATTAGAATGTTGAAGCCAGAAATATTAACAACTGTCATAGAACACAGACTAGAAAGGGCTCAACTGTAAAGCTGAAACCAAGGGACATTTTAGGGACATTAGGCCCCTATCACAAAAATCACCCAAATTAGATGAACAAGGCATACTGGGCTTATGGTCGAGTCATGTGGAAAGCTATATCATCGAAGTTAAGCAGTGATGAGACTGTTCAACACTTAGATGGGTGACCATTTAAGCAAGAACAGGTACTGTAAGCAACCTGATATCAAAATGACTTGATTCAACATTAAATGATCCAAAAAGGGTTGATATGCTGTAAAACAAAACAATCAATCAACCAAGACACTGCTGGAGAAGTAAGAACAAACTCATAAGTGACGTTCTTCTAAAAATAGACATCACCAATGTAGGTCAACCAGCAAAAACCTACATCAATCAGCTCTGTATGGATTCTGGATGCTGCGCTGTGGATCTACTAATAGGGAGAGTTGGTGAGAAAGATTCATGGGTATCTGTGCTGTCAGTGTAATCTGATGATGATATTCCAAATTTTATTCAACATAATTTCCAAGAGTTAAAAAAGTTATAATTAAAAGAATATCTATTTACCTCTATTTACAAAACAGTTTTTCAATTTTTAAAATGATAAGTAATATTTGCACCACCATGTATATGTATATATATATGTATACACATATATATATATTATATATATATATATATATATATATATATATTGATATTGCTAATATGATTTGTTATATTTATAAATAAATAGTGCTCAGTATCAGCAATAGAGCATATATATTTTAGGAGAGTGTAGACATAGAGTGAATTATGCTTACTCTGAATATTCTATAGGTGAGATACTGACTGTTATCAAGAGCCATTGACTCTATGTCTAACACTATCCTAAAAAAAAATAAAAAATGCAGAAATTCCACGAAAATGCATATTTCGACCTAAAACACTGTGAGGAGCCGAAGGCTAACGCTGTGATGTAATATCCTTTTAAAAATTTTTTATTTATTTATTCTTTTTTATTCTTTAATTTTCTTTAAGTTGCGCATGACTTTCACGATCAAAGTCATGCTGCATTTGAAACAATTACCATGATCGTATTTCGGATGAGTTACGTCACACAATTTCAAAAGAAAAATAATGGCTAAAAAACGCCAAATCTGTTGACTTCATTTATTTATATTTATTTATATTTTTTTGCTCTCATATACAGCATTTCATTTTTTTTCTCCAGACCATCTCATATATACCTTGAAAAAGGGTGAAGGTTCACCCGAAATATCAGAATTGATCAAATCAGGAACAGAACAACAACTGAATATTAAAATTCTGATTTTTGTTCTGTTTTTCTTGTTTTTGCTCTTTTTTCCAATGCTTCAAAAGACAAAAAAACAACGTTCACAAGAACAAAGTTTATACATAACATACACACACACACACACATATATATATATATATATATGTATATTCATTAATCCCTCCACATGAGTAGGATATGACACATGGTCAATTTCTTAAGTGAAGTTCAACTGGTTTGAATTCAGAGTTTTCATTATTCTAGACTGGTTACCTAACCAAGGTTAAAGAGCCTAGTCTGCCCTACTATTTAACCAGATGCTTATACATATATATTTAAGTTAGAGTAGTGTAGACATAAAGTCAACAATGATTGGTAAATGTCAGTTTCTTTGCCTATGTGACAGTTACCCTAACTTAGACGTATATGCTCTATGACTAATATTGAGCACTTTTTATTTATAGATAGAGCAAACCATATTATCAACATAAAAATGATTATAAATACATATACAAAAATCATATATATATTTATATAAGATAAAGAAAAGGGATAGCATATAGGAATATTTGTTTTCTTACTTATTGTTTTATTGTTTTCAACTAGTTCCGACCATAGGTTATTGCCAGGAGAAAAGTTCTATGAAGAAAAGTTTTTTTAAAAAGTTTTATAAGAAAAGTGATGAAAAATGAACTGGTGATATAGCGTATTCTTTACTTGAATGAAAATTATCATATATATATATATATATATATATATATACACACACACACACACACACATATATATATATTATACATACACACACACACACACACACACACATTATATACACATATATATATATATATACACACACACACACACACACACATATATATATATACACACACAACACACACACACATATATATATTATATATATATACACACACACACACATATACATTATATATATATACACACACACACACATATATAAATATATATATATATAAATGAAATAAAATGAAACTTAACATCCCATACACCGAGTTTCTTATATATTTCACACCCCATGTTTCACACTAAATCCCAAATAATATATATTATAGACATTTATATATACATAACATATATCCTAATATAATATATATACACTGATAACCAGACTCACCAGATATATATATATATATATATATATATATATATATATATATATATTTCAATAAGTTGTTTGTTACTTTCTCACATATTTTCTTCTTCTTATCATATTCTAAAAAGATGTCTTAGTATATTTTTCACTTAGGTGTTTATTCACAAATTTTAAGTTTTGACCCAGGGACTTGAAACCTATTATTACACAATTGAAAGTCACTGTTAGGCTATGAATCACACTTTTTAAAGCACCCAAAAGCATTCTAGGATGTTGCAATAATTTTCTTAAAATATAGAAAACATACTAGAAAAATTCAATCTAACTTTAAATATGAATATTGTAGAGGCTGGTGTTGCATGTTCTGACTTCACAAATAATATCTAAAATGTTGATAAAATAACTAGACACAGTTTAGGCAGAAAATACGGAGAAATAACAAAGACAAGGCATGTATTTAATAAATAACAATAAATTTATTCTGAGAATAAATTTGGGTAATTTATGAGGAAGTGCGTCCTGGTCTCCTGCCTCAAGAGTTGCTGCCCGGTGACTATTAGAATAACGACCCAGCTCAGTCTATTCAAAACTATCCATCTATCTATCTATCTCAATTTGTTCATATTTATCTATATTACTTTAAATACTAAGATTTTTTTTATTCATGTTTGTTTAATGTCTCGTTTTTAGTTTAAATAAACAAGAATTACGACAAAAAAGAAGCAACCCCCCCAATACATTTATTTGTCGAAAATATCTATCTCCATTTGTTTGTATCTATCTATATTATTTTGTTTGTTTATCTATCTATCTATCTCAGTCTATTCAAAACTATATATCCATCTTCATATCTAAACAATAATTACGACAAATTACGATAAATAAACAAGAATTACGACGAGCTGGGGTTGTTATTTTGATAGTCACCGGGTAGCGGTTTTTGAGGCGGGAGACCGGGACGCACTTCCTCATAAATTACCTAAATTTGTATAAATGAAAAGAAATGTGTAATGTTCACAACATAAATATGAATGTCAAATTTTGTAGGTAAAAATAGCAAAGTTCGAATGGAGTTTTTTGGATAGAAATGTGTACAAATAGAAAATAAAGTTTTTTTTTGTATTTACGACCTGAGAAATGAATTTCTGATGTTAATTGCAGTGGCACAATGATGGCAGATAGTACACAGTAGTAAACATGAGACGTGCATTGACTTAGAAGTTTGAAGTTTGTTTTTGTAATCAGCAAGTCGAATTGTCTGCCCGTTAAGTCTCGGACATCTGTTTCTTCAATAATAAGCTGAGTGGTCACTAAAGTTGATGTCATCGGTTGTGGACGTCGTTTATAGCACTGTCTCGAAGCGGAATGGGATCTGACTTTGTTGATTTATTCTGTCTGTTAAATATCTCTCAGGTAGCTCGGATTTTGATATTTTTTTTTTCTTATTTAAGTGTGGACGTATGTATAAGCATCACTTGTGATTAGCTTTATCCAATCGACTCTTACAGTTGTATAACTATTTTCCTTAGTTTGGGAAAAAGAATTGTGTTTGGTGCGATTTTTATGTTTTTCTTTATTTGGATATAAAATAATGTTTTTCCTATTTGGATGTAAAACATAAGATTTTATCCTATAATATAAAGATCATTGATATTTATATAAAAATCTGTTTGAATTTATGAAAATTGTTTTCTTATGTTGTTTATATAACTTATAATGCTGTCAGCTGGGGCTGTAAATATGCAATACTCCACTTTGGTCCTTACTTAGACTAGATGGGTGGTTGGAGAGGCCCCCTCCGATCAATCGGCTGGTCACGTCAAGCTCTAGCACCTATATGATTGCCCCAAGCCTATTGCCCTTATGGAAAGCCTGAAACCCTTTTTATCGTATAGGGTGCTAGAAGGCTGTGGCTGAGGGTCTACATGTCCTGGGAATTACGTTAAATGCAATCCGATGGTGAGGTTCCAGTTCTGGAGATTTGGGGAATGTGGAGCACCCTTCATCACCATTGCTCCCTGGTTTGCTACAGGTAGTACCTGTTAGGATCCCATCTATGGGTTAAATAGAAAAACATGAGTTTATAAACAAAATTGATTATCCATTAACAATGAATTTATTTCAAAACTTTGTCAGAATTAAATGACCCACTGAGGTTGATATGCCATAAAACAAACCAAACCAAACTGTAAATATGCCAATTGCACCTCTGTAGAGTGGGTGGCAACCTCTAATGATTGAGGACAGGATCCTTGTAGCTGAGTGATCCATGATTCAGGTATTAAGTGGTCACATGACCTGCAACAATCTACTTCAGCCTTTACCTGTGTTAGATGGGTGGTTGTAAAACTCCATTCTAATCAATTGCTCTTATGGCAAACACCCAACTCTTTTATCTTAAAACACTGTTATTTTGTCACAGAGAATTTTATGCATTTCATTCTCAAGAACGGATTCTAGTTTGTGCATATACCATTTTGTTGTATGTTCAAAATTTAGTTTCTTGCACTATTCCCAGTGGATCACCTTTCCAGCTCAGTTGTGCATAGCCTTGTATTCACATTGTGCTAGTTTGCTGCATTTGCTTATTGCATATTACTATTAATAACACTAACAGTATGATTTTATTGTAAATGTTATCCTCATAATAAGTCTTTTAACGGCTGCAATTTGTCTTGCTGCTGCTGCTGCTGCTGCTGCATATCTTGGATATATTGATTTATTTGCTTAGTAGAATTTCAGCTATTTTCATCATTCATTGATTGTTTTTTTCTTTTTCTTCTTTTTTCTTCTTTTCTTTTTTTTACTTTTTTCTTTTCCTGTTTTCTTTCTTTCTATTCCTTCTTCTTTTTTCTTTCTTTCTTTCTTTCTTTCTTTCTTTCTTCTTTTTCTTTCTTTGTTCTTTTCTAGCTTTTTCTTTCTTTCGTCTTTTCTTTTTTTTTCTTTTCTTTTCTTTTTTCTTTTCTTTTTCTTTCTTTGTTCTTTCTTCCTTTTCTTATTCTTTTTCTTTGTCTTTTCTTCTTTATGTCTTTTTCTTTTTCTTTCTTTCTTCTTTTCTTCTTTCCTAATAATAATAACTTTCTGATTTCATTGATAAGATAAAGCAGAAATTCTCCCAGTGCTAGTGTATGTCTGCATCACTTGTTTTTTTGGTTCTCGGGAAACTGACAGTTTTATGTCTACAAAAACGATACCCATGCCGCAAGAGGAAACTGGACAATTTCCACCTCAGATGCCTACGCTGCATCCTACGCATACGTGGCAGGACAAAGCGCCAACCATAGATATGCTGGAACAAGCAAACAGGAACAGCATGCCCGACATCATCTGCGAGAGAGACGCCTACTTTGGCTTGGTCACATCAGGAGGATGGACAAAGGCTGCATCTCTGAAAACTTACTGTACAGCGAATCGGCAGACGGCACCTGACCAACAGGGAGACTTTGCTTGCACTTTAAAGATGCCAGGAAAGGAAAATAAAGACATGCCACACTGGCACCAACACATGGGAGGCTTGTGCAGACGACTGTGCGACCTGGTGACTCCTTGTCAAACAAGGAACGTAAAGGAGTGAAAAAGAGCAACTCCAGCAGGCATCACTGTTTGCTTACAGTGATTGCCATTCAAGAGGTGGACTGTTCAGTCACTCACACAGCTGCAGATTAAAGAAGAAAGGGAAAAATGGACACTACACCATCGTCTTTAGTAGACGGAAGGATGCCAATTAATCAAATCAATCAAAAAAAAAAAGTAAGTCGTCAGTATGGCTTAAAGTCAGTATCAGCCAGACAGCGAGGGAGTCTATCCCCTTTTCACTAGCGTTAGACTAAGGAGATTGTTTTGGCATCTGAGGTGGAGTGCCACACCCACCATAAGCTCTTCACTTTACCGCACAGATCCCTGTGCTACTCATACGCTGAGTTGGCGAGAGCTGGTATCGAACCCGTATCCTTGTGATTCCGAGGCGGATGTTCTACCGACTGAGCTAAAAGGGTTGAAATAATTTTCTCCTTGATGAACGGGAGGCTTTCTCTAACAATAAACAATGTGGAAACTTGTTGCTGTAAGACATAACTAATCGCACAGAATTTAAATTTACTAGTGCCTAGAAAAAATCTAGATGAGAACTACACAAAGATGCTGCATGCTCTTTTCAACAAATCTTTGAAGCAGTACCCCAGAAAGCAGCAGTACAGCTACTTGCCCCCTATCACACAAAACATCCAAACAAGATGAACATGCTGGAGAAGCAAGGATAAACTCATAAGTGACATTCTCTGGTAGACACCTGCAAGTTGACACACCAGTGCAGACTAACCAGCAAAAACCTACATCGATCAATACTGTGTGGATTCTGGATGCTGTGCAGAAAACCTCTCAAGGGCAATGGCTGATTGATCATAATATCTATTACCAATATAAAATGTACTTCTTTTATATACTCAGTGGTTTCTTCATAATGATCACCAAATATTACTAAGAGGCTTAGAAAGAATATATATGTATATATATATATATATATATATAAGAGTTCTAGAATTTGCTTGAAGCATTGTGTTTATATTGGTTTGGTGGTTGGTTTTGAAGGCTATCACAATGCAAGCGTAAAGGAAAATGTGGTAACTATGATGTTGTTCATCTACCTTTGATTCATTTCCTTAATATATTTTGGGATAAAGATCCCTTCATCAGAAGATTTCTGAAAACTAAGTTCTGATGCTTGTGGCAAGGATCTGTCCATACTGTTATATGTTTGGCGAAATCTTCTTTGAATTCTTTGCATGTGTATGTGTGTGTGTGTGTGTTTATGACTGTATGTGTATGTGTGTGTGTGTTTATGACTGTATGTGTAAGTGTGTGTGTTTATGTGTGTTTATCCAACAATATCTTAGTACCATTCCAGATTTGGCCAATCCTTTTGATTTTTTCTCTCCCATTCCTCTTCTTTTTTTTTTTTGGTAAGGTGGTTCATCCAGCTGTACGTGGTTTGTTTATTTGCATGTGCCTGTGTGTGTGTGTGTGATCTTCACTCGGCTGTTCATGGGATATTTTATTACTTGTGGTATGCTAATGTATATATTTGCTGTGCCTGTATGCTTTTGTATGTGCATGTGTGTGTGTGTTATGTGTATGTGTGTGTGTGTGTGTGTGTATCTGAGTGTCTTAGTCTGGTGTCTGCTGTGCTTAACAAAATGATAGATAGATAGATAGATAGATAGATATATTTCTGTTAAATTACATAAAAAATTTTGATTTTTAAAGTATTGTAGAATAAATATCATACTCACCTTCACAAGAAAGCTGTGACTAGCATCCAGTCACCATACAAAAAAAAAGACAGAGAGTAACTGAATACACTCTGTAGCAACTGAGACAACATGGTTAAGTGTTCAGTATATATGGATACAAATATACACACTAAAACTACCAGCCAATCAAAATGCTGGAAATAGACTTGCCCAAAGTTCCAAGCTGCTATTTAAACCACTTACAAAGTTGGATTCTCAGAAGCTGATCCAACTTGCAACATTTTGAATACTGATCAGTTTACACAAATCTCGAACAAGTATTATGAAAAATTTAAAAAAAGGTAAATAAAATAAAATAATTTTTGTTGCCTATATCTTAAATTAGAAATACACCCTTAAATATTTATAAATTTGTACATCTAATATTTTGATTGAATTTCTCCAAATAATTAAAAAATGGGTTCCACTTTAATACCCGTTTCAGTTAACTTGATTATAGAAATTAATCATTTAGAAAATTACAAATAAAAAAAATGAAAAATAAAAATAAATGAAATAAAGAAATTTATATACTTTTATGTAAGATTAATTATTCAATTAAAATTATTTTACTATGATGGAGATTCACTGTCTGTAACCAAAACTATGTCAAGAATTGTGTGAGTTTATCAAAGAGAAGTTAGTTTATAATCAAAATTATCAATACCTAGAATAAATCTTATTTATTAACGGTCTCTCTATGAAAATCTGAGGAGGTAGATTTGCCTGAAGACAGCCCATGTTATTTGTGCTTGCGAAATCCTATATATGTATATATCTTTATGCATGTTGAATTAAACAAAAGACACATCTCCTGTTTAACAATTTTATTTGTGATTTTTTCAAGTTTTCTGGCCAACTTTTTAATATTTGGATGGAATTCGTTCGTGGATTAGTCCACCAAAGTTCATGTCCTGAGTACTTTCAGCACTTTGAAGTGCCATCATCAGGGGTGATGTGTTCCAGTTTTTCACACACACACATATATATATATATATATATGGGAGAATATGTGCTTAAATGAAGTCGAACCTATTTTTTGAAATTTAATTCATTAATAATTAATTAGGCGGGATTAAACTATTTAAATGTAAGGCTAAACAAATCGAGAAAAATCAATCTCTGTATGTACATTTCGGCCAGAGATTGATTTTTCTCGATTTGTTTAGCCTTACATTTAAATAGTTTAATCCCGCCTAATTAATTATTAATGAATTAAATTTCAAAAAATAGGTTCGACTTCATTTAAGCACATATTCTCCCAAATATTGTCGGCTGAAAATAGCCATATCACAAACATCGTCTGTTTGTTTACATCTCATATATATATATATATACACTCATCATTTCATTTTCCTATAATTAAAAACTAAACTATGTCATAGATGAATAAAAGATTCAAGTAGAATATTTTAGAATCTCATGAAGAATTTGATCTGATATCAATAAATAAGGAAAGGTATGCACCCAACTATTCTTTCTTCATTTATGGGTAAATAGTATGGCTTATTTGGCTATTTAACCTTAGATGAGCAACCAGCCTAGAGGGAAAACTCTGAATTCCAAACTCTGCTTAAGAAATTGACCTTGTGTCACATCCTACTCATGTGGAGGGGTCGGTAAATCTATATGAAATAAAGAATTGCTTTTGCAATTGTTCAAATTGTATAATTATAATGAGACCAGAAATGGTTTGATATTGTGAACAAAATTAAATTTTTGTCACAATCAAAATGTTTATACAATATTAAGATTTTGTCTGATATTAATATTTCTGATGTTTTGGTGGTGGATGAGGGTCAAGCCCCAGTATATTAATGCACAGGAAGTTATTATTATTATCATTATTACCACCACCAACATTATGATCATTATTCTAACTGTTATCCTTACTGTTAATAATAATATCTCTGTTTTTATTACCAATATCTAATATACTTAGCAAAGTCACTTTTTTTATACTCTGTGGTCTACACCCTTTTTTCATAACAAACACAAAATATCACAGAGAGACTAAGAAAGACTATATATATATATATATATATATATATATATATATATAATCCAAAAGTCCAGAGAAGAAATCTTCCTTACAACACAAGAGTTTTATTCAAAAAACCTGTCGTAGTTTGAGAGCTCAATGTGTGCTCTTAATGTTAGAGTCACAGAGCAGACTCTTATAAGTAAAGAAATAACAAAAGACTTAGAGATTTAGCGTTATAGTCTATTTCAGGGAGCTTAGACAAATTGTCTAACTCTGCCGACTCATCAGATGTGAACGTCACACACACACACACACACACACATATATATATATATATATATATATATATATATATATATATATATATATATCATCTTTCCATTTTTCTTTAATTAAAAGACTATACTACTTCATAGATGAATAACAGATTGAAGTACAAAACTTTTAATCTCATGAAGAATCAGAAAAAATGGTTTAATATTGGCACAAAATGAAACTGTTAGAAGACCAGAGGGCACATCATCTGATACATTGTACAGATAATAATAAAGATGAGGAAATATATTGAATAATCCAAATAATCCAGCTTCATCTTAAAAATTCAGAGAAATAGTATGGAAGATATTGAATGCAGACCAGTTTATAATCAAAGTTAGGGTTAGACTCAAAACAATACTTTGCTTCAACTAAAGTTCAACTAAAGAAGGCTGGAGAATAGATATGCCAAAATAGTAATTAAAGTTGTTGGGGTGGACAAATGTCAGTATCATCCAGACAGTGTATATTTATCAATCCCTCTGCATGAGCAGGTCAATTTCTTGAGTGAAGAATAACAGGTTTGAATTAAGAGTTTTCTCTCTTCTAGACTGGTTATCTAGCCAAAGTTAAAGAGCCCAGTCTGCCCTACTATTTACTCATAGCTGGAGGGACAATATATGGATTCATATCTTTCTCAAGGTTAACACTTCACTAATTATTATAGCCCTTAATAAACAATTATAGCTTTAAGTAACTATTCTTAATACAAATAATAACCAACCTTTAGAATCTCATGAAGAATCTGATGTTTATATCAATCAAATAACAAATAGTCAGGAGATTTGCAATTGTTTAAATTGTCTTTTTATCAAAAGATTATCTGAGAGCAAAAATGGTTTAATATTGGCACAAAATGAAATTTTCATCAAAACTGAAATGTTTTACTTTATATTGATATTTTTGATCAAGCTTCTTTGTTAAAATTTACTGAAAACATTTGTCAGAACTCTTTTTTTTTGTCAGAAACTTTGAAAAAGTTCTCATGAACCCATGTTGGTGATTTGATGCTCTTAGGAACATTTTTCACTAAGGAATTACTTGGACATTATTATTATTATTATTATTATTATTATTATTATTATTATTATTATCACTGTTGAATTATTTTTGATATATAAGGCATAAGGTAAATGGTCACTTCTACTTATAGACTCAACTATAAACACGTGACCTGAGAAGGATTCTTATTGTCCAATCACTGGCACTGCTGCTGCTGCTTCTGCTGTATTAATAGAGACCCCAATCTGAGATTATTTCATTGACATTTGGATTCCCTTGGACGACGGACTTACAAGGAATACGTTAACACCGGATTCTTATTGGCTTGCTTACTTATTCATTACATCTGGAACGAAGGATGGCTGCCAGATACTTAACAATCACCAACATTATGATAATTATTATAACTGTTATCCTTACTGATAATAATGATATCTTTATCATCAATACCTAATGTATGTACGCTCATTATTAATGCTATGTTTAAATTGTCTAATTGTAATGAGAGCAGAAATGGTTTGATATTGTGCACAAAACTAAATTTTTGTCACAACCAAAATGTTTATACAATATTAATACTTTACCTAATATTAACAATTTTTATCCAGCTTCACTCTTGATCTTTACTGATGAACACACTTTTCTTTTTTTACAAATATTGAAAATCATTTTCTAAACCCTCACTGTTCATATAAACCTACATTAGAATTAGAGAAAATTTATTAATAGCTAAGTTACAACCTCACATAAACAGTAGGTTAGAATTAAATACTGAATATATAATTAGTTAACATACACATTCCATAAATACACATATATATATAAATAATAAAAATAAATAATAATATAAATAAATAGATAAAATAAAAGGAATGAAATTGAAATTGATTGAACAATGGATATCACGGCTTTTCCGCGCATGGCGTTATAACAACCCACGAGACACGTGTTTATAACGTCCAAAACAAAAAACACACAAGACCGCGTCCATTTCAAAAACAGTCTCTGAAGATGAAGTTTCTTCGAAATTGTTTAGACACTGAACATTATTTTATTTTTTTATACGCATTGTAATTGCCTTCTTGATATAAATAAATAATAAACCTACATTAGTTTTATTACAATTTACATAAGCATAAATAATTTTGTTTGCAGTTTTAACTTTTTTCCATCCACTCACTTAAATTTACTTATTTCTTATTTTATTTTACTTTCTAATAGAAATTCTTTCCTCACATCCTGTATTTTCTTGTTATTGTTTGAGATCAGGGAAAACAGGATAAACATTTTTTTTTCATGAATACAGCCAGAAGTACTTGTAACACATATTTCTATTTGATCTTTAGAAAAAGAAGATAAAAAAGTTATTGATGATCTGATACATTTTTACTACTGTAAACAAAAGGAAACCTTATAAATATTAGATAAAAATATTGAGTCTTTTCTTTCCATTCAATATGAATAGAACCTATCCTCAGTCCTATTGTAAGACAACATAACAAAGTACAAGCTTTAAAATCTCAAAAGAAATAATAGATGAATGAAAACACTGAACAGGTTATCATTATTATTGTTAGAAAACAATTGGAGGATCCTTTGTGATCAAAACAGGCTGATGTTTAGCAAAACCAGGATAAAAATTTATGACGTATACAAGATAAAATCTTAATACAGAATCTTAATGATACCTGTAATGTATGTATTTACCCAATCCATTTGTCACAAGCAGGATGAATGAATATATATTATATATATATATATATATATATATATATATATATATATATATATATTTTTTTTTTTTTTTTTTTTTGATAATAGCACCAATGTTCTAAAATGCCTATAATTACATTAACAAGTTATAAAATTATAATAATATTAAAAATGATAATAAAATCAATAATAATAATAACACTAATAATAATAACAACAACAATAATAAACACAACCTATATAAATAGAAAATGGAAAAGCCCATTGTTGTACGGTTTCAAAATAGCCTGAAGATGGCCCACGAAAGTAATATGACATATGGCAAATACATCAGCCAATTTTTGCCAGATATTACAAAAATAATCCGGCAATAGGAAAAAACAAAGGACAAAACTTGCAGACAAAAAATGGCTGCATTATTTTACAATATATGCCTACAAGAAAAAATGCTGCCTAAATACACACACACACACATATATATATATATATATATATATATATATATATATATTTCCCCCTTCCTTCATTATCTCAAACAAATTTATTTAATTCACAAATGGGATCCTAATAGGTAATACCACTCTGGGTGAGAGTGGATCTGGGAGTAATGTTAACAAAGGGGTGAGTCCCTGCTATTTACCCATTGCTGGATTGAGAAGGGATGGATTCATATATTTTTTAGCCTCAAAGTGAAACTCAAACAGCTGTGCCTAGGAATTGAACTTGGATTGCTTTGTCCATTTTCTATGACAGTAACTGTAATGCCATGTGCACCTCCAATATAATACAAGAGTAAGCAGAATAAAACTGAAAATAGAATTGACAAACTCCAGAAGAGATTAGGGAAACAATGTTTATAAAATATGCACAATCATTTCCAGGTGTTAAAAATAGGCTGCAATGGTAAAAAAGAAAAGAATTCCCAGTTGATATCAGAACAGCTGGATTTTATTTTAGGAGAGTCCAAAGATCCCCCCCCCTCTCAATGCTCTAACATGAAAAAAAATTCTTATAAATATGTAAGATATATGAGTATTAATGATTTGATTAACGTTTTTTCCTACCAACTTCTTTTTATGGAACACGTATTTTTCCTGAAGCTGTAATCTTTTATTCATAGCTCTCTTTCTAATTCTTTACTCGTCTCATCTCTACTTCTTTCTAATTATATAGAACTAATTAAAGTTCTAGTTCCCTTCGAACACACAAAAAGAATTTGGTAACATTGGAACCTTGAAGTTTAAATGGTTATATAGGAAAAAAGCCTTTAGTCAATCAGTGAGAATTAACGGGTAGTAACTTTTCGGTACAGATGGTTTGGGCGAGAGAACTCTGTTGGATGTAATTTATCAAGGTGCAGATTGATAAAACGGTGATGAGATTGGAGCTGTATTGTAGTCTTTAGGAGAGTCCGTGATAAGGAGACGTATGGGTCGGCAAGACGAAATAAGGGACAAAGATTAAAATTTGACAAAAATCGGTGTTATAAGAAATAAGAGTGTGAACTCATTGTTGTTGTTCGGCCGCCGTAAAAGATAAGCGGGGAGCTATGAAAGGTATGTGCGTCGTGAGGGAGATGGCACCGAGGGGTTTCGGGATGAGGTGTGGGATCGATCACCGATAGCGGTCACTTTCGGAATCGTTCTCTGGCTCTGATGCGAGAGCGTAGAGCCGAAGAAGAGATCAGGAAAATCGAGTATTGATGACAGTCACTAAGAGTGTATGGGAGTATTGGACAAGTCAGGAATACATACGAGGGAGAGAACGTTAGTTGATGGGTTCAGGGGGCAAGGGAAAAGGAAGTTGAGTCCTCGAGATGATGTTGATTCCGTCAACTTAGGATACTGTTGTAAGTGGAATCGGTCACTTGGTGCGGGAATAAAGTCAGGAATATCTCAGCGAGTTGTAGCGGGTAGCGCTGTAGTGGTCAGGGGGTAAGGATGTTCGCCTGGCCACGGTGAGGTGTTGAAGTAAGGCTGAGTGTCCGGGTGGGCGAGGGCGTGCGTGGTGGTGGGTGCGTAGCAGTTCTCTTGATCCTCTCGTCTGGTGATATTCTCGGTTCCAGGCCGTCCGTCCACTGCCGATTCTCAAAATACCCGAGCTTATATGCTGGTAGATGGCTCCAGAAGCTTTTGGGTTTTAAGCGGGAAGATTTTTCATTGGTTTAAAATCCGGATTCCTTACAATATTATTTTTTGTTTATTTTGGAATTCCTCTCAAGCGTAACTCAATCCGAGCCTATGCGCAGAACTGCGTCGAATTGGTCACTTCGTGAGAGGGTACCATTGAGTTCACATCCGTTTGTTGCTCCGACTTGAGTTTTGATGTTTATGGTAGCGAGGTGTATTTTGTGAGTAAGCATTGTGAATCACAAGAGATATCTTCGCTCTGATATAACAAAGTTCCCCAAGATATCAATTTGATTCACAATGTGTATGTATGGTTATGTAGGTGGTGTGTTGACTGTGGATTCACTGCATTATGAAGTCCTTGTAACGCGTTGGCATCTGACTTCGCGTTTGCCTAACCGGGATCGTTTCCTGTTGTTTTGTTGTTGTTCAGAACATGTCATGCTGACCGGGAGATTGTGTGGGTTTCTGCACAGTGGATTGCTCGGTGCGTGGTGGTTCCTGATGCTGTTGGTGCACGTGATCTGGCGGAGGAGCTAGTACGTTGTGGGGACAGGTGTTTTGGTCGAGGTGTGAGGCGTCGAATGTGGGCTCGGTGAACCCAGTCGGTTTCACCCTTTCGTTTCTCACTTGAATCACCATTCGTTTGTTTTTAACACTTCAAAGGTGCCTATCCAGTTTAAGTGAGACGAATGAGCGATGGTAGATTGAGGACGGTGTAATAGCACCATATCGCCGACCCGTATTGGGTCTTGATACCAGCTGGTTCAGTCTGGTATTTGATTTGTGGTCGACTTCGTTGTTTGCCAGGGTGACACGTCGATGGACTTGTCTCAATAGAGCATTGATCTGCATGCCATATGCGTGGGGCTTTGGTTTGTGAGCTCGTTGTGTAGCGGTTTGGGTAAACCGATGTTGGGTTGTCGGCCGGTGATCACATAGTGAGTGACGCGCCGGTGGCGCTGTTAATTGTCGCGTTCATGTGAGATGACGGATTCGAGTATATCCGTCCATTCACAATTCCGATCTTCGCATAGCATGAAGAGAGATTCTTCATTGTACGGTGCTGTCGTTCGATGTTACCCGAACTCTGCGGCCGCCAGGGGCAGTGCAGTTCCTGTGTGATCGACATCAGCTCGCAAAAACGTCTTATATATCTCTCCTGTGAAGTGGGTCCCGCGCGATCGGAGGATACAATTCGTGGTATTTCCGGTGGCGGAGGAAAACAGTATAGTCCCCGAGCAGCGTCGATGGCCCGGTCTCTCGCGCAAGTACGGCCATGAGATGACGACTGAAACTGTCAAGTATGGTTAGGATGTAACGTTTTCCCTTCGAGATGGGCATTGTCACGAAGTCGACGTAGATTATGTCGAAGGGCTTTTTTCCACGTTTGCAATGGCCGGCAGGCCAGTATCGGCGTTTGCCATAGTTTCCCTTCCGTTTGGCGCAGACTTCACAAGATCCGACGTACGTTTCGAGTGTCGCGGTCCTTGAATCCCCACCAATAGTCTGGCTAAGTGGGCGCGCATACGGGTGACCCCAGAGTGGTTGATACAGTCGTGGGCCTGATACAGGAATTTGTGCGAAGCTGTATGGTACAACCAGCCTTGGGAATGTTTACTGTCTCTAACCATCAAGACCGCGCTACCTGGCTCTAGTAGAATTTTATGCAAGTGTTTTGGTACAGGGTGTCCGATGGTCGTCGGGATCCATGCGAAATCCCTTGCTTAGATCGTTTGTTTGGATGGCCTCTAATGATTTCTGAGAGTAATTTATTGTCAATTGTTCCGCTGCTATGTTGAGGAGATCGCAATTCTTCTCGGTTGGATGGGTGGACGTAAGTGGTATGCGAAAAAAATGCGTCCGCGATGCGTTTGTGGCATTGGTGCCTTGTGATGTGTGGGTCTTGGCGAATGAGTTGTAAGCCACTGATATCGCCCAGACACCATGAACGGGATGTAATATGGAGATCAGATCCCTTTATTTTGAATGCTTTCCCCGCCGGCGTAGAGTCGGCCGTCATTTTAACCCTTTTTTTGTCCATGGCTTCTGCTGAGCATGTCGGCCCACACATTCTGATTCTCCCCTCAACGATTCCAGTACGAATTTGTAGCAGGAAATCTCTTCTTGCCAACGACGTATCTTGGCATTGTTGAATTCCCGCTGGTCCAGGTAAGTCAGTGATCTGTGGTCGGTGAAAATGACAAAGGGGCGATTGCGCAGGAATAATCAAATTTGCCGATCGCCACTTTATTGCATACGCCTCTCGTTCCGTTGTGACCAGTTTCTGTTCCGTAGTGTTGAAAGTGTGTGAGGCGACAGCTATAATTTTTTTCTTTCCATTCTCCGCCTCCTGCCATTAGGATGGCACCACAGGCACGTCGCTGGCATCGGTGGTAAGGGTGAAACAGTTGGGAAAAGTCGGAAATGAGATGATCGGTGGTGAAGAGAGTCGGTTTTTTATTTTTTGAATGCCTTGTCGGCTTCCTCCGTCCATAAGAAATGTCCTTTGCTTTGTTAGCTCGTGGATGGGATTCATAAGGTGGAAAGAACGTGTCCGATCTTATCTGTTCGTATTAGGCGAGTCTCCAGAATTGTCTGATCCATACTAATCGACCGAAAGGCTTTGTAGCGCCTTTTTTGATGTTGGGGTTGCATTCTCCCTAATGGCACGAACATATTCTGGTCGGTCCTTAGAATCCCTCGCTGGTCACTAATGTCGCCAGGTTTTTGCCTCAAGTGGCGAGGAAGGGCAATTCTCGGGGTGAGTTTGAGCTCCGAAATTCGCAGGGCGGTGAGAGCCTGCTCTAGTGCCGAGTATGTATCTCGATAATTCTTAGCATGTGACCAGATTGTCGTCGATAGGAGGATAGTTTGAGCGAGATGGACCGTCGCCAGGCTTGCTAGCAATCGGAAGAAGATTGTCCGGCCCGACGTGAGGGCAGAAATGCTGAGAGCGGTGGTATGGTAACACTTGTCCTTCCATGTGAATGCTGTTTTGTAGCGATCGCGTTCATCGATTTGTATTTGCCAATACCCGCTGCGGAGATCGAGGGTGGCAAAGTATTTATTGCCTTCCCCGATCCTGTGGAACAGTTGGTCGATCCTTGGCATGGGGTATGGGTCGAGATCGATCAATACCTTATTGAGAGTTCTTTGAAGTTTGCAACGACTCGAATTGTTCCATTTTTCTTACGCACGGCGAACACCGGACTGTTGAAACCCTTAGGATCGTGGCAAGGCTCAATTATTCCCACAGAGGCCATGTGGTTGATTTCGTCATCGACGTCGCCTTCAAGTGCCTGGGCTATAGGATGTTGCCTTTGGCTGCGCGATTGACCATTTGTTGGTATCCGAACGGGCTTGACGAAGGTACCCTTATCCCCGTTTTGTGTACCGAGGACGTCGCTGTAACGAAGAAGTAGGTTCGTTACGCCTTCTAGTTCGTCGCGGTTCGGGTGGTTTGGGAGTGATAGCCCTGTATTTCGTTTTAGCCAGCGCAACTTTTCTTCCAGTGTCTGGTAAATGGGCACTGGCGTTGCGGTCAGCCGACCTTCACTGCTGTTAAGGGTTTGCGCCCCATACACAGGGTTGTTGTTGAGTGAGCCGACCTGGTCATGTGCTCGTATTAGCGGGGCTGTGTGTGTCACTAGACCCGACGCCGTGGTTCGTTTGAACTCGACAGTTGCGTCCTGGTTGTTGATTGTGTACGAGTTGAGTGTGTTGTGACCAAGGATATTTTGACCGATCAGAATCGGTGTAGACTGAGCCGTTACCAACACGTTGATTTCACCGAAGATGGGGGAGTCATGGTTGCCGATGGCGATATCACAGTTTAGTTCTCCAATGGCAGTAATGCTACCGTTGATCCCTTTTACGTGAACGTTGGAACGAGTCATGTGTTTCTTAGCCTCCTTGGGCAGTTGAGAGATTGGTACAATGCAGGTGGAGCATCCAGAGTCCAACATTGCTTGCACCGGAAAATGCGGTACCTTCGACGATGAAGGTAGAGTTTATGAGAGGTGATCTCTGCCCGGAAGGTTTCTGGAGGTTGTATATGTGATGGCGAGTGGGGGAGAACCGAGACTGGGCCATCACATCTCGTCTGGTTCGTACCGAAAATCCTGTACTTCCGTGTTTATAGATGGTGTGTCCCTATCCATTTCTGCGACATGGGCATGGGTGTGAGGCGGATGACGATATGGGCAATTTTGGCCGTGGAAGCAAGCGCGGCCCATGGTGTAGTTCCAGCATATGCCGGGTTCTGGTTGCGGTCGCGGCCTCCGCGTGTCCGGATGTTGTTGCGTTTGTGTGATGTAGTAGCATTCGTCTGTTGTGAGCGCGGTGGTTGGTCACTTGTTCGTGGTGGTTGTTTGAGTTTGGTGACGTGTTCCCCGACTCCATCGCTGTGGTCTATGCGTGTAGTATGCGTTGTCATGCGATGTCGTGTCGTCAGTCTTTATGCCCCGATCGATGTATTGTTGGGCTTCACACGCTATACCGCTTGCTGTGTAATGGTTGTCCATTGTTCTGACGAGGTGAGGGTATAGGTTTGGATTCCACGTTTTGACCTTCTCGCTCATCAACATTGCCCCATCACGAGAAAAGTGTATCGACAGTTAGATCAGAGTTGTTGTCCTTCCTGTGTTTATTTTTTATGTGGACAGCGGCCTCTCTGATTGTGTTTCGAGTCGGCCAGCGAAATCTGTCAGCTTTTCACCGTCTCGTCGTTGTAGATCCCATGCGCGACTAAGGTGTTGGAAGTTTGTCATCTGGCTGCCATGGGTTGCCAGGAGGTATGCCTTCAGCTGCTCGAAGGTGGATGTGTCCTGCCCGGAGTCTGTCATCTGCTGAAAAATGCCGTGGTCGAGTAAATCCTTGGCAGCCTTGACAAATTCAGTTTCCAAGCTGGGATAGTTGGTAAGTTCGGGCGTCACGTGGAGCGTATAGGTTTTGTTTAGGCTGGTGATGAATTGGTTCACGTCGTTTCCAGGGTTGAAGTTTCTTTTGGGTCTCATGGCGTCACGCAGGTTTTGCTGATGCGTTAGTAGACTGTAGTTGTCGGCTGTCTGGGTTGTTGGTGGTGTCGTTGGTTTGGCGTGATCTAGGGCTTCCATCATCCTGTTTATCTCGGTTGTTGCTTCTTGTATTGTTTCCTGACTAACAGGTGTTGGGCAATTTCTTAGGTCGCGGAGATATTTTCTCTGGTCTTTGATAAAGTCGATAATTTCCGAGCGAGTTAATCTTGTATAGTCCATATTTTCCCTTGCAACACGCCTGACACCAGTTTTGTATCTTAGGATATCCGTAAAAGCGTATGGTTTGCAAGGAAGAATAATGGACAAGATTAATTTGATAAAAAATCGTTTATTGAAATAACGAGTGTGAAAATTGTTGTTGTCGCCGTAGATAACGGTAGTAGTTCTCTGGAGTGGCCGAGGGGTCGGTGAGGTGTGGGTATCGTATGATACGTCGGAATCTCTCTTGGCCTGGTGCAAGGCGTGAGGTGGTAGAAGTTGAGTTGATACGGTCACTTGGTGTAGGGACCAAGTCAGGAATATCTCAGTGGAATAGTGATGGTCAGGGAAGGTAGTAGTGGCCGAAGGAGTTGAGTTCGTCAACTTAGGATACTGTTGTAAGTGGATACGGTCACTTGGTGCGGGAATAAAGTCAGGAATATCTCAGCGAGTTGTAGCGGGTAGCGCTGTAGTGGTCAGGGGGTAAGGATGTCGCCTGGCCACGGTGAGGTGTTGAAGTAAGGCTGAGTGTCCGGGTGGGCGAGGGCGTGCGTGGTGGTGGGTGCGTAGCAGTTCCTTGATCCTCTCGTCTGGTGATATTCTCGGTTCCAGGCCGTCCGTCCAACTGCCGATTCTCAAAATACCCGAGCTTATATGCTGGTAGATGGGCTCCAGAAAGCTTTTGGGGTTTTTAGCGGGAAGATTTTTCATTGGTTGAAAATCCGGATTCCTTACAATATTATTTTTTGTTTATTTTGGAATTCCTCTCAAGCGTAACTCAATCCGAGCCTATGCGCAGAACTGCGTCGAATTGGTCACTTCGTGAGAGGGTACCATTGAGTTCACATCCGTTTGTTGCCTCCGACTTGAGTTTTGATGTTTTATGGTAGCGAGGTGTATTTTGTGAGTAAGCATTGTGAATCACAAGAGATATCTTCGCTCTGATATAACAGAATTCAGAAATTTCTCCAAGATTAATGAGACATTATAGATATAGTCATGATTACTAATATTTACAATTAAATCAAATTTTGACATTAATGTTTTTTCTATCACTCTTCCTTATATGGAATACGATTTTCCTGAAGCTGCAAACTTTTTCATTTATAGCTTTATCTCTAATTTACTAATTAAAGTTCTATTCGTTTCTAGAACAAAACAAAAAGAAAATCTGTTAATATTGAGAATTTAAAACTTGAAGTTTAAATTGTTAAAATATTAGAAAAAAAGCATCGGAATCAAAAGTTCAGGAATAAAAAATGGAATTATAACAGAATTTGTAAAATCTTTGTTTTTTTTCAGTATTTATTAGTCAGTTGAATTCAGAAATTTCTCCAAGAGTAATGAGACATTATAGATATAGTTATGATTACAAACATTTAAAATTAAATCAAATTTTAACATTAACGTTTTTCCTATCACTGTTCCTTATTTGGAACACGATTTTCCTGAAGCTGTAAACTTTTTTATTCATAGCTTTATCTCTAATTATATTAAGTATTTACTAATTAAAGTTCTATTCATTTTTAGAACAAAAAAATAATATGTTAAATTGTTAATTTAAAACTTGAAGTTTAAATTGTTTAAATAATTGGGGAAAAAAAGCTTTGGCATAAATTCAGAAATAAAAAATGAAAAAATTATAGAATTTGCAGAATCTTCATTTCTAAGTGCTTATTACTCCAAGAGTAAATTTGTCTCAACTCTAATAACACCTCCTCTGCTAAAATAATAATTGCATTACTGTTTGCATGTGTGGCAGGATAAAGTTTAAAACTTAGAAAAGTCTGAGGTTTTATCCCAGATTTAGGGTTAGGGATGCCCATTGTTCTAAATTTTTTTCCCTATATCTGTTATATGATTAATTGATTGATTATAACGGCATGTCAATCCATCTGGGATTTTTTATGCCAGAGGTTAGGGCATACATTCTATATTTATATTTATATTTTTTGTATTGTTTCTTAATTTTTTTTCACATGGTTATATGGTTTCAAGTAGGTGTAATGGTTATAGTCGTAAGAGATGGATTCTTCGACCCAAGTTCAAATCATGGGCGAAGCTGTTTGCATTTCACATAGCACTAATACCCTTGGGAAAGATATGAATCCAACTACTCACCCTCCAGCTATGGTCAGCTAGTAGGGCAGACTGAGCTCTTTAACCATGGCTAGGTAACCAGTCTAGGGAAAAGGAAAACTCTGAATTCAAACCTGTTAAACTCCGCTTAAGAAATTGACCTTGCGTCACATCCTACTTGTGTGGAGGGGTTGGTATATATATATATATATATATATATATATATATATATGGTTTAAGTATTCCTATCTAATACAGAAGTGGACATTAGAAGAAATTAAGAAGACAACCACACAACACAATATGATTCATGTGTATATGCAAGAGGTGTAATAGTTACCGTCGTAGAAAATCGACATTATGAAACGAGTTCAAATTTTCAACGAGGCTGTTTGCATTTTACATAACGCTAATACCTTTGGGAAAGGTATGAATCCAACTATTCTCCCTCCAACTATGGGTAAATAGTAGGGCAGAGGGGGCTCTTTAACCTTGATTAGGCAGGCAACCAGTCTAGGAAAAAGAAAGCACTGAATTCAAACCTGTTAAACTCTGGTTAAGAAATTGACCTTGTGTTGCATCCTGCTCATGTGGAGGGGGTTGTTATATATATATATATATATATATATATATATATATATATATATTATATATATATATATATATATATATATATATATATATATATATATATATATATATATATATATATATATATATATATATAAAGTTAAACCTAATGAGTCAGATATACCTACTGACAGTTTCACATAGTAGCTCTTCAGGGCAAAGATCTGACTCTAATAAAGTTAAGTTTGGTATATTATATATATATATATATATATATATAATATATAATGCAGGTTTGATCCCTTAATATTACTATTGCTTATGAATATACTTATGTTTACATTAATAATTTGTCCCAAATGACTGCATGAGAGTTCATTAATGACGGTTGGAAGAGAATCAGAATGTCACAGGGTTGGAGTAGATAGAGCAAACCTTTGTAAAAGACAGAATGAGAAGAAAAATAAATTCCGTCTGCCTTTGTCGGTAAGAAGAAACAAAAAACAAGCTCTGCTTTGGTAATGCTGTTTTGACAACAATCAGAAAGTCGTGACTTGTGCTGAGAGAAGAAAGAAGTCTCTTGGTATTTCTCATTACAACTTACTTACCTAAAATCCACATACTATTAAATAGGGAATAGTTAATTAAAACGACTTAATTGCTTGGAAAAAAAAATTGCTGGTATTAAATAACCTAACAAGGGTTGACAAATCATAAAGGCAATCAACCAAGTGAATAAGTTTTATTCATTTCCAGGACCATATTACCTTTAGTTCACATAGTGCTAATAACCTTGGGAAAGGTATGAATCCAACTACTCTCCCTCCCACTATGGGTAAATAGTAGGGCACACTGGACTCTTTAACCTTGGTTAGGCAACCAGTTTAGAAGAAGGAAAACTCTGAATTCAAACCTGTTAAATCTGTGCTTGGGGTGGTCACTACTAGAATAGGTTCAGGCCTACTTAGTGATCTATTTCAATTTAAAAAAAAAATTAACAGAGATTATGTTTTGTTCTTGAAATAGGACCATATGACCTTTAGGCACCCATTTTTGATATCGATTAAGAAAGGACATGTTTACACAGACAATATCTGGTTATTTTAACAGACGATTTTTAGATTATTTTTTAAAATTATAGAACTAACCCCTAACCCCTAACCCTAACCCCTAACAAACAACCGGATATTGACGGTGTAAATGAAAAACATGCCCTTTTTAATTGAGATCAAAAAGGGGTGCCTAAAGTAATATGGTCTGGTATTATTTATTAACAGACTCTTTAAACAAATATATGGATATGTCATCATCATAATCACTTCGTGCTGACAGATTCCTATGAATCTCTCTTACCATCCATCCCTATTGGTCATCGTTCCCTGGCAAGTTATTACCATAGCATCCAGTGTCCTTGCAGAACTGACTAATGTAAGTATTTGCTAGTCAACAAATACTGGTAGGTCCATGTGTAGATGTCCCACAAAACATATGCACCACAAAGTAGCAAGTACCAAGATATTGCAAAACTTTTTGCCTCATCCAAGTAAATAGAATAAAAATAAATAAAACTAATAAGTTTATTTAGGTAACATTTGGGTCTTCTGAAAATACACAACATTCTTCATAGAAATTTAATTATATTTCATTACATAAAAACTTTTGCACAGCTAGTATATATAAATATAAGTAAACTCTGACAATCATACTTGCTTGTGCAACCATCAGATTAATAGGTTCCCAAATGGTGTGTATTCTTTTGTGTTGCATAATGAAAAGGGTAATCTAGTTTGTAAGGCAAACCTCTGGGAAGGTCTTTCCTATTTATACTGTGTGGTTATATTAATTTTATGATCTGTTAATTAATTTACTCTATTATTTTTAATTTAGTATTTTTATCTAATTATTAGTACTATTTACTTATTCATTTTTCTCTTTGGATATGTTACTCAGAACTTGTTTTCATACCTACATTTGGATATATGTTCTGATTGTTTATTTAGGTGTTTGTTTTGTTCTGGGATTATGGGTATTTTTTTCTTCTTAGCAAAGGCTACAGTGTTTTGAGGTGTTGTTGATGTAAGCTGGTGCTATTTTTCTTACTTTCCACGTTATTTTTGGTGTGTTTTG
Source organism: Doryteuthis pealeii (assembly GCA_023376005.1). Lineage (NCBI taxonomy): Eukaryota > Metazoa > Mollusca > Cephalopoda > Myopsida > Loliginidae > Doryteuthis > Doryteuthis pealeii. The sequence continues at coordinate 11,800,745 of CM042141.1, forward strand.
CTTTGATTTTTTGAGGTACCATATGTATATATATATATTGATAATATATTTTTTTTCAAAGGTTATTATTTCATGAATGAAAATAATATCTTTTCTTTCTTCTTAGGACCAGGGAAGTCCCAGTGGTGTAGTGGCTAATGTACGGGACTGCAACATTGTAGTAAGCAAACTTAGACTCCTGTTGTGCAATTATGTTCACTTTTGGACAAATGCCCTTGGAAAAGGTATAAACCCCTTCATCCCTCCAGTGATGGGTTAAATAGTACCACTACTGTTCTTCTACAAGGATGGCTTTAGCATTGAATAAGCCACAGCGGTTGATATGCCATTAAATAAAGAAACCAAAGCAAAATGAAACCCTTTTGTTGACCAAATGAAAGTATGTTTGTTTTTTTGTTTTTTTAGATAATATGTACATTTTATGCATTCATAGCAGTAGTGTAATGTTCTGTAAGCTACTATAGCAGAACATTGCTGCTGATTAAGAAGTTCTTCTCTGTGCAACTCACATCTATGGCCTCATACCAGACTTGGTTTGGGTTATCAAGTCTACATTATACTGATCTGGCTTTTGTATATTCTCATGACACTGTAAAATTTTTTAAATCTTATCTATGCACTACACAAGAAAAAGACATGAATCAATCTTTTCTTCCAAATATGAGTAAAATAGGAGAGTAGACTGGGTTCTGTAGACTTAGAGTTACATAATGGATAGGCATAGCCTATCATTTTTGTAAGGAAGTGTAGTTTAAATTTTAAAATCAACAGTAACACTGAGGAAAATTATACTGGAAGTACAGAGAGTTTGATTGACAAAATTTAACCTCAAGTTAATCTGGAATGGGACTCTCATTGGCTTAAAGAGTCATGTGATCAAGCAACTCTTGGGAAAGTAAAATTTAGTTAGTTAGAGTTGAGCCAGGTAGCCCTGTTGAGCAGACCTATTCTGCATTTGTAGTGATTCTCCCTGCATGTGAGTTAATATTGTATCGGGGAAATAAATGAAAATGTGTACATGAAAATATGTCTCCGTGTTTTCTGATTTAAGAATAAGAACAAAGATGGAATGCTAAAAAACATACAACACCGATGAAGAAAGATAACTCTGATATGAGAAGTAGACATTAGAAGAATTTAAGAAGATGAAGACATGTGAAAGAAGTAAGCAGAGGAATACACAACATTGGTAGGCAACTGATCTTGGAGAACAACAAAAGCATATTCTAATCTGATTTAGTTAGAATTTACTCAGAATCTTCTCTCTCACCAAAAATCTTATCAACTCAATAGAAATGTATTGGAAAGGATTTTACTATATAAATACATTGGAAAATGTTTTATTATAGAAATATATCGAAAAGGGTTTTACAATAGAAATGCATTAGAAAGTATTTTACTAAAGAAAGAAATTGGAAAGGGTTTTACTACAGAAATACATTAAAAAGGATTTTACTGTGTAAATACATAGAAAAGTGTTTACTATAGAAATGCATTGTAAAGGGTTTTACTGTTCAATTGCGTTGGAAAGGATTTTAGTATAGAAATACATTGGAAAGGGTTTTAGTATAGAAATACATTGGAAAGGGTTTTACTATAGAAATACATTGTAAAGGGTCTTATTGTTCAATTGCGTTGGAAAGGGTTTTAGTATAGAAATACATTGGAAAGGGTTTTACTATAGAAATACATTTGAAAGGGATTTTACTACATGAATACATTTGAAAGGGATTTTACTATAAAAATGCATTGGAAAGAGTTTTACTGTTAAAACGTGTTGGAAAAGGTTTTACTATAGAAATACATCGGAAAGGGGGAAAGAGATTTTACTATAGAAATGCATTGGAAACAGTTTTGCTAAAGAAATGCATTAGAAAGTGTTTTATCAATGTATTTTTATGAAAAGAATATACTTAAATTGTCTGCAGATGATATTTCATTCGATTACCAAATGCTATTTGTTTTATTAATTTACTTGTATCATTCAACATCTGTCTGGGTCACCAATTGTTGTTATTATCTCTTACCGTCTTGCGGTTCAATGAGAGGTATGCCCCCATCCATGTACCTGCTTTGATACGCAGTGCATTTAATGTGTTATAGATTACCAAGATTAAAGTACTCAATATTAGAAAGATCTACGCTAGGGCTGTTATCTTTATTAATTATTAAGAGGGGAATACCACTTAGGAAAGACCTTTGCTATGCAGGTAGATTCCACTTGTGTACTTAATTAGTTAAATTGGCATCGATCTAGGAAGGAGGATACTGGATATAGCAGCCATTTTGTTGTCACTACCTGGGTAAATAGAATGAATCTAGAAGAGTAGATGATTCACTCACTCGTACATTTCTCTATGTATATAGTATCACTCATAAATAAATAAACTTTTTTTTATAAAAAGTTAATTTTCATCTGAACCAAAGATCATCATCATCATCATCATCATCGCCATCATGTCATACTGACAGCATGGATTCCCATGAGAGATCAGATTTCCATATGACTCATAATCTATCTATACATATTTAACAACCCTTCTGTGTGAGCAGGATGGGACACAAGGTTAATTTTTAACTAGATTTTAACAGGTTTGAAGTCGGAGCTTTCCTTCTCTTAAACTGGTTGCCTGACTATGGTTAAAGAGCCCAGTCTGCCCTACTGTTGCATAATCTATGGTAGCATAGATTATTGACAACACTATGTAGCGGGAATACAAAGAACCCAAAATGGAAAGTTACAGACCGTTGGGGAATTTTGACCACACAGTTAAAAAACGCAAATCACGTGAAGTAACGTGAGAGCTAGTTAGATCCTCAGTTCCAGGCAGGATGTTGGCAGAGAGAGATGTCTCTTGCCTTAGATGGAACTCATCAACTGCGCATGCTGTGTTAGATAGTAAAAAAGAAACTTAGTTAAGAATAAAAATTGTAAAAAGTACCATGGCGTTGTTGGTCAATGAATGCTATAGCTAGAAAATAAATCAACAACAAGATTGGCCAACCAGAAATAGAAGATAGAATTTAACTTGGAGACTAGATGATCATACGAATAGCCAGAGAAGAAGAAAGAAGTAAGTAATGCAAATATGCATCTCATCTCTCTGATATCTGTCTACCTCTCTCACCGACACAAAAGAACTCTTGTGTATATACCCAAGATGGGTATATAATACTACTATCTACCTATAGCTGGAGGAAGAATAATTGCATTCCTACCTTTCCAAGGGTATTAGCGCTATGTGAACAGTCTTGTCCAGGATTTGAACTTATCTTGCAGTGTACATCTCCTACAACAGTAACCATTACATCAAAAATCTGTATATATATATATATATATATATAATAGTCCAGAGAAGAAATCTTCCTTACGACACAAGAGTTTTATTTTAAAAACCTGTCGCAGTTTGAGAGCTCAATGTGTGCTCTTAATGTTAGAGTCACAGAGCAAATATATAAGTAAAGAAATAACAAAAGACTTAGAGATTTAGCATTATAGTCTAAGCTCCCTGAAATAGACTATAATGCTAAATCTCTAAGTCTTTTGTTATTTCTTTACTTATATGTATATATATATATATGTTAATTTTCTACTAACCCAAAGAAATCTGATTTTTATTATTTCTGATGAAATATTATACTATAAAAATGGATATAGCAATTACTATTCATTACTAAACTTTGGCGTGTTGAAAAAAAAATTCAGTACTTCTGTAAACAAAAATAAAATTGCATAAACATGTATAGTGGGTGAATTTTTTTTTGGACAGCTACATATTCATATTTTTGATTAAACCCTTTCAATGCTGTAGAGGTTGGTGATAAATAATACGTAATAGTAATCAATCACTCAACAGCAGGGATCCCCATCCTTTACAACCCAAGGGCCAGAAAGTTTAACTCACTAGGGTTCGGGGCCAAATCTTAAAAGTACAGAAAAAACAGCTAAATTCACAAAGTAACATTTATAATTTATTGATGATACATCTGATGTTGTTTGCAATCATGAAATTAATTAATATTAGAGTTAAATAAAGAGGCCGCCCTGTCGTTATTGCCCATTCTAACACCCTGGGGCATTAGAATGCACCGACTGCTCCTCTGCAGAGGGGTATGACTCCTCCAATGGAGCCACCTGTTAGCCGTGGGTGGTGACCAGTGATGCTTAAGGATAGAACCCAGGTGGATGAGCAGTTTGTGACTTGCAATACTCCATTTTGGCCCTATCTTGGGCTAGACAGGCAGTTGGAGAGGCCCACTCCAATCAATTGGCTGGTCACGTCAAGCCCTTGCACCTATATGATTTTCCCAACCCTATGGCAAGCCCCAACCCTTTTTATCATATGGGTGCTAGAAGGTGATTGAGGGTCTACATGTCCTGGGTATGACGTTTAACTCCAACTGATGGTGAGGTTACAGTTTTGGAGGTTTGGGGAATATGGAGCACCACTTCATCACCATTTCTCCCTGGTCCACTCTGACCCGGAGTGGTAGTACCTGTTAGGGTTAAATAGAAAAATGTATTTATAAAAAAATTGTATTATTCATTAAGAATTGATTTATTTCAAAACTTTATTGGCATTAAATGACCCACTGAGGTTGATATGCCGTAAAACCAAAACCAAACCAAACAAATGAAGAGGTTTGTAAAAGGACCACCCAGATGACTGATGATTTCACAGCTGCGAACGCGTCACATACTCTAGGCATTCTTCATTTTGGAAAACATTGTGGTATGTAGTGCCAAATATGCTCACTTCATGTGGGTGATCAGGCTGGGGATTCATTCAGATGGAAACACTTGGTTCTTATAGAATTCAAGGATACGGAAAGCAAGAACCTTGAACTTCAAATCTTCTGAACACTGAAGATCAATGAGTTCCATCTGCAGTCAACATCAAAAGGCAAAGAGAAAATTTTGAAAGTTGGGTGAAGGCTTCCCAGATGGGCCTCGAGGGCTGCATGTGGCCTATGGTTTGGGCAGCCCTTGCTCTACCGAAGACAATAATATCAATACATAGCAGTCAAAAAATAAATACACCCTTTAACCCATGTAACCAAAAATAAAATTGTAAATATATATATATATATATATATATGTGTGTGTGTGTGTGTAATATTAGGAAAAATTAAAAATGTGAAACGGACGCTGGTTTTTGAAATCTGTGACACCCATTCTGTTTCGCCATTCAGTTTACCTTTCAAAAATTCATGGATGCTTGCGTTTTCATCAACAATTTTAAATAGGCTGACCGACCATAAAACAAAAGAGTCTCAAAGATTTCTTATTTTCTGTGATACATTTATTTTTTCCTTCAACTAACGAAAGTCCTGCTGAAGATCTATTGAAACAGCATAGGTGAAATAAACATTACTTGTTTATGAACTTGTGTTTTTCAATTTTTTCATATTGTCGGATTCATTTCTTACTTTTTCCTCACATATATATAAATATATATATTTACTAACCCCTCTGCATTAACAGGATGTGACACAAAATCAATTTCTTAAGCAGAGTTTAACAGGTTTGAATTCAGAGTTTTCCTTCTCCTTTACTGCTTACCTAGCCAAGTCTGCCCTACTATTTACCCATAGGTGGAGGAAGAGTATTTGGACACACACCTTTCCCAAGGGCATTAGCACAGTGTGAAATCCAAACAGCCTTGTCCAGGTTTTGAATTCGAATTACATGTATAAATATATATAAGAGGTGTACGTATTTTTAAACTGCTTTTGCATTTTCCACACTGGCTAATCAGCCCTGTTAAAATTTTATCAAACTTGTGCCATAAGAAGTGCGTCTGTTTTGGGGTAAACATGTGCATCATCTCTGAGGGTAAGATAAACACCTTTTGGCCATCATATCTTTGAAGCAAAGTTAGGATTTGTCAACAGGTTTATTGACTGTTAGGAAAGGGTTAAACTGAACAGGAACAAATACAATGTACAAAAAATAGCAGTTCCTATTATAACTTCATTGTAGGCTTAATATAACTTAATATAACTTAATATAACTTAGTCTGGTCTTATCAAATTGCTGAATAGCTGATAGTTCTTTGGAAAAAAGAAGATTATTTAATGAAGAAATAATGCTAATAAGAGAAGAGTAGAAATTACATTTAAGAAAAAGGCTGGTTAATGAGTGAAACAATACATATATATATATATAAAGTAAAGTCATCGGGGTGGCCTCAAGTCGGTATCAGCCAATCAGCGAGGGAGTCTATCCCCTTTTCACTAGCGCTAGACCAAGGAGATTGTTTTAGCGTCTGAGGTGGAGCGCCACATCTACCATCAGCTTCTTACTTTACCGTACAGATCCCTGTACTACTCATACGCTGAGTTGGCGAGGGCTGGTACCGAACTAGGAACCTTGTGGTTTCTAGCCGAACGCTCTATGCTGTGTATGTAGGTATGTTGGTGAGTGCATTCAAGCGATGCAACTGTAGTGTATAATTGATAGGTCACCAATACTTACAGATCTTTCCGTTTATTTATTTGTACATTAATGCAAGGTCCTTGTTAAAGATGATTGAAACGTGACCATCATAAACAAAACAACTCTTGTGACATATCCTTCCCAGTGTATGTGTGTAGACCTCAACCGAATTACATTTCATATACAAACAGACATGAATGCGTGTGTACAACGAAAATGCTTGTAAAAATATTCTAAAGGGAAAAACTACAAAATATGAAATAATTTGGTTTAGCTCGGTCGATAGAGCATCCGCATCGGAACCACAAGGTTACGGGTTCAATACCGGCCCTTGCCAACTCAGTGTTTGAGTAGCATAGAGATCTGTGCGGTAAAGTGGGAAGCTGATGGTAGGTGTGGCACTCCACCTCAGACACAAAAACCTAGTCTAGTGCTAGTGAAAAGAGGATAGACTCCCTCGCTATCTGGCTGATACCGACAATAGGCCACTCTGACGACTTTACTTATGGTGGTTTTATGCTTAGAGATGAAGAATATTCTTACCATGATGGTCCAAAATAACTATGAAGGATAAACAAACGGTCCTATTCTTGGTAAGCTAAGGTTTTATTTCTGATAAAGGACCATAACTGGAAGTTGTGTGCTAGAGACAGTTTTAAGGGTATACACTAATAAATACGTGGGAATGGTATAAACAACTAGAATCAGAATTGGTTTACCTATTAATTCTTCCAAACTGAAAACAATTGTACTGCTTTGTATTTTCTTGTTAAATCAATTTCTATGACACTAAATACTGTGTTTATGGAAACATAATTTATAATTTCTTGTTTGTTGAAGATTTGTTCTGATTTTTAGTAAAAGCAATTTGGACCTTTAGGCACCCCTTTTGCGAAATCGATTCATAAGGATATTTTTTCCATTTACACCATCAAAATCCGGTTGTTTGTTAGGGTTAGGGTTAGGGGTTAGTTTTATAATTAAAAAAAAAAACTCTAAAATTATCTGTTAATAAACAACCGGATTTTGACGGTGTCAATGGAAAAAATGTCTTATGAATTCATTTCGCAAAAGAGTGCCTAGGTCATATGGTCCAGCAATTTTAAAAGATGGAAATAACTGATATATTTGAAAATATATCAGATAGAAATATTCATGCCGACCAGAAACCTATTAATGATTAATTTTCATAATAATCTTCTTTGTTAATCAGTTTGCCACTGAATAAGTCAAGAACTACTGATTTTCTATGGTTACTAAGCAGTCCTTGAGCATGTTCTTAGTATTAAAATAGTTTAAAATGTAGAATAGGTTGATAACTGCTATGTCAACCGGACATAACTTCTTACTCATTTTTATGTCCTTCATAAAGGTATGGGTCCATATCTTCTCCATCCATGAGTAAATACTCAGACAGTTTCGGTTCTTTAGCCATGATGTATTTACCCAACCTCTCCACCATGGGCATGATGTAACAGAAAGTCAATCTTAAAATTTGCTCAACTATTTATCCATAGCTGGGGGGAGAAAAAATTGATTCATGCCTTTCCTAGAGTAAAGTTGGTTTGAATTAAGATTTTTCCTTCTCCTAGTCTGGTTGCCTAACCAAGGCTAAAAGAACCCAGTCTGGCTTACTATTTACTCAAGCAAAGCCAGTCTAGGAGAATGAAAACTCTGAATTCAAACCCTTTATCAATAGGGCAGTAGCATAACTTGTTGTAATGAGTTTGGTTGGGGATCAGAGATCATTTAATTCCCACTCTGTCGGTGGGGTGTTAGAATGTACCGACTGCACCTCTGCAGAGGGGTAAGACTCCCCCATGTGGCAACCTGTGATGCTTAAGGATAGAACCCAGGTGGTTGAGCAGTCCATGACTTGCAATACTCCACTTTGGCCCTTACTTAGGCTAGACGGGCAGTCAGAGAGGCCCCCTCGATCAATCAGTTGGTCATGTCAAGCCCTATCACCTATATGATGGTCCCGACTCTATTGCCCTTATGGCAAGCCCCAACCCCTTTTTATCATATGGGTGCTAGAAGGTGGTGACTGAGGGTCTACATGTCCTGGGAATGACATTAAACTCTATCTGATGGTGAGGTTCCTGTTGTGGAGGTTTGGGGATTGTGGATCACCCCTTCATCACCATTGCTCCCTGGTCCACTCTAACCTGGAGTGGTAGTACCTCTTAGGGTCCCATCTATGGGTTAAATAGAAAAACATGAGTTTATAAACAAAATTTGATTATGCATTAAGAATAAATTTATTTAAAAACTTTGTCGGCATTAAATGACCCACCGAGGTTGATATGCCGTAAAACAAACCAAACCTACCAAATAATTTAATTCAAGCCAGAGACTGTTCTTTGTTACTGGTACCGTGTAACCTAGTACAAACAGTCATATGTTACTTGGAGGGGAGATTAGTCCCACTGAGGACAATTGCTTGGCAAGATAAGACAACTAGTTTTCAGTAACTAATATCTTTCTTTTTATTTTAATCACAAAAACTCTTTGACTACCAAATTTCCCCTCACGGCTGTACCAAATTTTCTTGGTATTTTTTGCTTGTATGATGGGATATTTGAAATTTCACTATCTATTCACAGAACTCATTTTATCCAATCATTATTGTAATCAGAGTCCTTCTGCTCAATTATAATGAAATAACCATCAACAGTTTAAGATAGGATTGCAGTGGTGGGAGAGCCACTGCGAGTGGATTAAAGTAGGCAAAAAAAGAAAATGAAGCATTAAGAGGAAAATGTTTGCAACTATTCTAAAAATTGTTAAGTAAGACTGATTATCAAATATCAGCTCCAGCATAGAGGCGCTTGTAGTGTAATGGTTATCTATGCAACTTTCAAATCATATATGGAGTGAAGCAATTCTTATTGTCTCAGCACAATAACTACCACAATACTAATAACCACAACAATCTCTTCCATAGTTTGAATTGCTTCGATCATGGATATACACACCACAAACATTGCACAGGAAATGGACACAGTGATCTGTGTTCAAAACCTTGATGAAGCTGTTTGCATTTTATATAATGCTAATACCCTTGGGAAAAGTATGCATCCAACTGTTCTCCCTCCAGCTATGGGTAAATAGAAGCGCAAACTGGATTCTTTAACCTAGGTAGGGCAATGTTTAAAATTGCCCTTGTGTCACATCCTGCTCATGTGGAGTGGTCGGGTAAATATATGAACTTAATTTCTAATGGAATGCTGCGTAATATATGAGTAGGGCAACTGGTGTAGGAGAAGGAAAACTCTGAATTCCGACATATCAAACTCTGCTTAAAATTGACCTTGTGTTAAATAGAAGTAAAAACTGGGCTCTTTAACCTAGGTAAGGCAAAACATCTAGGAAAAGGAAAACTCTGAATTTAGATTTTTAAACTCTGCTTAAAATTGACCTTGTGTCACATCCTTCTCCTGTGGAGCTGTTGGGTAAATCCATACTGCATGGTGAACTTAATTTCTCATAGAATGCTGAATTCAAGATAGAGTGAGAGGAGTCTTAATTTATTACTGATGCCTCAAAATAAAAATGTTGTATGGATGAAATGAGGCTAGTATCCACAGTGTAATACATGAGGGAATACTGCAAATTATTGGAACGCAAATTATTTTTCTACATGATTTTACAAGAACATTTATAAAATTAAAAAAAATGCTGAAAAAAAAAAAAATTACCATTGAAAGTGAAAATGAAAGTGAATTACTGAGTTAGAGTCATTAAAAACAAAATGTAAAAAAACGTGTTAAGCTGTATTTTATCAGAAAGGAAAATTCTAAAAAAAAAAAAAAAAAATCGGAAGAAAGAAATATAAAAAGAAAATAGATAAAAAAAAAAGAAGTCAATTTTATCTGGACACAAATGACTGATTGTGTATCCATTGTTGCATGAGAAGAATTGGGCAGACACTGCACACTCAAGCAGTGTGGAGAAAGGGCGTTCCTTTTTTTTTTTCTTCTTTATTTTAAAATACAGCAAAAAACAAATAGGAAGACTTTAATGATATTAGAAATGCCATGTATTGTGTTAAAAGTGCAACCTTTGCAATAATTCATCCTCTCTTACTCCTACCACCACTCCCACTCTCACCACAACCTCCACCACCACCAGCACCACCACCACCAACAACATCATTATAGTAGTCTTATTGTATTGCAGTGTGTTTCATATGCTTATGCATCATTATAGTAGTCTTATTGTATTGCAGTGTGTTTCTTTTGTAATATATTGTTATGATATATATTTGATATGCATACGCATACATACAGACACACATATGCACATATGCATCATTATAGTAGTCTTATTGTTTGCAGTGTGTTTCTTTTGTAATATATTGTTATGATATATATTTGATATGCATACGCATACATACAGACACACATATGCACATATGCATCATTATAGTAGTCTTATTGTATTGCAGTGTGTTTCTTTGGTTTGGTTTTGTTTTACTGCATATCAACCTCAGTGGGTTATTTAATGCCGATAAAGTTTTGAAAAAATCAATTCTTGATGGATAATACAATTTTTTTATGAATACATTTTTCTATTTAACTCATAGATGAGACCCTAACAGGTACTACCACTCCGGGTCAGAGTGGACCTGGGAGCAATGGTGATGAAGGGGTGCTCCACATTCCCCAAACCTCTAAAACTGAAACCTCACCATCAGATAGAGTTTAACGTCATTCCCAGGACATGTAGACCCTCAGTCACCGCATTCTAGCACCCATATGATAAAAAGGGGTTGGGGCTTGCAATAAGGGTAATAGGGTTGAGAAAATCATATAGGTGCTAGGGCTTGACGTGATCAGCCGATTGATTGGAGGGGGCTTCTCCGACCGCCCGTCTAGAGATAGTGCAAAAGGGAGTATTGCAAATCATGAACTGCTCATCCACCTGGGTTCTATCCTTGAGCATCACGGGTCGCCACCCACGGCCAACAGATGGCCCCATTGGGGGAGTCTTATTCCTCTGCAGAGGTGCAGTTGCTGCATTCTAACACTCCAGCTAACTGGGCGGGTGTTTTTTTTTAATATATGATTATAATATATATTTGATATGCATGCACATACACACACACACACACACACACACACACACATATGCACATGCTCTTGCATACGTATGTACTCACTAAGAGGTGCGCTTTTGCGAATGCAAACATACATGCACACATTTATTGCATACATATACTTAAGCTGATATTATGTGTATAAATGTACTTACGCAACACACATGCTCATATAACATATTCACATCCATAAACACACATTAAACACACACACACACACACACACACACTCACGTATTGTATGCATGCACTAATGCATTCAAACGTACATGCAACCATATACATAATTACAAACATGCTTATATATATATAAGACATGCTGGATGCTGTTCGAGAAGCAAGGACGAACTCAAAAGTGATGTTCTTCTATGGAACCTACACTTGGGCATGTCAGTGTTCAGCTTCCAATTTTCAATTCTAAAATGAAATTTGGTGCCAATATTGAGCTTTGTATATTATCAGAATTTTTCAGTCAATATAATTGATACATGGCGATTATATTGTTTCTATATCATTTTAAATATATCCAACCACCAACATAATCCTGATCATTTCTATTGTACTCTGAGTTATTTTTCAATGGCTGAATGGAAACCCTCAAAACATAAAAGTGCAAAATTTTAACTGATGTTGTAGCTGTGCTTCTGAGCAAAAACCAAACTGTCTTTTTGGTAAAAATAATGTTCAATATATGTAAAATAATAATTAAAAAGACAATTTGTCATATATGTAGTGCCACATTAAGATTTTTTCACTTATTGATCTTGCTATGAAAAGATCAGTAATCCTTAATAACTTAAACATTTTGTGCCTATATTGATAGGCCAAAAAAGCTTTTATAAACCAATTTTTAGAAGTAGGGAAGCTCTAGAACTCATTTTATTGACAAAAATATATTACAAATGGTCGCCATTTTTTTTGCCATCCTCCAAGTTTTTTTAGACTAAAATCAACATAACTCAGTCAATTTTGGGAATTGGAATCTCAAATTTTGGAGAGTGTTTTACTTTAACAAAGTTCATACCTGGACAAAATTTCGGAAAAATTGTAGAGATTGGGTGACATGGCCTGGATGATTTAATATGGAATTACCCGGGTGGAAAATACTCCTGAAGGTGTCCTGATATATTCAATATCACCCAGCATGCGTGGAGTGTGAACTTTTTAGGCCCCTCACCACAACTGCAGCAAAAAAGAAAAAATTGTCGTCTTTTTAAAAAATTTTGCAAAGATTTGTGACAAATATCTATCATTCTGAATTCTTATTCTGACTAAAAGGTCTTTTTAGGCGCTCCCCCTCGACCCTTGAAAAAATATCAGGTTTCTTATTTTTGCAAAAATTAGTGACAATATTTATCATTCTGACTACTAAGAGTCGTAGCTCATTCAAGTTAGCACAAACATGAAAATCGATTAAATAATCTAAATTAATTGGATCATCATCATGGTACTTAGCCATATTTTCTTGTCTGAAGTTGTTTGTTTGTCCGTACACAAACAGAATGAGAATGCATGCATAAGCATAGGATTATACTTATCTGGGTGAAAGTGCTCAGCTCCAGGGCATGCCCCCCCCCAAGCAGAACCTGCCCCCTCCTGAGGCAAGAGATATCAGGTATCAGATTCATTGCATGTTTATTTCTAAAGAGAAATGCCAATGGTGGTGAGCTATATTTGGCACCATTTTCAACTGTGCATTCTTTGCTTATAACTTGAAATTGTCACATTCTGCTTTTAGCAGAAGGGTAAGGTAAATAGCCACAAGCATTTGATTATAAATATATATATATATATATATATATATATATTGTAATACAGGTACAAGTGATAACCTACTCGAGTTTCACCATAAGGATCTTCAGGGTTAAATCCACTGGATTAATCAAGCTATTGATTAATTGTAGTCGATTACACGTGTGTGCCTTTCGCGATAAAACGGTTCGTTATGAGGTAGTAGTTGAATACTACCTCATAACGAACTATCACAGCTGGCCGACACCCCTTACCCGCACTTACCCGCACTTACCCGAACACTCCGGGCGAAACCTAAGTGAATAGTATCATCATCAGCCTTACCAACGAACCCTATCAACTCAAGTCACTACCATACCAACGAACCCCCACTGCACCTCGCGACCGCAGGCCATTCCTGACATACCCACGTCCACCACATTCCACCAAGGAAAGGAGTTTACTACTAATTTTCTAACGACTACCAGTCCGTATTCAACACTTGTTTATTCTTAATAAACGATTTTACAACACAACTTCTTGTCCATTTTCCCTTTGCAGACCATACGCATTTCAAAGATACATCATTTTATTTCACCCAGATCATCCCTAGCTCTGCAGGATGCTTCAGCTTGTCTAGGAGGTCCTTTGTCTTCATCAAGTGGTTCACCTTGGCCTTAGTCATCAGAGTTTGTTCCTTGCATCTCTTGTATGAGTGGTAGTGAATGACTTCATTTAGGACCAGCTTCTAGGTGGCAAGTCCAACACCCATCTCTCTCATTAAACTCTGGATTCCCTTGCTTGGATTTTCTGTCACCTCCTTTAGTTGTTGGATGAATTCTGGCTCACAGATGCAGTCAGAACACCTGCTGGTGTCCCTGTTACAATTCATGAGAAGTCATGAATTATGAGCGTACCTGTAAGTTAGAATATTTAAAATAGGGCTGTTGATTTAAAATCAAGGGGTCCCCATGGAAAATTAACGGTAACCTTTTGATCCCTTGAAAATGCGCCATGACAAGCACATGGTTTAGTTAAGGAGATTCAACCTGATTTTGAAGGAGAGGAGACATGATTGTCATTTCTCCTGGGTCAGTCTCATCCCCACGGCAGAATAATCAATATGGGCTAATAAAACTTGATCAAGTAAAACCAAGTCTAGTAGTTTGTTAAATAGTTAAGACAATGACCAGACCAGATCAAAGAACTAACAAATAAATCAACACCCAGCAGAAGCCCTAGATCAGCCCAAAGGATATGGCAACTGAAGTAGAAACAATTAGCAGCAACAAGTTGTTAGATTTTGTGTAAAGTATTCAACTCTGTTACAAGTTTGGTAGGTGGCTTATATGGAGCTTTGGGTTGTTCCATTATGAACTCAGGCAAGTTCATTTCCTGAGTTCTGATTGGCTGTTGGTTTTCAGGGTGAGTAAGGACATGGATAAGTACCCACTCTTCAGCCATCACTTTGCATTATGCCAGCAGCATGCAAGGACTGTATTTAAGTTACAGCTTGCCTGTTGTTCTCGTCTGCTAACTCGACGGTAGTTAGAATCCCACTGCGACGGTGAGTATCATATTGTTTCTATATCTGGGGGATAACTTCTACACAAGTCAGCGCTAAGCAAAGTAAGCAGTAAGCAGAAATGAAACAAGTAACTAGCAAGCGAAGTTATAAAGTAAGATCTACATCTCCTGTCTCTAATCTGTATCTCTGTCTCTGTCTGTCTGTCTCTATTATATACCTGAGTAGGTTAGAAGGGTATATATATATTTACCAACCCCTCCGCACGAGCAGGATGTGACACAAAGTCAATTTATTAAGCGGAGTTCAACAGGTTTGAATTCAGAGTTTTCCTTCTCCTAGACCGGTTGCCTAACCAAGGTTAAAGAGCCCAGCCTGCCCTACTATTGATCCATAGCTGGAGGGAGAGTAGGATTCATACCTTTCCCAAGGGTATTAGCGCTAAGTGAAATGCAATTACCACGTCCAGGATTTGAACTCGGATTGACAAGTCCATTTCCCATGACTTTAACCATTACACCACACACTTACATATATATGACTCCACTAAAACTAGCCATATATCATAATAACCTAATATATTTCTAGACCTGTTTATCTATGGTTGTCCAAAATTCTATATTTCTTTCATGATTGGTTACGTGTGTACTTTCTGAATTCTGTGAAATATTGGATATCAGTGTGCGTGTACTTTGAACTTGTCAAAGAGTTAAGTTTGGGGTTGTCTCTCCACAGAAAAGAAGAAAATTTAGAAAACAAAATCTTTTGTCAATATTGGAATTTTGCAAATATACAAAGTGAAGAAAATAACAAGATGCGTCTCCATGTCTGTTTGGTAATTTTGTTATGCTGGCAAACTTGTTTTCCTCAAACTGGAAACTTACTGTCAAAGCAGATTTCAAAAACTAAGTCTATTAACTAATTGGATTTTTTTGGCTAATAGAGTAAAATATATTTTTGGAACAAATTGCCTAATCAGATCAAAAATGGTAATAGTGTAGAAAATTATAAAATTGAATTGGATGGTTTCAGAAATAATGGTAAGAAAAAGAATTTAAGAGGGCGTTATTGGTTGAATTACTTAACAGCATTTGTTCTGTATATTGATATTGTATTAATCATGTTTAAATTATATGCAAGATTTTTTTTCTTAGGTTGATGGGAGAAGACAAAAAAAGGGGGAAATCCCAATGTGACATAACAAATAAACAAACAAATAATAATAATAGTCCTGGAGAATAAGATGTTTAGAATATCTATGGTATCTAAACATGGCAGGTCTTAAAAATACATTTTTAACTTACTTATGAAGAACTTTGAAGAATTTCACAAATCAATTGATTTTTACTTATTGAATTATGTCATTTACTAAGTAAAAATCAAAAACTAAATTTTGTACTTTTCCTTATTATAAACATATTAAAGTGTATGCGCAATTTTAATGCTCAATGCCATCTCTTTTTTTAGTTATAAGTTGTGCATGTTTTGGTATGTATATGTCAACTTCTTTACATATATAGAAGATTGGTATTTTGTACTTTTCCTTATTATAAACATATTAAAGTGCATGCACAATTTCAATGCTCAATGCCATCTCTTTTCTGAGTAATAAGTTGACATGTACATACAAAAACAGACACGACTCTCTCTCTCTCTCTCTCTCTCTCTCTCTCTCTCTCTATATATATATATATATATATACATATATATAATGAATATTGTGTGTGTATACATATTTATCTATGCTAAATTTTTTTTTCTTGTGTGTTTTTCTTAATAAAAGAATCATTTGCACCAATCTCTGTAGTCAGTATTTTCCTAAATATCCTTTAGGTAAAACTTAGGTAGATGGTGTCTGACTCAATTTAGGTTTTATATATACTAGCAAATATATGCACCCTCCGGGTGCAAGTATTTAAGTTTTAATGTAATAAAATATTGTATTAAATTAGAAAGGCTAATGAAACTAAATAAGAATACAGATAAAACGATTTGAAACAGAGGGAGTATAATAAAAGATTTGAGTATAATAAAAAAAATGAAACAACTGAAACTTACTCTTCCATCACTCTTGTCTTTCATTGTTATTTTTTCTAATTTAAGTATTTATTTATAAGAGGAAGTAAAGAATAAAATGACAGTTATTTTATCTTGTTAATGGATTTCATTTAAGATTCATTGAAGAGATTTTTGCTTATATTCATTAAAATAAAACCAAACAGTTAGAAATCAATAATACTAAGCACATATTTATTAAATTTGATTTTTTAATATTAATATGCAAATTAGCCTTCCCATTCACACTGTTAACCGCTACTTTGTTGTATATATAAATATAATTGCATGTTGTCAGTATGTAGACATAGTTAACAGTATTAATAATGTAAGACAATTTTATTAATAATTGAGGTTTAGATAAAAATAAAATCATGGAGAATGTGGTGTCAATAACTAAGAGAATTGTGACTTGAGTAGGTTTCGGTTACAAACAGAAAAACACACAATCTCCATTATAATAAGATATATGTATAAGAACAAATTCTCAATTCATGATACTATTCCATTATACCATTACAAATAGAGGAATGAGAAAATCTTTTATAAAATCTGGGTCATATTTGATATTTAACATTATAAAATTCTGTGGAACTTCGAGGTACAGATGGATCACCTAATCCCGACCAGACAAGAAGAAGAGAACCTGTCATCTCGTGAATTTTGCCATCCTGGCCACCCACCGAGTGAAAGTAAAGGAAAGCGAAAAGATAGACAATTACTTGGACCTTGCCAGAGAACTAAGAAAACTGTGGAACATGAATGTAAAGGTTGTGCCAATAGTAATTGGTGCCCTTGGTACAATCCCCAAGGGTCATGAAAAGAGGCTGGATGAACTGGAAATCAAAGGAAGAATCGAGACCATCCAGACTACAGCATTGTTGAGATAGGCTGGAATACTCAGAAGAGTCCTGGAGACCTGAGAAGACTTGTTGTCACTCAGCCTCCAGGCAGGTGAAAAAAAACTCTAATGGAGTGAAAATGATAATAGAGAACTACCAAATCGGAAAAATATAAGAACACTTGAAGAAAAAGAGAATTACAAGTACTTTAGAATATTGGAAGCAGACACTTATAGACAATTATAGAAACCAAGCTCTGTAGCAGAATTCTTATCAGGGGAATAAACAACTTGGCTGTCCCACTTGTGAGAAACTCTGAACCATTCTTAAAATGGACAAAGGAGAAGGAACTTTGACAAACAGAAAATGGACAAAGAAATTATACGCGAGAGATGAAATAGACATAATACATACGTATCTTTTGTTATCAATAATAATGTTAGGCTGGAATACTTGAAACAATTTAACTGCATGCAAACGATTTGTATCAAGAATAGCTCCTTCAAGCTATAATTGTTTAATAAGGATTATTGTTATTATATTGCAAATTATTGGTTTTATATAGGAATAATTGAAACCATATAACTGTGTACAAAAAAGATCATTATTGAATATGAATTGACACTTTAAACCATATAATTGTGTATATATTATAAGTATTTGATAAGAATACTATATACAACTGTTTACAAATTATTTGTATTAGATAGGAATATTTGATATCATGTGAATGTACACTAACAAATGATTTCTATTAAATAAGAATTGATACTTTACCATAGATATAGATTATTAGTATTAATAGAGTAAGCCTAATAAGTCAGAGAATATCTA
Organism: Doryteuthis pealeii; assembly: GCA_023376005.1. Lineage (NCBI taxonomy): Eukaryota > Metazoa > Mollusca > Cephalopoda > Myopsida > Loliginidae > Doryteuthis > Doryteuthis pealeii. Next base: position 11,819,272 of record CM042141.1, read on the forward strand.
CCCAGGGTTTCTCCTAACAGATTATCAGGATAATTCTGATTGTTAGGGTTTGGTGCAAAATACATTTCATTTCCAAAATTCGTCACAAGTGCATACAAAATTAGCATAAAAGGAAAGACCAATAAAAATAACTACAATAAATCAAACTTATATTTAATTACTTTATTTCCAAATTAAAAAAAAAAACACTATTTATTATTTTTTATTATTATTATTTATATATATATATATATATATATATATATATATATATATGTATTATGGAAAAGGTGACATACTGGTGAATATGGTCACAATGGTTAGTTGATGCAAAATTCAGAAAGGTAAGGCAGCGATATAACAAATAAAAAGTGCTCAATACGTTAGTAGAGCAAATTTATTGTAATACAGGTACAAGTGATAACCTACTTGAGTTTCACCATAAGGATCTTCAGGATTAAATCCACTGGATTAATTAAGATATTGATCAATTGCTGTTGATTACATGTGTGTGTCTTTCGCGATAAACGGTTCATTATGAGGTAGTATTTGACGAACGCTGCTATGAAAATTTTTAAACTTTTGAATTTCAAAACATCGTTCGTCAAATACTACCTCATAACAGACCGTTTATCGCGAAAGACACACGTGTAATCGACTGCAATTAATCAATATCTTGATTAACCCAGTGGATTTAACCCTGAAGATCCTTATGGTGAAACTCGAGTAGGTTATCACTTGTACCTGTATTACAATATATATATATATATATATAAATGTAAGGTAATCCAAATGACTGGTTGTAAGGGATGATTCTATTTGGGATCTTCAAAATCTCACTGTATAACCATACTGTATGCTCTTGTAGGTGCACACATATATTCATACAAGGACTTTTATAAATCCCTAAAGAGAGCTCAATGTATAATAATCAATAAATTAGATTATATACAGAGCAATATTTAACTTTTAAAGAAAGAAAAACTTAACAAACCGTTATCCCGTTATAATTTATTTCAATCAGAAACTCAAAAAAAATTTTTTAAATTTGAAAATTAAAATTTTTTTTTGAGTTTCTGGTTGAAATAAATTATTACGGGATGACAGTTTGTTAAGTTCTTCTTTCTTTGAAAGTTATATATATATATATATATATATATATATATTTTAATTATTAGTATTAGATAGGAATACTTGAAACCATATAAATATGTATAAATTAGTTGTAAGAGATAGGAACACTTGATATTTATGTTTTATATTCATGTAATAGATATGTATTGAGAAAAAATATTCAGAGTCTTTACTTCCAGACTGGTTTCCATATGAAGGCTTAAAGTCCCCCTGTCTGCTCTGCTATTTATCCATATTTGGAAGAAGGGATGGATTCATGTCTTTTTCAAAGACATTAGCACAAAGGGAAAATAATAGAGCATTTTCCAGAATTTTAACTTTGCTCACTATGTTCACTTATGACAATATCTCCTATGCCATGCATGCCATTAACGTGAGAAAATGATGTTATTTTCACCTGTCCATATATATATGTGTGCTTCAGGGGCTCTTGGGTCCTCTGTGTTATTGGTACATATACAATATCATTTTGCACCCTTGGCACATTACACAAGTTGAAATATGTTGTCCATAGTTTCAACATACTGATATGTTTATAAAAATACTGTTCATAATTTAAGTTGGAAAAATATGAAGATCTATGAGAACAATGCGTCAGAAATGGATGGATGATGGATGTATTTCCTATCAATGCCAAGGATTTATTACCAAATCAACTTTCACATTTTTGACTAAACTTGGACTTTCTTCAATAGACAAAAGGATAAAGCTCTAACCACATCAACGTGGATATGGCAATCCCACAGTGTGACAACAAACCGATAAAGTCTGGTGGTATCGTGAGATACTGCTGGGGCGCTCTGGGTTAGTGGTAATGATGCTTTGGCCCTGAAACCATGCCTAAACCCAGAATCATCATCTGATGAAGGCTTTGTTGGATGCAATGCTACTGTGTAAATAGCAGTCATTGTATGAAGATTATATATATATATATATATAAAAATATGAAGATTTACGAGAACAATGCGTCAGAAATGGATGGATAATGGATGTATTTCTATCGAAGTCGGATGCCAGGGATTTATTACCAAATCAACCTTGGCATTTTTGACTAAACTTGGACTTTCTCCCCAGACAAGAGGAAATACATAAAAAAGATCCAGGATAAAGCTCTAACTGCATCAACGTGGATATGGCAATCCCACAGTGTGACAACAAAATAAAGTCTGGTGGTATCGTGAGATACTGATGGGGCGTTCTGAGTTAGTGCTAATGATGCTTTGGCCCTGAAACCATGCCTAAACCTAGAATCATCATCTGACGAAGGCTTTGTGGGATGCAATGCTACTGTGTAAACAGCAGTCGTTGTATGAAATTATTATAAATAATTGGTTATGGCCTGAATAACCTAAGAAAAAATTGCAAAGTAGAAAAAATGGTCAATATCTCCTTTCTCATGCATACACAAAAAATTAGTTTAGTTAATTATTAAAAAAAATATGAATTAGTGAAATAGATCACTAATTAGGACTGAGCCAATTCTAGTAGTGACAACTCCAAGCGGAGTTTAACAGTTTAACAGGCACTATGTGAACTGTAGCTTCATCCAGGATTTGAACTCGGGTTGATGAGTCCATTTCCTATAACTCTAACCATTAGACCCTGTGCCTCAATGCCTTTATGCACACATCTTCTTTTTTGTATCTCTATTCCTTTTTTGGTTATGTATTTATCCAAACTCTCTGCACGAGAAAGATACAACACAAGTTCAATTTTTTAAGCAAAATTTAACAGGTTTGAATTTTGAGTTTTTCTTCTCCAAGACTGATTGCCATACCAAGATTAAAGAGTCCAGTTGACTCAATTATTTCCCTATAGCTAGAGGGAGAATGATTGGATGCATACCTTACCCAAGGGTATTATCTAAAAATACAAACAATCTCATCCAGGATTTGAACTTGGTTCATCATGTCTATTTTCTACAATGATAACCATTGCACCACAAATGCCTCCTGTTTTTATTATGTTATCAGAAATGTTCATTCAAGTTATTGCTTTATGGAACTGAATTGCTTCATCTAAATAAAAAAAAATAAAAAATGAATGAAATACATTAACAGTACTAGTGTGTAAAAACAGTAACCACAAATGAGGTACAGACATTTTGAAGATAGAATAGAGAGTGGGTTATAATGTGAATTAGGCTGCTCTTGTAGCTTAATTAGTAAAGCAGCTGGAATGGATGACCAGGCTTCCCCAAGACAAAAAGGAAAATGAGTTTGGGACTTACCAAGAGCTTATCCTTTATTATTGTATCTAGTCTGGTTTCTTTAATTAATGGCATATCAATCTGTGGGTTATTTAATGCCAAAACCATCCTTGTAAAAGAACAGTAGTGTTACTATTTAACCTATTGCTGGGCAGATGAAGAGGTTCATACCTTTCACGAGGGTATCAGTCAAATAGTGAACATAACTGGAGTTTACTAAGATGTTGCAGTCCAGCACACTAGTGACTATGCTGTGAGGACCCCAACCCCAGCCATACAGTTCCATCCTTATACAAAGGATTCTTGAACTGTTCACCTAGCCTAGAAGGGAATGCAGCACTTGGAATGAAAAGGAACAGCCTATTTACCAACCACTTAGCACGGTGATGTACTAGTTAGAATCATAGTGCTAATACCCTTTGGAAAGGTATGAATCCAACTATTTTCCCTCCAGCTATGGGTAAATAGTAGGGCACACTGGGCTCTTTAACCTTGGTTAGGCAACCAGTCCAGCAGAAGGAAAACTCCGAATTCAAACCTGTTAAATCTGCACTTGGGTTGGTCACTACTAGAATAGGCACAGTCCTACTTCGTGATCTATTTCAATGAAAAAAAAAAAAAATTAAAAAAAACAAAAACATCAGTCTCTCAGCCTGTTTACCAACCACTTAGCTATAATTAGAAGATACTGATCTTGGAACCATAAACCTTTGAGCATGCAGGCCCTCTGCTATATCCATAGTGCTGGACTTATAAACAATTTAGTACCAATATCAGTGATATTGTTATTATTGTATAAGTAGTAACAGAAATTGCAGCTGTTTCCATTTTTTACTCCATTGACAGTTTGTTTTTACCGTTTGCACTGATGTTATATAAGTTGTCACAATGTCACAACACAATTGTGAGCAATTGTTCAACTGACTAAATTCATTGGACATCACATCAAGAAAAAAAAGACACACCTTCTTCAATCAACCAATGCAATCTTTATGTTTCAATTTGTGTCTCTCAGCAACCTAATCATCATCATCATCATCACCATCATCATTATCATTTCAATTCTATTTTACTTCTTGTGTGCATTTTTCACACCAGCTCTAATAGTTTGGCTGGTTGGTTGGTTGGTTGGTTGGCATGTCTTAGGTTATTTTATGCTGCAGACGCTTTCGTTTATTCATTTTTGTTGGGTATTCAAATTAAAAAAAAAAAACCTCATTTGTTGATTTATTATCACAGTCCAAAAAATGAAAATAATAAACTTGTATTACTTAAATTTTTCAGATAGTTGTTTTAATCTTTAGTGTTATAAATTCTATGTTTCAGCCGATATACCCTCCAGCCTTTTTCAGATGTTTCTTGTCGAACTCGGGAGCCTTCATCATAATCAAGAGTGTTCTCAAAACTTCAAATAAAACACTTTATTTAATCCATCAGGGTAGATTGTTCTCATTCCGTTAACCATGAGAAGGTTCCCAAGTTTGACAAGAAACACCAGAGGCCACATCAGCTAAAACCTTAAGTATATAACAATAAAGATGAGGACAACAGTCAAAAATATTTAAATAAAACTGTGATGGAACCCTAATAGGTGCTACCACTCCGGATCAGAGTGGATCTGGGAGTAATGGCAATGAAGGGTTACTCCAGAGCTCTAATAGGTGTTCTTCACTCGATTGAGTGACAGCAAGTTAACTCAAGTTTCCAGAACTCTTCTAAGTATCCTAGCCAATTTTAGTTTTCAATACTGTTCCTAGGGTCTTCTAACATTGTGCTTTTGCTCTTAAATTCTTCTAATATAACCACTGCTATCTTCTGCTGCCATATCAAGTTGTCTGGGGGTCCTTCTTCATTAGGATATCATCTCTATCCCTAGTTCTGGGTTCTATCTTGGTCCTTATTAAATCAAGACCATGGAGATATAATTTGTGCACATATAGTTTTTATTCAATCACCTGATACCATAACTCACATGCAAGGAGAATCAGCACAGGATGCAACATGTATCTGTCCATAACAGCTTTCTAATCAACTCTGTGTTAACTCTATCTAACTTTACCAGGAGTTGCCTGGTCATGTGACTTCATAAGCAAATCAGAGACCTGTTACTGTCAACTTAGCTTCAAAGCTCATCCATATGTTTACGGTTAGATTTAAATTCAAACTGCATTTCATTCCACATAGGCTATGTAACATTAGTAGTTGATTGATTTTGATGGCATGTCATCATATTTATTTTATGCCTATTGGTAAATTGTGAGGGAAAGTCACATGTAAGGCTAATTTTTTAAGGATTTTCTTTGTTTTAACAATATGTTGTCTGCTGCAGTAGTTTGTTGCTAAATGGACTGGGAATTACTTTTGGGGATAAGTTTATAGGGTAAAGTTCAAGTTTAGTGTTATATTTTTAGTGGTTTTTAGGGTATAGATGGTTTCAGTTCTTCCCCTATTAAGATTCTTGGAGACTGCTCCAAGGGCTCCAATTATAATTGGTATCACTGTTGCTTTCATGCTATTTGCTCTGTGGCAAGATCATGCATTTGTCTAACTTTTTTGCTGTCTTTTATTTTAACTCTGTTGCTTGATAAAATCCACTTATTGACAGGTTCTTTTCTTCTTGTTAATTAAAACCAGGTCTGGTCTTCTGGCTTGGATTTGGTGATCTGTTGCTATAGAGAATTTTATGTATTTGATTTTCAAGGACAGGTTGAAATGATAAAATTTCAGTTCTTTCACAAATATTATTATTTTCACACTATTATCAGAAAACTGATAGTTGAATTATCTCCCCCTGCCGCTAGGAGGCGAATCGCCAACATACAATGTTGGCGACAAAATCAAACCCCATCACTTATCCTAAGAACTTTCACCTGGAGAGACGTCTCAACAGCACTCCAAAACGACTGCGAGTAGAAATCATTTCTAGCATAGCTTCACCCAACGAAACCATTAATTACACCTCTCAAAAGATAAGTCCTGTAGCAAATACCAATAAATTTGCACCAATTTTTTGTACCTTTGTTAATACAAGTGTTTAAATTCCATTGTGTTGTTTGTCTTCTTTCATCCGATATAATTGCCAACCACCGGGAGATTTAAGAGCTCCCTACGACTCCTGTAATTCCTCTTACTCTGCAAATTTTCCCACCAGCTTTAACTGGTGGTTTTTCACAGCAAGTCTCATGCGGATCACTCAATTGAATTGTTAAAAGGCAGTGCTTATGGACACCATCAAACAAACTGAGGTGGAAAAAAAGAATATCTCAGAAGAACCAGAAAACATTTAGAAACCAAGTTCGGCAGAAAAAATCTCATCAAGGGAATAAATACCGAGGCCATCCATATTTTAAGATAATCTAGACCATTTTTAAAATGGACCAGAGAGAAACTTTTACAGATAGACCAAAAGACAAGAAAATTAATGACAATGCCCAAGGCATTACACTCGAGATATGATAGAAACAGACTATATGTATCAAGAAAAGAAGGTGGAAGAGGTCACACCAACATTGAGGATTGCATAGGACTAAAAAAATACACAAAAAAGAGCAAGGAAAGATTAAGTATGGCAGCCAATAACTACAGTTGCAACAAATGGACAAGCAAAAAAACAACAAAATTGAGAAAACAGAAATGTGAAGAAAAACAATCATAAGGATACTTCAAGTGACAAATTGGGAAGATTGCACATGAAAAGACCTGGATATGGTTGAGAAATGAAACCCACAAGAGAGAAACTGAGTCATCCATAATTGCAGCAGAAAACAATGCCATAAGAACAAATTATATCAATGTGAAACTATAAGGTTCACATACCCCATGTGATCACTATTAGGCCCTGGCACGGCACCCACTGTGAACGTATGAGGAATGTGACCCTATATGCTCCGCATACGTACCCACTAATACTATGTTGTCCATAGTACCAAATGTGATACGTGTTGCATATGCACTGGTGAGAGTGAGTATTCTTTGGTAAGAACTTTCTTTAGGGAGAGAGAGACTTATTATGAAAGATATTAGAGAGAGATTTGTCTTACTTGCAGAGCTTCTACCATGTCTGCCAACTTCTTCTGATTGTGCTTTTAGCTCAGGCTGATTTGATCAAAATAAGAGGAATTATGAAATACAAGACATCCATTTTGTGACTTGATCAAGTAATTATTTATTTTAATTTCATCCATGATCACTGCACGGGGAAGATCAGGGTCTTAGCCCATCTTCACCCGTCGACGACCAAGCTCAAGCTTCCGTCTTCACCTGTCGACGACCAGACTCCAACTCTCCTTACTAACTTCTGATTATCACCTCTCACTCTTCCTTTCCCCCCTTCGCCACGTTAACATTCCAATCATCCAATCAAATCTATCACGTGTATTCGCTGAATCAGCATTTAAACTTTTCTGCTGGTCATAAATTTTTCCTAACAAATCATCAATCCAACACAATGGTTATACATTATAACCATAGTGTTACACAAAGCAAAAAAAGATAAGATAACAGAACTGTAAATGTAGGGCATGTAGAGACAAAATGAGATGATCAACCATGTATTAAGTAAATGTAGCAAACTAACACAATGATAATACAAAAGCTAGACATAACTGTGTTGGAAAGGTGATCCACTGGGAATTGAGTAAGAAAGTAAATTTTGACCATACAAGAAAATGGTATATGCATAAACCAGAATTTTTTCTTGAGAATAAAATGCATAAAATTCTCTGGGACTTTGAGGTAAAGACAGATCAACTTATCCTAGCCAAAAGACCAGACCTTGTGTTGATTAACAAGAAAAAAAGAACTTGTCAATTGCTAGATTTTACAGTTTCAGTGGATCACAAGGCAAAGATGAAAGAAAACAAAAAGATAGACAAATACCTAGACCTTGCTAAAGAATTGAACAAACTGTGGAAAATGAAGGTGAAAGTGATACCAATTGTAATTGGTGCACTTGGAATTGTCTCTAAAAGTTTTGAAAACAGACTAGAGGAATTGGAAATCAGAAGAAGAATCGAGACCATCCAAACAACAGCATTGTTCAGATCGAATGGAATACCCAGGAGTATCCTGGAGACCTGAGGAGACTTGTTGTCCCTCAAACTCCAGTAAAAGACCATCAGCTAATGCTGGTGTGAAAAACTCATAATAATAATAACCTGTCATCTTGTGGATTTTGCTGTCCAGGCCGACAACTGAGTGAAAATGAAAGAAAAGCGAAAAGATAAACAAATACTTAGACCTTGCTAGAGAACTGAGGAAACTGTGGATCATGAAGGTGAAGCTCATACCAATTGTAATTGATGCCTTAGAATGGTCCCCAAAGCTCTAGAAAAGAATTTAGGCGAATTGGAAATCAGAGGAAGAATCGAGACCATCCAAACAACAGCACTGTTGGGATCGGCTAAAATACTTAAAAGAGTCCTGGAGACCTGAGGAGACTTGCTGTCACTCAGCCTCCAGTGAACTACTAGCTATGGCAGGCGTGAAAGCATGATAATAATAATAATAAATTATTTTTGAAAAGCAAGTTAAAAAGCGGAAATTTTATAATTACAACCCTGCAGCACTTTTCCCATTGTTCAGAGTTACACATGTCAACACGATCATCAGTTTAGTGCTTCTGCAAGTGAATTCATAAATGGAACTGCACCTGTGGACAATCAAACATGGCTCCAGTCCAGATCTGTTGATTAAATAACATCCGCATGAATTCTGGAAAATTGGTTTCAATAATTCCAATGACAGATATTCCAGTTGTGTTTACAAAGCCGAAGAGAGAAATTTCATTTGTTGCAATGAACTGACCAAAAGCAATAAACTTGTGATAAAGATCTCCCCAAAGGGAATTTCTGCTGTCAGGTTTTGTTCAGAGTTCAGGGACAGAATAGGAGCAAGGCTGATTTTTAATCCTTAAAGGAATATGAATCAAGAAACAATGTCATTTGGTGCATTTAGGCATAGACGACAAACAGGTAGCTGAATATTTGGTTGATTGGTTTCATTTATTCACATCACACACACACACACACACACACACATATATATATATATATATATATATATATATATATATAGTAGTAGCTTAACTTATGAGTTTGATTGATTGGTTGGTTGGTTGGTTTCACTTATTGACACTTTATAAATATATATATATATATATATATATATATATATATATATATATATATATATATATATATATAGGGTCATCCACAGACATGTGTTTCGACTTATCAAGTCTCTTCAGTGTGGCTAGACATTTTGTAAGCTACCTACAGCTGGAATTGAAATCCGATCGGTTGTGTGTCAGTCCGGCACCTTAACCATTAGGCTATCTTCACTTACAGAATGGGAAGGGGATTTTTACTGTTTTAATACATACATCACTTTGTGTGTAAAGGCCGTCACAGAGTGCTCCATTCCTTATATAGAAGAGCATCGCGTTTACGCTTGAGTTGGCGGCCGTCAGCGAAATCCCCCGCAGAGTACTCAACCCTAGGGGATGGGGAGCATATATAGGGTCATCCACAGACACGTGTTTCGACTTATCAAGTCTCTTCAGTGTTGCTAGACATTTTGTAAGCTACCTACAGCTGGAATTGAAATCCGAATATATATATATTGTAGTACCTTGACTATAAGTCGTCGGGGTGGCCAAAAATCGGTATCAGCCAGACAGCGAGAAATTCTGTCCTCTTTTCACTAGTGCTAGACCAAGGAGATTGTTTTGGTGTCTGAAGAGGAGCTCCTCACTTTACCGCTATGATTCCTGTGCTACTCATATGCTGAGTTGGCTCTTGTAATATTTAGCAAGCCAGTCTTACAGATCCATTACAACTGAAAATCAAGTTCGATCCTCGTTGGAAGCCCCATACTTGCACCCTTGTGTCCCATCCTACCTGTGGCGAAACAGTTTGGGTTAATACCTACCATTGTTCTTGCATGCTCTTAATTATATTAATGGTTAGTTTCAACTACTTACACACACACACACACACACACACACACACACACACAGTCACTGGACTATCAATACCAAGAAGGATGGTTGACTTATCTATCAATTGGAGGATTAGTACAGATTTGGATTAATCAGGATTCTTCTTTCAATAACTACAACCACAATAGCTTCATGGGACGAGCATCAGGCAGACAATTTTAAGAAAAGAACCAAAAAAATGGTGATGTCCTAAATGCAAAACAAAATGGTATCCTGATTGCAACAAGAAAGTTCCCGAGTCCAAAAAGAAGGTTCCCGAGTCTGATAAGAAATATCTGAAGAAGGCCGGAGGGCATATCAGCTGAAACGTACAGATAACAATGAAGATGAGGACAATAGTCCGAATAACGCAGATAATACTAATCATTAAAGACTTGATCTTTTCAAGCATCTTAATTACTAGTTAACTTCTTTTTCTTTCTTTTTTTTATTATTTAGTCTTTAAGAAATTATAAGTTAGGTATTGATATAATGAATATGTAAATACCTTGGTACCCCCCTCACTATAATCTGATTGGACAGTGTCATGTATAAATAGTCGACACTGTGTTGTTACAGGCACCTTTATGTCTACAAGCTAACTTTACTCGCTAGACGACACCACGACTCTACGAGAGACAGATTGCTATTTCTATGTACAATTTACTACTGCGATAATATACCAAATACGAACTTCATAATATATCCCTTAACCCGGCTATATCAGGTATAAAATGTAGAATTTGAAAAACTGAAAATATTTTTAGGGGGAGAATCTCAAGAAGTCACATTGAAAAATAGGTTTAGTTGGTTGGTTGTCTGAAGTTAAACCTTGTTGGATTATGTAATGCTTTTTAGATACATTTCTCGCAAAACTTTATAAATTAGATAATTATAAATGCAAACCAAAATAGAAATAAATATGTAAAAATTTATATACCTAAACATGCATTTATTGAAAGTCTTGTTAAAAATCAACAAGACCAGCGGATCTTACAACGACAATCTGATAGTCTATATAAACTAATTATCTCTTTTATATTTTATAAATAAACTATATTGATTATAAATTAGGTTCTCATTAATAAACCCTTTAGATTATTGAGGAATCTGTGACGTCAGCCGTGACGTAGTTTCGGCTTCAGAAAAAAATGCAGTCTATCTCCATTATATATAGACTAGCATAACAAAACAGTATTTCTTTTTGCATAATAGTTATATTATTTCAAATAACTAATGATAATAACCATTTGTAAAAAATCTATAAAAGATTTGGGAAATTATAGCTTCAAGGAACTATTCACAATAAATTTTAAAATAATTTGTGCAGTTGTATGATTCAGTAAAACCAGTTTAGCTCAGTCAGTAGAGCATCTGCTAAGGAACCAGAATGTTCCAGGTTTGATACAAATATATGTGACATCAAATTTTGAAAGTGAAAAAACAGGCATAAATAAATGAGAAATGTTTACACAAAGCTCAATCAGTAGAGCACCCGCCTAGGAATCGCAAGGTTCCTGGTTCGATACAGGACACCACCAACTCAGCGCATGAGTAGCACAGAATGTGAAGTTGATATGCTGTAAAACAAAACAAAACAAACAAAACAAACTCTAATTGCATTAATACACTCACTATTGGACTAATACCCTTGAGAATGACATGAACCTCTTCATCTCCTGGATTAAATGCTATTGTTCTTCTGCAAGGATGACTTTGGCATCAAATAATCCACAAAGGTTTATATGCCATTACATATAGAAACCAAACCAAAAAGTTCTAAGCCTCATCCAGAAAGATGAGCCACTGCTTATATATATCTACCAACCCCTCCGCACGAGCAGGATGCGACACAAGGTCAATTTCTTAAGCGGAGTTCTACAGGTTTTAATTCAGTGTTTTCCTTCTCCTAGACCGGTTGCCTAACCAAGGTTAAAGAACCCAGTCTGCCCTACTATTTACCCATAGCTGGAGGGAGAGTAGGATTCATACCTTTCCCAAGGGTATTAGCAGTATTGAGCCACTGCTTATAAGACTAGGAAAACTAATTCAGATTTCTGTCTTAATTTCTGTGCAGTTGGGGCCCATACAAAGGTGAAAGGAGTGCAACAAATCTAAAAATGGACAAAACAGAGGTGTGAGGCTTAGAACTTTTTGAACAACCCTCATACATTATAAGAATAATAAATAACAAAGAGTCTAAAGCAGCATTACAGTGGGGTCAAAAGCTGAATTTTAGGGGTCATAAGCTGACATGAATAAGTAAAAACAGACTGATTACACTATTTATTCCAAATGACAGCAAACTGATTCTCTGTGTATTTCTCTCTTTTTCATGTGACATATTCATTTATCACACTATATGTGGAGGTGTGTGGTGTAATGGTTAGAGTCATAGGAAATGGACTCGTTGATGCGAGTTCAAATCCTCGACAGGGCTGTTGCATTTCACATAGCACTAATACCCCTGGGAAAGGTATGAATCGATATCTCTATGGGAATCCATTCTCTTGGGTAAATAGTAAGCCAGACTGGGCTCTTTAACCTTGAATAGGTAACCAGTCTAGGAGAAGGAAAAATCTGAATTTGAAAAGCCTGAGGTCAGTTGTTGATTGATTTTGTGGCATTCCTTGCACCAATTCTTTTGTATCGACTGAGCCAAAAAGTGCGGATGGCCAATGCAAGCTTTCACCACTATAAACAAAACACTGGATGAGCCCTCATGCGTCAAAATCGACTAGAGAGTCCATATTTTGATAAGATTAAACAGCTAATATTCTGGGCAGCATCATCGTAGTAAGCGAGTTTAAACTCCAGTCTCACTATTACGTTCCCTTTTGGACTAATATCCTTGGGAAAGGTATGAACCCTCTCATCCTCTGAACTATGGGTTAAAGGATACCATTTCTGTTCTTCTACAAGGATGGCTTTGGTATTGAATAACCCACAAAGGTTGATGTGCTGTTAAACAAAGAAACTGAACCAGGAGTCCATGTGATGTAGTGGCTAACGTGCTGGGCTGCAACATTGTTGTAAGTGAGTTCAAACTCTAGTCATGCTATTATTGTTTATATTCAGACTAATATCTGAGGAAAAGGTATGAAATTCTCATCCCCTGAGCTATGGGTTAAATAAAAGCACTTCTGTTTTTCTACAAGGATGGCTTTGGCATTAAATAACCCACAAAGGTTGATGTGCTGAACCAGGAGTCTCTATGATGTAGTGGTTAATATCTGGATTGCAAAATCGTAGTAAGCAAGTTAGAACTACAGTCATTATGTTTACTTTCAGATTAGTACCTTTGGCATTAAATAACCCACAAAGGTTTATGTGCCGTGAAACAAAGAATCTAAACCAAACACTTTCATTACTGCCAAAAATTGAACACTTTTATGTTGAATTATAGAATTAGGTTCAATATTTAATATCTTCTTCATGATTTCAGTTTTGGTTCATTTGTCAAATGGCATTTCAACCATTGTGGGTTATTTAATGCCAAAGGCATTCTTTATTTATTTATCTATTAGGCCTCTTCAGGCATCTCCCCTCTTTTTCTATCCTCTCTCACCAACCTTTGAAAAAAAAATAGAATCTTGCACAGAAAATTTATAATATTAATACAATATCTAATGCAGATCAAATTTTATTAAGTAATTCATTTGTTAGTTCCAAAAAATGCCCTTTAAAATTATTCTTCTTACTAATTTTTCTGAAATCATCTAAAATAATTTTAAAATTTTGTATGCTATTGTTGTTTTTGATCTGATTAAGCAGTTTGTTCAAAAAATATATTACTCTATGAATTTTATTTGACCCTTTGCTTGGGGAATGAGTAGGTTCATACCTTTCCCAAAGGTATTAGTCTGAAAGTGAACATAATAGTGTGAATGGAATTTAAACTCGCTTACTATGATGTTGCAGTCCAGCACGTTACCAACTACACCACTTTGACGCTTTACATGATTTCCACATAGGCCCATCGTCAATGCATTGTGAGTAAGCGGTAATCCATCAAGTTTATGATAATCTAGAATTCAACTTTATGATAATCCAGATATGAACTTTTTACTACATAAAGGTACGAGGGCGAGTCAAAAATTAATGCCATTTTGTTTTGGACAGATTTCACTTCCTCGTCACTGGAATAATATTTGCCTCTCTTCGGCCCCATGAAAGAGGGTTTGCGAGGCAAACATTATTCCAGTGACAAGGAAGTGAAATCTGTAGTGAAGAAGTGGCTCACAGAACAATCAACAGAATTTTACGGGGCAGGGATACATGCTCTCATTCAAAGGTGGAACATTGCTATTGAGAGAAACGGTGACTATGTGGAGAAGTAGGGATGTGATCCACAGAGGACCAACTTCATTTTGATGTATGTTCCTGTGTTGGTAATTATACCTGTCTTAAACAAAATGGCATTACTTATTGACTCACGCTTGTATATTTCATTTATAAACTTTTAGTTGCCATATTTTTACTTTAACTTTTTAATTTAACTTTTTGAACTCACAACTCATTATTATTTTGTGAAATACCCCTTCATTGTAATTACTCCCAGGTCCACTCTGACCATGAGTGCTAATACCTGTTATGGTTCTATCCATGGGTCAAAGAGTTCTGTTTAAAAATTATTCATATTTGATAGGACTATGTGCAAAAAAACAAACAAAATCTAAGAAAACAATGACACAAAAAATGTAAATATGAATGTACAATGAACCTGATTCCCTAATATCTAGGCATAAGATAACCCAAGACAGGTTGACATGTTGTTAAAAATCAATCATTATTATTTTTCTATGGAGGAAGTAAGGTTAATCTAATGTGAAAAATTGCTACATAAATTATCAAATAGACCTCATCTTAATCTGAAATGGATTGTGACTAAACATTAACTAAAGTAATTACGCCCGTCATCTAACGAGCATTTTAAATGACATTGTATCAATTTATTTCTAAGATTTTCTTTTTCACTTTATTAAAACCCTCAAATCTGTTTTTACTTTTACTTTGGATTAAAGACCTTGAAATAATTATAGGCCAGTCAGCTCAGTCGGTAGAGCATTCACCAAGGTTCCAGGTTCGATAGCAGTCCTTACCAACTCAGCACATAGGTAATCTGTTTTGTGCGGTAAAGCATCTAGTAGCTGATGGTAGGTGTTGCACTCCACATCAGCAAAAAACAATCTCTCTGTCACAAGTGAAAAGAGGATAGACTTCCTTGCTGTTCGACTGACACTGACAATAGACTTTACTTACTTACATCCATTGGATTGTTCAGATTAATAATTGTAATATTTTTGCATATGTTTGATTTAGATAAAGTAGAGGATGAATTTTATTCTAATGGGTAGTGCTGTAGAATACACAAACTGCACCTCTGCAGAGGGGTAAAATTCCCCCAATGGGGGTCACCTGTTGGCCATGGGTGGGGATCCATGATGCTTAAGGACGGAATCCTGGTGGCTGAGCACTTCATGACATGCAGCACACTACTTTAGCCCTTACTTGGGCTAGACAGTCTGTTGGAGAGGCCTCCTCTGGTAAATCTGCTGGCAACGTCAAGCCCTAGCATGTATATGATTGTACCAACCTTATTGCCCTTATGGCAACCACTTAACCCTTTTATTCATATATGTACTAAAAGACAGTGGCTGAGAGTGTTAGTGTCCTGGATATGACATCAAAATGCATTGCCAAAAATGGTTGATATAGACCCCTGGGTATCTAAAAGTCTATCCAGAGGGTCAATAAATGCTTGGGGTCAAAATGGGGGTCAAAATAGGTAAAAAAATTTCAATGAGAAAAAAAATCAATAAAATCCAGAGAAGTGCACAAAGTGTAGAATCTGTTGGTTGTCATTTGGTATAGATAAAGTAATCAGTCTATTTTTATTTCCTAACGTCAGCTTTCAAATCCCTAAAGTACAATTTTCAACCCCCACCATTTTTGGGGGTGATTACTTTATCTATACCAAATGACAACCAACAGATTCTACACTTTGTGCATTTCTCTGGATTTTATTGATTTTTTTTCTCATTGAAACTTTTTTTATTTCAGATAATCATTTATTATGCTGTAATATTCATATATTTTGATAAGATTGAATATTTTTATGTTGAATTCCAAATTTGTATTCAATATTTTGTACATTTTTCATGATTTCCACAACATGAAAGACTATTTCCTTTTCATATATTATTTATTTCAAGTTATATTGGGCACCTCACATAGTGTAATAGTTAGCAAGCTAGATTCGCAAACCATTGTTAGTAAGTTCAGTTCTCATTGGGTGCCCCATACTTCTGGCCTTGTGCCACATCTAAGCTAAGCTTAGTAAATAACTATATTGGGCACCTCACAGTCTAATGGTTAGCAAGTTAGATTTGCAAACCATTGTTAGTGAGTTCAGTTGTCATTGGGTGCACCATACTTCTGGCCTTGTGCTCCATCTAAGCTAAGCTTAGTAAATAACTATATTTTTTTATAGTAGCTTAGATATTCTAGTATGGTTCGGATCTACTAGAGTAATCCCAAAATTGAAGTCTCCAAAATGCTAGCGATGCAGGGAAACTTTTCATACATCTATTCACAACACTGTTGTATTTGTTGTGCATGTGCCTGCACCTACCCCTGTGTGCATCTGACTGCTATGCTCAGTATTGACTTGGTAATCATTTCTGATATAGTTATGAATTGACACTACTGGCAAGTGTGAAGTTTGCACAAATATTGTTGAATGCAAAAGACATGGAAATTCATCAACAATTAATGGAAGTGTATGGCAAGTCATGCTGGGATGTCAAAAACGTCTACAAGTGTTGTGGGGAGTTTGCAATGACTATGAGGTTCAGCAATCCCTCAATAACATAGAGGTGAGCTGGTATGACATGGGCATACAAAAAACACATGCATCAACTGAAACTGTGATTGTGTAGAAAAATAGATTGCTGTTCAAACTTTAAAATGATGTAAACATTATTGATGATAAACAATAAACATTTCTGTGATTTCTAAATATTTTAGAAACCTTACCTTTGGGATTACCTTTGTAAAATGCTGGTATCTCTGGTTTAGAAGAAAATTAACTAAAATTTTATAGGTAGACCTATTCATGGACAGAGCTGTATTTATATATATTTACCAACCCCTCTGCACGAGCAGGATGTGACACAAGGTCAATTTCTTAAGCGAAGTTCAACAGGTTTGAATTCAGTTTTCCTTCTCCTAGACCGGTTGCCTAACCAAGGTTAAAGAGGCTAGTCTGCCCTACTATTTATCCATAGCTGGAGGGAGAGTAGGATTCATACCTTTCCCAAGGGTATTAGCGCTAAGTGAAATGCAATTACCACATCCAGGATTTGAACTCGGGGCGACGAGTCCACCTCCCATGACTTAAACCATTACACCACGCGCTTCCCACAGAACTGTATTTGGGACACTCTGGTATCACTCATTTATGAGCAATATTGTATTTTAATGTCTACCTGTTTATTATGCATTTTATTATCATTGTTACATAATGATTAACTGTAAATGCATTTTGATAAGAATAATGACTAATATCTAAATGCTTCTGAAAATCAGAATTGCAATATAACGATTTCTTTTTTGTTAATGACAAAATAAAAAGGATTTATTCTTGATAAATGATGAAGATAGTGAATCACTTGCAGTTGTTGCATAGTGATTAGAATAAAAGATTGTAAATCCAAAGATGTTACGTTCCATTCCGAAACAGACGAGTACCAGTTGGTGTGGCAGCGTGGTTGGCACTAAAAGGTGTGAAATCCCAATTTTGATCAGATCGGCTCTTGTTAGTGCAGCTAAGAGATAACAGAATAGAATTACAGATTGAAAGGTGTAATGTTCCAGAGAGGCTGAGAGATGTGAACTTTCAAGTCTAATTAAATCAGCGTTTGCTGGTGTAGCTCAAAGATTACATCAAAGTGTTCTGGGTCGATAGGTTTGATGGCTCATCATAATCTCATTTGCATATATACAAAGTGATACTCAAATTTCAAGAAATTTGAACAGATAGATCAATTTGTTCAGCTGTCATGTTGTACAGTAGGTAGGTTGATTTTGGAACTGGGATATCTGCCATGGGGTCAAAGTTGCAAATTAACATAAAAAATTACCACATAAAAATTTTTTTTTTTTTAGAATTTACCTTCGTTTGAGGAAATGGATTTCAATCTTTTAAAATGTTATCACTGTTATAGCATGATTAATCAGCATATCGGAGGTGTCGGCTAATTTTTCAGAATACAAGGTGTGTCAAAAAAAAAAAATCTCAATACTTTTTTCACACACCTTGTATATATATATATATATATATATATATGATGTTAAATTCGCTGACAGAATTCTGTTTCGACCCTTTATTGAAGTGGTCTTCATCAAGAGCGAGTTGTGTATGATAGAGAGAACAGTGAAAGTGGAAGACCACTTCAATAAAGGGTCCACTTTCACTGTTCTCTCTATCATACACAACTCGCTCTTGATGAAGACCACTTCAATAAAGGGTCGAAACAGAATTCTGTCAGCGAATTTAACATCATGTGTTTGTTTTTTCTATTTATTTCACACTGTCGGATTCACTTCCATTCATTTTTCATATTTTCTTTTGAAAAAACAAAAATACCAGGATTTCTACATCTTATCCGGTGAACATCGTGGTCTACAGTGCTGGGATTTTAAAAACTTTTTGATACTTTCTTATACATTTTTATAAACATTTACATCAAACTCTTTTGAGTTTTCTTTGTGGACTATGATGCTTCTGTTTTAATAAAATAAAATAAAATTTATTTTATTTTATTTTCAAAACAGAATACGCATTTTCTAAATTTAAAAAAAAAAAAAAAAAATTTTTAATTTAAAAAAATTCTGGCTATAATATTGAACGTTTCATCTGCACCACTTTCGTCTCATAACGGTTCACTTTCACTGTTCTCTCTATCATACACAACTCACTCTTGATGAAGACCACTTCAATAAAGGGTCGAAACAGAATACTCTCAACGAATTTAACATCATGTGTTTGTTTTTTCTCAATATTTATTTCACACTGTCGGATTCACTTCCATTCATTTTTCATATATATATATATATATATATATATATATATATACATATATATGGAGAAAGGTAGATAAACACGGGATGTTATGGAAAATGGGTGTTTATTGTAGGTGGTGATGTCGACAATGCAACGTTTTGGTCTGTTATACCTTCTTCAGGACTTGGATATAGTTCTTGCTTCAATGATGGATATTTTCAAAATGGTGAAACAGGAGGTCGTCAGTAGAGGGAGCAGTGGTTGGGGGTGGGTAGTGGATTTTCTTCTCTCTAGATAGGGAGTGTCAGAAGGGTAACGGTACCGCAGGTGTTTGGCTTGTATATACTAGATTGTAAGGATACCTTTCTCCACATATTGTCAGATTAACCTCCTCACATTTCTCCCATATATATATATATATATATATAAGCTGTAATTAATCAATATCTTGATCAATTCAGTGCATTTAACCCTGAAGATACTTATGGTGAAACTCGAGTAGGTTATTTCTGTACATACTATAGTATATATATATATATAATATATTATATATATATATATAATAATGAAGCCTAAGAAAACTAAGTCAAAATACTAACTTCTTTGTAAGAAACTAAAATAAAACTGAGTCAATCACAATACAAAAAAAAAAGATTCAATAAGTATGTAGAGCTGGTAAGAGAACCAAATAAGTGACAGAAGCTTAATACCAGGGTTTTCATAAATATACATTTCGAATCTTGTACAAAATTTGGACAGAGAATGAACCGATAGTGTCAAAAGGAATATTTCCTAAATGCTTTTTTCTGTTGACAAGCTATTTAAATTTGTTAATAGTTTTATGAATGAGAGAAAGAGTTTATATAAGGCAATTTCAAAATTCAAACATTCATTTAGCTACAAAAGATATATGATGAAATCTGATCAATGTTTTTTCGTTTTATATATATATATATATATATATATATATATATATATATATATCATATAATAATAAATATATAAAGGTTTTATATATTTAATAATATAGGAACAGTCATGACCATTGGTTTCATGCATGCGTAACCGCAAACATTCGTCAGGTGATGTTGGGGTTTATATATATATATATATATATATATATATATATATTTATATATATTATATATATTTATATATATATATATTATATATATATATATATATATATATATTATATATAGACCAAATGTAGAGATGAGTTTGTTGTTAGTACAAATGGTATACGATTTCAATCTATTATCATTTTCAGTAATTATATCAAGAAAAGTAAAACAAAGAAACCTTAAATGATTAAATAATCCAAACTTTATATTTCCAAAAATCTTAGATTTTTTTTTAAAGAAACACTAATAGCTTTGTGATCAGGCCATAAAAAATGACTACCAGTTAAGTTATTCCCACCGGGCAAAAGAAATCTTTGAATAAATCTTCAAATTATACCAAAAAAAGGAAAAAATTAAATTTAAATTTAAAAAGGATGTCACATTTTTATTTTATTTTCATAACAGCCATTTTGAATTTCTTTTCATGCAAGCGTTATATTCAATATGTTGTATCTTTAAATGTTTGTGACAAATTGAATATATCAACACACATGTTATATTCATGTCTATAAACATGTTTCAAAATGTAATGCTGGTACACCAAAATATTTGAGAAAAATTGCATTTTATTAAAACTTTTAAAAATTTGCAAGTATTTTGCTACAAATACCTTTTTTTTTCTTTTTTCTGCAGAGGAATATTGGTTGGTTGTTGGATTTTACAGCATGTCAACCCTTGGGTTATTTTCTGCAGAAGATGCTTTTGTTTTATTCATTCTTTGCTGAGCATGCTTGTTATTTGTGCAGGTGCAACCAGATCTATTCAACCCATAGATGGGACCCTAACAGGTACTACCACTCAGGGTCAAAGTGAACCTGGGAGTAATGGCAATGAAGAGGTACTCCACACTCCCAGAGCTCCTGAAATGGAACCATACCACTATATGCAGTTTAGTGTCATACCCAGAACACTAAGACCCCCAGCCACCAACTTCTAGCACACACACACACACACACACACATATATATATATATATATATATATATATATATATATATAAAAAAGAGCAATACAGTTGGAACAATAATATAGGTACTTGGGCTTGGTGTGACCAGCCAATTGATTGAAGGGGGCCTCTCTGACCGCCCTTCTAGCACAAGTAAGAACCAAAGTGGACTGCTCAGGCCCCTCAAGTAAATCGGCTGTTCATAGTATAATAAATAATACCTAATAATATCCATTTTGATTATATAATATTCCACTATAAATTTTAAATTCCTGGTATCTTTGGTTTAAAAGAAAATAAATGCTTTAGAAAAAATTGTTCTGTGTCTACTTATTCATGGGTGATACAGTATATATATACATCTACATATCTAGATATATAAATAGGCAACTGAAAATGCTAGAGTAAAATGTATTATATATATATAATACATATATATATATATATATATATGTACATATATATATGTATATATATATATATATATATATATATATATATATTATATATATATATATATATATAATTCATTTAAAGAGATTCAATTTTCTTCAAAACCAAAGATACAAGGATTTTATTATTCCATTTTTTTATCTAGTGGAACATTTTACAATCAAACCAGATGTTATTAGGTATTACTCTGAAAATTTAACAAATCTAAAATTCCATTTCCGAGATATTTCCTTTTTTAAATATTGTATGCAAAAGAAAGTTTAATAATATGTTTATTTATTTTATCTATTTTTATTTAATCCTTTTTCTGAGGCAATGTAGGTAAATTTTGTTAGTGCAAAGTTACATTGTATTTTCTATGTACAGAGATTATTTTGTTAAAGAGCTGCTTTTTACTTTTATTCTTTATCTAATTTCTTTATTATGTTACTTCATAGACATCATGACATCTTTCTCAGAGAATCTTATTATATGATCTTTATTAATAATGGAGATTCGGTCTCTATTTGTCTGTAACCAAAACTATGTCACTACTTACATCACAATTACCAAAATTGTCAATACATAGAATAAAGAATAATTAATTTTAATTAAATAAATAAAAGCTGTTTCTTATATTTCAATGTTTGAATCCTTTCCATTATGATAAATAAACTATATATTACTTAAATAAATAAACTATATAAACTATGAAATTAATTAAAAAATTGGATTAATGGAAAAAAATTATTTGCAAAATTTGTAATCAATTTAAAAAAATTATTTTTTACTCTTGTCCTTTTATCAATAACAAGAAGTTAACTAAAAAGTTTACAAATAAAGAAATACCTACAATGTTGTGTAAAATTTATGTGTAAAATGTCCAAAATAATTATTTAATTAATAATTAATAGATGCATGCAACATTTTATTTGAGGGAGACAGAACTAAGTTTAATTTCAAATTGAATTTTTTTTTTTTACACATTTAATAAATTTAATGATCTTACTTAATTATGATAAAAACCTTCTGACATTGAATTTTTAACTTCATCCCACTCGGGCAATATCTTTCAAAAATAAATTTTTACACCGCCCGTAGGGTGTTTTTTGCTCGTATATATAAAAAAATATATGTCCATGAAACAAGACCATCTGAAAATGACAAGTCTGTGAACCATAATTGTTAACTTTTGTCTCGCACTCTAATAATTCATTTAAAAACAAAAATATGTACCTACAAACTATTTGTGTACAAATAATACATATAAAATAAATAAAAATTGGCATCAAATAACCCGCAAGGGTTGATATGCCATTAAACAAAATGACCTAACCTAATTGGGTATATTGCTGGTAAATTTAAAACTGGTTGTGTCAATTGCAAAATCGCATCATATCTATCATCCCGTTACATCTCATCATGTAATTCTGTTCTGCAAATAAATATCCCCATTATTGATCGTGATAATCAGGAACATCGTGATTGTGATTTCTTTTCATTTTTTTTTTTTTTCTAATTTGAAGATTTTAGCTGCGAGAAATGCTCCAATAAATTTGCTAATTTCCCTGTGATAACACATTCTTAAAATTAGAAATAGGTGTAATCTAAAAGAAAAGCTTTAATTCACCACCCCCTTAAAAAAAAAAAGAAAACAAATTGTAGTTACTTAATTAGTTCTATTTACATGTTATTAAATCTAAAGAAAGAAAGAAATTTTTTTTTTAAATTTAAAAAAATTAAAAAAACAAAAAACATCATGTGCATGTCAATGTTGACCTTGTCATTTTGAAGGGTTGTTTATTTTGAGCAAGGATTTCTCGAGAATTTCTATCAATGAAAAGATTGAGGTCAAATTTCAGAATTAATTAAAAATTAAAATAATATTTAAACATTAAAAAAAAAATGCAATCTCGTTGGAATAGAGAAATATCAATTTTTTCATTCTGAAAAAAAAAAACCAAAAGAACAAACAAAAAATTCACAGCTCTTTTTTATGCTGGTGAGTCAAAAGTTTTGCAATATCTTGGTATGTGCTATGAAAAATATGGATTATCCTAGACAGCGACAGAGAAGGTTAGTCAACACAGACACACTCCAACTTTGGGTGAACCAACATAGCAGCAGACCCAACTACGAATGAGTCTACAACTAACACAACCAGAACTCTTTACTCCAACAAGAACTCCTACACAAAGATAAGTGTTACAAGACTGTTACTTATATATATATGAGACTTGAGACCACTAAAGCAATCAGTTTTAGCAACCTTTTTGCACCATAAAACCCTTTTTAAAATATATAACCCTTATCTTGTCTTTTATTCCTTTCTTAGTATTTGGAACTGCAAATGTTCCCTTAGTTCGCGCTGGCAGGAAGATTGACTTTGGCTGCAAAAGACTCTTTTGGTATTCCCTCCTTTTGGCAGCTTGGCTGTAAAGACTCTCTTCTAAAAGAACATTCTTATTTTCTTTTCTAAGAACAGTAGTTTGAAACTATAATATTATGTGACCTCATGGAGACAGGTCAGACCAAAGAACTAAAAGGAATAAGTGTTATATGTTTTTTCTTTGTTTTTATTATTGTATCTGTTTTGTCTAAATGTCAAATTTATTATAATTTAATTTTGGTAACTTTATGTCCGTTGGACTTTTGCAAGTGGAAAAATTCTTGTAATCTCAATAAACCTAGTTTTTAAAGGCTCACGGCGACCTTTTTGTTTATTTTCCAAACGCTCTGACTTGCATATTTCTGTGAATTTGTTTGTTTCTGTTCGGGCATTACTGCTACTAGTACAAAATAAAAAAACACCCTCTGGGCGATGTAAAAATAGATTTTGAAACATATTGCCTGAGGGGTGGGAGTAAAAATTCAATGTCAGCAAATTTGTACCCTAAGTAAGTAAAATCATCAAATTCATTAAAGGATTAAAAAATAAAACAATTTGAAATGTAAACTTTAAATATGTATTAAAATAAAACAAACTATATAGAGATATATAATATCAGTCATGTATTTATTAAAACTTGTTTTAAAAAACAATGAGGACTGTCTAATGTTGCATGTTCAAATTTTGAGTGTATTTATTCTATGTTATGATGATTTTGGGTAATGTGACGTAAGCAGTGACATAGTTTTTGTTACAGACAAAAACCGGAAGCGAATCTCCATTCTGATAGAACAAAACCAAAACCCTAAATAATTTAAGGTTTTGGTTTTGTTGTATTTTAATCCCTGGGAGTTTTTGTTTGTTTATATGTTCTTGTTTTACATTTGGTTTCTCATTATTGGGTCAGTAAAATGGTAATTCTGGGTGGACATAAGTCCAAACGGGTTATCTTCCCTTGCTGCGGTTGTTCGCTGATAGGTAGCGAGAGTTTTAGGCAGAAGCTGGGAATTCTGAATTCTTTCTCTTTTCTATCTGGCCGGCAACGACTACATATGACATAAACGCGTATTGTCTAGTAAGGGGATTTGCCCCCCAAACAGCTACCAGTAAGTGACATTCCTTACGATGCAAGTTCTACACCATGCTTTCTTTATGCATGTTATATATTTGTCATGAATGTATTTTCTGCTCACGGAATAAAATCTGTTATTGTTTTGCTTCCTTGTCAGAATATTTTATGTACTCACATGTACCCTTGTTGGAAAGTTACTCAAAGCATTCCAACTTTAATATAAGAACTTTACATCTTATATCATTATCTTTTTTTATTTTTTATTGTCTAATTCAAGAACTTATGCTTTATGAGTTTGAACTGAACTAATCTACGCCATAGAAGTAACCAAAAAGATTTGTTGTGCAAAAGGTGAAAATACAGTTGATCACAGAAGAGTAACCAGAATGTTTCAGTAAATTTTGCTTGGATTGCAAGAACAACAATAATCAAGCAATGTCAAAGAAGACCTAAAACTGTGGATTCTGTAACCACTGAAATTAATTGACCAGTTCACATACCTCAGTAGCAATATCTCATCTACTAAAAGCAATGTCAATATAACCATAAGAAAGGCATGAACTGCTACTGACACACATGTGTAAAAAGAAATGGGAATTCTTCCAAGCTGTATCCATCTAAGTAAAAAATTGTTCTATTTCTCTGAATTTTTTAGATGAGGCTTGATAATTTGTATTATTTGTATTATTTGGACAGTTATTCTCATCTTTATTGTTATCTGCACAACATTTCAGCCAAAAGCATCTGGAGCTGCAAAATTGTGCGTCACATTACTAAAATATTGCAAGTCTTTTGACTCAACCAAATATTTCATCAACATCATACTCACCTTCACTGGAAGGCTGTGACTAGTGTCCAGTCACCAGACAAAAAATAGACAGAGTGTAACCGAATACACTCTGTAGCAACTAACAGGACATGGTCAAGTGTTCAGTATATATGAATGAAAATATACACACTAAAACTATCAGCCAATAAAAATCCTCGAAATAGACTTGACCATGCCACATAGTAGAATAGCCCAAGCTGCTATTTAAACCACTTACCAAGTCTGGATTCTCAGAGGTGATTCAACTTGTAACACAATTGAATACTGATCAGTCTATACAAATTTCAACAATAGTAGTTAGCAAATATCAACATAACACCCCACAAGAAAACAGCTGTATGGCCACCTGCCACATATCACCCAAACCATCCGAGTAAGACAGACAAGACACACAAGACACTGCTGGAGAAGCAAGAACGATCTCATAAGTGACGTCTTCCTGTGGAAGCCAGCGCATGGGCACGCCAGTGTGGGCTGACCAGCAAAGACGTACATTGACCAGCTCTGTGCGGATACAGGATGCTGCATAGAGGACTTCCCGAGAATGATGAGTGATAGGGACGGATGGAGGGAGATTGTCATGGATATCCATGCTAACAGCGTGACATGATGATGATGATGATGTCAAAGTAAGTGAGAATGAAATTTATTCATGGGGTTCCTGGGACCATCTCCCCCCAAGCAGCATGAGCCTTTCTCACTTAAAAGTGATGAGGGGCGAGTTTATTGCCCTGAGATGCTCTTGAAGAGGAATACTGATGGGGTCACATTTTTTATTATAATGGCCATGTATGAGCTTCCGTTTGTGTGTGGCTCCCCGTGGTAAAATGACTTCCTGTCAACCCTAACTTGGTGTGAAGTTGAGAAAATACATAATTAATAATTGGCAGAAAAGTTCATAAGATGATGTCATGTCTACAATTGAGAGTGCATCTAATTTGATGGCTTTGATCCAGATCAATTCAAGCAATAAATAATTTAAAGTTTGTAACATCAGCTGTTAATCTATAGATATTTATAATTTCAGTATCAGAGTTTATGTACAGTAATTGAATTAATGCTCTGATTTATTTCTACATCAAATACAGGGAACACAATAACACCATTGGATAGAGCAAGTTTTCAGCTATATAACGTCATTTTGCCAACTAGACACAACTATTAGCTATACAATTTTGACAGCAATAAACAAGAGTCTTCAAGCTGCACTTAAAAAATGTATGCTCAATAACACTGTTTAGTAGAGCAAGTTTTCAGCTACAAACATTATTTTGCCACATGGATACCACTATTAGCTATGCATTTTT
>CM042141.1:11851738-11904238 GCA_023376005.1 Doryteuthis pealeii
TCCGGACATACATACATACCAACTGCCCTTTATATATAGATAGAAGATAGATTTGTCTTCTTGCACACCCTGTATTTTTGAAAATCGATAATTTATTTTGTCTCAGCAAAACGTAACCAGGATTTATAGACCAGCAGCTGGTGAGGTTCAATTAATTGTTCACAGTTTATTCAGACAGTGATGAAGAGAAAACAATTCAAATGGCCATCTGATATTAGTTTCATTAACAGTGAGGCCACACTCTAATCGAGAGTTATCATCTTGAGATCTTGAAATCACTTCGAGGCAAGTCCACTTGCTATCACTCATATCTTATATCAAGATGTTTCGTTGTTTCTGCTGTTCTTGTTGCTTAATTGTTTCCCATGGATGAAGAGTTAGATTTAGACAAGTACAATATGAACCATTGCCTCTAACGAAAGGGAAAATTAAAATTCAGTAAGCACATACTATCACCCATAAATAGATATACCTCTAACAATTCTTTATATTATTTTTAGTGCAATATTATGAATGGATATCAATTCCAGTGAAAGATAACAGAATGAAAACAGATATTATTTCTAGTGGGAAATGATAGAATGAAAATATCATTGTGTAACATTAAAATGGTTATTATTTCTAATGGAACATTATACAATGAAAATGAATATTATTTCAAATGAATCATTTTACAATGAAAATGGATATCATTTCTAATGAAACATTATACAATAAAAGTGGTTATTATTTCTAGTGAAAGGGAAAATTAAAATTCAGTAAGCACATACTATCACCCATAAATAGATATACCTCTAACAATTCTTTATATTATTTTTAGTGCAATATTATGAATGGATATCAATTCCAGTGAAAGATAACAGAATGAAAACAGATATTATTTCTAGTGGGAAATGATAGAATGAAAATATCATTGTGTAACATTAAAATGGTTATTATTTCTAATGGAACATTATACAATGAAAATGAATATTATTTCAAATGAATCATTTTACAATGAAAATGGATATCATTTCTAATGAAACATTATACAATAAAAGTGGTTATTATTTCTAGTGAAAGGGAAAATTAAAATTCAGTAAGCACATACTATCACCCATAAATAGATATACCTCTAACAATTCTTTATATTATTTTTAGTGCAATATTATGAATGGATATCAATTCCAGTGAAAGATAACAGAATGAAAAAACAGATATTATTTCTAGTGGGAAATGATAGAATGAAAATATCATTGTGTAACATTAAAAATGGTTATTATTTCTAATGGAACATTATACAATGAAAATGAATATTATTTCAAATGAATCATTTTACAATGAAAATGGATATCATTTCTAATGAAACATTATACAATAAAAGTGGTTATTATTTCTAGTGAAAGGGAAAATTAAAATTCAGTAAGCACATACTATCACCCATAAATAGATATACCTCTAACAATTCTTTATATTATTTTTAGTGCAATATTATGAATGGATATCAATTCCAGTGAAAGATAACAGAATGAAAACAGATATTATTTCTAGTGGGAAATGATAGAATGAAAATATCATTGTGTAACATTAAAATGGTTATTATTTCTAATGGAACATTATACAATGAAAATGAATATTATTTCAAATGAATCATTTTACAATGAAAATGGATATCATTTCTAATGAAACATTATACAATAAAAGTGGTTATTATTTCTAGTGAAAGGGAAAATTAAAATTCAGTAAGCACATACTATCACCCATAAATAGATATACCTCTAACAATTCTTTATATTATTTTTAGTGCAATATTATGAATGGATATCAATTCCAGTGAAAGATAACAGAATGAAAACAGATATTATTTCTAGTGGGAAAAGGATAGAATGAAAATATCATTGTATAACATTAAAATGGTTATTATTTCTAATGGAACATTATACAATGAAAATGAATATTATTTCAAATGAATCATTTTACAATGAAAATGGATATCATTTCTAATGAAACATTATACAATAAAAGTGGTTATTATTTCTAGTGAAAGGGAAAATTAAAATTCAGTAAGCACATACTATCACCCATAAATAGATATACCTCTAACAATTCTTTATATTATTTTTAGTGCAATATT
Source organism: Doryteuthis pealeii (assembly GCA_023376005.1). Taxonomy (NCBI): domain Eukaryota; kingdom Metazoa; phylum Mollusca; class Cephalopoda; order Myopsida; family Loliginidae; genus Doryteuthis; species Doryteuthis pealeii. Next base: position 11,853,852 of record CM042141.1, read on the forward strand.
ATGAATGGATATCAATTCCAGTGAAAGATAACAGAATGAAAACAGATATTATTTCTAGTGGGAAAAGAATAGAATGAAAATATCATTGTATAACATTAAAATGGTTATTATTTCTAATGAAACATTATACAATGTAAATGAATATTATTTCAAATGAATCATTTTACAATGAAAATGGATATCATTTCTAATGAAACATTATACAATAAAAGTGGTTATTATTTCTAGTGAAAGGGAAAATTAAAATTCAGTAAGCACATACTATCACCCATAAATAGATATACCTCTAACAATTCTTTATATTATTTTTAGTGCAATATTATGAATGGATATCAATTCCAGTGAAAGATAACAGAATGAAAACAGATATTATTTCTAGTGGGAAAAGGATAGAATGAAAATATCATTGTATAACATTAAAATGGTTATTATTTCTAATGAAACATTATACAATGTAAATGAATATTATTTCAAATGAATCATTTTACAATGAAAATGGATATCATTTCTAATGAAACATTATACAATAAAAGTGGTTATTATTTCTAGTGAAAGGGAAAATTAAAATTCAGTAAGCACATACTATCACCCATAAATAGATATACCTCTAACAATTCTTTATATTATTTTTAGTGCAATATTATGAATGGATATCAATTCCAGTGAAAGATAACAGAATGAAAACAGATATTATTTCTAGTGGAAAAGGATAGAATGAAAATATCATTGTATAACATTAAAATGGTTATTATTTCTAATGAAACATTTATACAATGTAAATGAATATTATTTCAAATGAATCATTTTACAATGAAAATGGATATCATTTCTAATGAAACATTATACAATAAAGTGGTTATTATTTCTAGTGAAAGGGAAAATTAAAATTCAGTAAGCACATACTATCACCCATAAATAGATATACCTCTAACAATTCTTTATATTATTTTTAGTGCAATATTATGAATGGATATCAATTCCAGTGAAAGATAACAGAATGAAAACAGATATTATTTCTAGTGGGAAAAGGATAGAATGAAAATATCATTGTATAACATTAAAATGGTTATTATTTCTAATGAAACATTATACAATGTAAATGAATATTATTTCAAATGAATCATTTTACAATGAAAATGGATATCATTTCTAATGAAACATTATACAATAAAAGTGGTTATTATTTCTAGTGAAAGGGAAAATTAAAATTCAGTAAGCACATACTATCACCCATAAATAGATATACCTCTAACAATTCTTTATATTATTTTTAGTGCAATATTATGAATGGATATCAATTCCAGTGAAAGATAACAGAATGAAAACAGATATTATTTCTAGTGGAAAAGGATAGAATGAAAATATCATTGTATAACATTAAAATGGTTATTATTTCTAATGAAACATTATACAATGAAAATGAATATTATTTCAAATGAATCATTTTATAATGAAAATGGATATCATTTCTAATGAAACATTATACAATAAAAGTGGTTATTATTTCTAGTGAAAAATTATAAAATCAAAATGGATATTATTTCTAGTTGAAAATTATACAAGGAAAAAGATATGATTTCTAGTGGAACATTTTTCATTTAGAATGGATATCATAGGAATTAATTGTTACCAAACTCTTCAGCATTGAAACTCTGTAACCAAGTTTCCTGATTAATAAAAAAAGATGGAATGCTGACATACAGATAACCTCAATGGAAGATGTCCAGCTCAATCTAAGAAGAAACTCTGATATAAAGGAACTGATAGCTGATAGAAGTTAGAGGAATAGAAATACGATAGTAGCAAATTTAAGAAGAGAACTATGCAACAGTAGAATGACAAATAAGAAACAAAATGTTATATGGCTCTTTTCTTCTTTTCTTAGCATCTTATTATATTATTATATTATATATACTTATCTTCTAAAATGGATCAGGTTGTCTATTCTATGCTGGGCTACTCTGTTTCTTGATGTTCCTTCTTGGGTCTATGTTGTGCTTAATAATGAACTCAAGACTTGATATTTTTTAGATGTCTTTATTTAGCCCAAGTTAACCATAATTTATTATACTTATCTGCTCAAATGGATCAGGTTGTCTATTCTTCTATGCTGGGCGACTTCTCTGTTTCTTGATGTTCCCTCTTGGGTCTATATTGTGTTTAATAATGTACTCAAGACTTGATATTTTTTTAGATGTCATTATTTAGCCCAAGTTAACCATTATTCGTGGGAGAAATAGACATCTTCATGGCACATCTGCCTCTTTTGAAAAACTCTACTAAAACTCCTTTTTCTAAGTCGACTTCCTGTTCTCACAAATTGCTTTAACCAATCAGAGACCAGATACAAGGTCATCAAAAGGCCAAGCCCAGTCCATTTACATTTATGTTTTTTTCCCCCATAATTCAGAATTACTGTTAAAGTACATAATTTATAAGCAACCTATGAATTATGTAAATGTTTTAGAGCTGGTTTAGCTCAGTTGGTAGAGCATTCACCTGGGACCCACAAGATTCCTGGTTCAATACCGGCCCTCGCCAACTCAGGGTATAAGTAGCACAGGGATCTGTACGGTAATGTAAGCAACTGATGGTAGGTGTGGCGCTCCACCTCAGATACTTAAAAACAATCTCCTTGGTCTAGTGCTAGTGATAGACTCCTACACTGTCTGGCTGATACTGACTTTAGGCCACTCTGACGACTTTTATCAATTATGTAACAAAAATAGACAATAATCGAGGCAGAGTATAAAATGGAAAAAGCTTTTTATCTCAGCATTTAGCATTGGAATTTAACATTTTGTTATCCAAATTTCTGTTTCTCCAATGTAGTATGATTCTTCTACCTGCAATTAACTAGATATATTCTCAGTTTGTAAATAGGACACAACTATTTCTATTCCATTAACACAGTTTTCAACATCAATAATCAAGGAACATTCCATAATTTAAGATATCAAGGTTCGAGAAAAAACAAACAAACAAGGAAACATTTATTTCTAGAACCTATATATCCTAAATTATGGAAGGTTCCTTAATTATATATATATATATATATATATATATATATTTCATTTCATATATATAAAATATATAAATATGATATGTATATATACATATATATATTTCTTTTCATACATATAAAACATATAAATATGATATATATATGTACATATATATATTCCATTTCATACATATAAAATATATAAATATGATATATATATATATATACATATATATATATACATATATATATATTTCATTATATATACTAGCAAATATATGCACCCTCCGGGTGCAAGTATTTTAGTTAAATTTTATAATAAAATATCATATCAAATTAGAAAGGCTAATGAAACTGAATAAGAATGTAGATAAAAAGATTTTGAACAGAGGGGGTATGATTGAAAAATAGAACAACTTTGAAACTAACTCTTCCATCATTTTCCGTTACTCCCGTCTTTCATTGGTAAATTTTCCTAATTAAACTGTTTAGTTAAAATAGGAAGTAAAGAATAATATTACAGTTATTTCTTCTTGTTGAGGGATTTCTTTTAAGATTTATTGAAGAGATTTTTGCTCATATTCAATAAGATAAAACCAAACAATTAGAAATCAATAATACTAAGAATATATTTTTTAAGATCAATATGCAAATTAACCTTCCCATTCATACTAAAATCCGCTATTTTGTTGTATATATAAATACAATTGCATGTTATCAATGTAGATAAGGCCAACAGTATCAATAACAAAAAACAATTTTATCAATAATTGAAATTTAAATAAAAATCAAATCATGGGGAATATGACATAAATAACTGAGGGAATTGTGACTTGTATAGTAAAATAGTTCCGGTTACAGACAGACAAACCCACAATCTCCATTATAATAAGATATAAATATATATATATATATATTCATATATCTATATATATTTCATTATATATATATATATATATATATATATATATATATATTCATATATCTATACATATTTCATTATATATATATATATATATATACACATGTATATATTCATATATATATATATATACACATGTATATATATATTCATATATCTATATATATTTCATTATATATATTTATATATGTGTGTGTGTATAAAAGAGCATTTTTTGTATATGTTTTTTGTTATAGTTTCTCTAGAAATAAATGGATGTGAACCCTTAAGAGCAAACCTCTTCCACTCACTGAATTTAGACTTCTGATCATTATTGAGGGAAATGCACAGTTAATTGTAATGACTGTATATATAATCCCTTGAGCAGGATATTAAGACAAGATCAATTTTTAACTAAATGAACTTGGCAACATGAGTTGAAATCCTGGATAAGGATGGTCGAATTTCATATATTTCTAATACCCTTTGGAAAGGTATGCATCCAATCATTCTGTCTCCAGCTATGGGTAGATACTTGAGTATTTCATCCTTGTTAGGCAATCAGTCTAGGAAAAGGAAAACTGTGAATTCAAACCTGTTAAACTCTACTTAAGAAATAGAGCTTGTGTTGCATCTGCTTGTATGAAGGAGTTGGTAAATACATATATAAAAGTAGTGACTAAGTAGAAATATTGGATTTTGTAGCTGAAAACTTGCTCTATCCAATGGTGCTATTGTCTATCCTGTTTCTGTTATAGTTTCTGTGGAAAAAATAGGAGACTTTACTTTTGAAGCAAACCTCTTATGATTACAATATTTAGCTTTTTGTTTGTTAACCGGCAAAATTGCATAGCTAATAGTGTTGTATACTCTTCTTTTTACTTCTATTATTCTTCTGCTCATCTTTGGTATCTTACATTCTTCCAGCATCTGGACCTAGTCTTGGGGACTTTGTGTCTGGTCTTCTAGGTCAGTCTTGTTGCAAAGACATTCATCAACCACAAAACCATATTATTTATTTAAACTTTTATTTCTGAACTAAACATATTTCTCTAACTAATCACAGCGTGTGTATGCAGTGAGTCTCAGCTAAAGCAGTAACATCTTATCTGCCTGACGTCCAAACTGAAACTGAAAGCCAACCAGGTCCCATGTGACTTCACATATTTCGCGGGCTTTCTGTAATATTCTATGGAAAGTCCCATCTGTGATATGAAAAGGGGCCATCCCTTCAGAAATACAGGGTTTGACAATAATCTATGCATAGATTATGTAACAATAGTGGTGACTATGTGGCAAAATTTAATTCTGTAGCTGAAAACTTGCTCTATCTAAAACTGTTATTATATTTTAGCTCTTGGCTTTTAACTCTTAACATCCTGTTGAGAATTTTCTAAGTATTTCTTTAGTATTAGGTTTACGGTTAGGGTTAGGGTTAGGGTTAGGGTTAAATTTAGTATTGAGATACGATGCGGAAGAAGAAGAAGAAGAAATAGAAAAAATCTTTAAATTCCTTGATATTTTAAAATTTGATTACTCATTTAGTATTAGGGTTAGGGTTAAATTTAGTATTGAGATACGATGCAGAAGAAGAAGAAGAAGAAGAAGAAGAAGCCCGATTCCTATAAGGATTTATAAAAAATATGGTTAAAAATGGCCTTTTGATTCAAAGTTACCTGTCATTTCCATCAAATCAAAGACTTCTCAATGTTTAATATTACATTTAAACAAAGGCTATCATTTGGGGTGGATTAGGGAAAATGAATGTGACTTCCAGCCAGATGGAATGAGGTGGTATAGGACGATAAGAGTTTTAATGTGCAAAACTTCCGTCTGTTATGAGTAGCTGTGTCTTAGTTTTCTTATCAATAATTTGAATTCTCCTTTAAATTGATTTCCCCACCTCACTCACTAACTAGACTTTGCCCCAGATCATTCACCCCTTTTATTATTTTTTTTCTCTAAACATGTAGCTGATATAGTTAAATATTTTTGAGAACCGTTTACCTGCTTCAAGTATCCTTCACATTGCTTGCAGCTCGTCTGAATAAATAGATCAGGACAAGCTAAAGTACTGACTGGCTCGTCTCACTACTCTAGCCCCCCTCTACCGCACCATCATTGCTAAAACATGACCCTAGTCACCCCATTTTAAACAATGTTTACAACTTCACGCTTCAAAATACTTACTGGCTTCAAGTACTGTCAGCAGGTGTGCTCATCATTTTTACTTCCACATTGTTAGTTCCCATGCTGGCACGGAATGGCAAAAACGTGTGGAAGAAACAAGATGGAAGAGGGAACATTGTGATATATGTAATCATATGAAATTGTGTAACAGGTGGGCTCTCATAGTAGAATATTGCTTCATGGTCAGATGGAGATGGGGGATAGCTCATATTTGAGATGGAGCCAAAAAAGATGGAAAAATAAGACTTCCATCAGACAAATGTTTGCTTGCATCTTCATCTCTAATAAAAAAAAAAAAAAGTAAAAAAAGCAAAAAAAAAGCATAAAGTAATATTAAAAAAAAAAGAAAAGATATCTCTCGCAAAAAATCTGTTTGCCAATGATGTTTGGAATTGCGGTGTTCTAAGCTTTACTGTTGCTACTATGGAATGTTCAGTTTAAGCAAAGGCCATACACCGAACGAGAAAGATGTTAGTGAAATATTGACAGGAAATATACGCCTAACATGAAAACCACCTATCAGTTTGGACAGACAGGAGATGAGATAATACACTTCATATTAGATGATTGAGTGTTTGCAGTTTTAACAGAACCAAAGCAAAAGTAAATACGCAGCCATGGGTTGAGTTTTTCCTTTAATTATTTTCTCCAAAGTTGAAGAGGTGGAAGTGTCAATAACCTGATGAATATTTCACAGGTTTGATATGAAGGTGCACTTTGCAAGTAATGCTTTCTGTTTTTACTATAGTGTCCTTTTCACAAATATTGGAGATGGATGATGGTGATATGGCAGCAGATGCTGAACCTTCACATAAAAAATATATACTTATGTTGCTGAGCTTTTTTGTTTTACTATATTGTCCTTTCTACAAATATTGGAAATGGATGTTGGTGATATGGCAGCAGATGTTGAAGAGGTGGAAGTGTCAGTAACCTGATGAATATTTCACAGGTTTGATATGAAGGTGCACTTTGCAAGTGATGCTTTCTGTATTTACTATATTGTCCTTTCTACAAATATTGGAGATGTATGTTGGTGATATGGCAGCAGATGCTGAACCTTCACATCAATAACATATTATTCTGTTGCTGAGCGTCTGTCTGGCAAAATGATGTCTAACATGAAAGCAGAGCCATGTCACTGAAAAACAAAACCTGCACCCATTTTATCAATGCTTTCTGGACATTTCTATTATTAATGGAGATTCGTTTCCGGTTTTTGTCTGTAACAAAAATTACGTCACTGCTTATGTCACATTACCCCAAATCATCATAACTTAGAATAAATACACTCAAAATTTCAACATGCAACATTAGACAGTCCTCATTGTTTTTTAAAACAAGTTTTAATAAATACATGACTGGTATTATATATCTATATATAGTTTGTTTTATTTTAATACATATTTAAAGTTTACATTTCAAATTGTTTTATTTTTTAATCCTTTAATAAATTTGATGATTTTACTTACTTAGGGTACAAACTCGCAAAATTGAAGTTTTTACTCCCACCCCTCAGGCAATATATTTCAAAAATCTATTTTTACATCGCCCGGAGGGTGTTTTTTTATTTGTACTAGTAAGGATAATGAACAGTGGATGAGAGCACAGTTAGGCAGTGGGTAATCTTTCAGTATTGGTGATAGTTGTAGATCAATTTCTCTGAAATCAATTTTGATTTTTCCTAAGAATTTTCTCTATTACAGCTCAGTTAGTATAGCATCTACCTGGGAACCACAAGGTTCCTGGTTTAATACCGGCCCTCACCAACTCAGCATATGAGTAGCACTGGTGTAGAATAATCATACTAGTTCCAATTACCGTCGAATTGGTAAGACAAGGCAGCAAGCAGTCGAAACTTAATATGAATCTGTTTTGTTGCAAAGACTACTGCAAAATGGCAGGTTATTTATGAAGCCTCAGAACATCATAGAAACCAAGCAGCCTATCAGGACTCAAGGAATGGAATCACCCAAATGCATGAGTGGACTATTCTGGATTCCCATAAGTACCAATTGTCTTGGCACTGGTTCAGTTGTGCTAGCTTGTTGCTCAAACCAACAGTACGCTAACTCACTTCAACAACAGGGAAGTAAAGTATGAAGCTGATGGTAGGTGTGGTGCTTCACCTCAAATGCTAAAAAACAATTTCGGTCTAGCGCTAGTGAAAAGGGGATAGACTCCGTCGATGTCTGGCTGATACTGACTTTAAGCGACCCCAACGACTTTACTTTTTTACAGGTTAGATGTGATTGAGAAAAAGAACATTATAAACCTTAGCAGCTATGGTAATAAGAGTTATACCTCTGTAGTTCTTAGTGACTTGAGGTTGCCTTTCTTTGGGAATGGGAGGATGCAGCTTTCATCCATTTCTCTATTGTGTTTTTGTTTATGCACTGCATTGCATAATCAAAGAAGTATCCAGTTAAATTTCCTTGTTTTCTATACTTATGGAGGTACTTCATCGAGGCCCGCAGATTTTCTGCTTTTGATCAATTTTAGAACTTTTAAAGCTGTTCCATTTTTCCTCTACAGAACCCGGTGCAACCTCTGTTAGTCTCTCGTTCAGAGAGGCTTCTAGGTCCTCCCTGACGCTCTTAATCTTAATCCTGCTGGTATCTGAAGAATAATCAAACATCCAATTACCGTCGAATTGGGAAGACATGGCAACAAACGATTGTAACCCAATACAAACCCGAATAGTTGCAAAGTCTACTGCAGAATGACAGGGTATTTATAAAACTCCACAATATCATTCAAATCAAGCAGCCAATCAAAACTCAAGGAATGGAATCACCCAAATCACCCAAATTCATGAATGGATCATTCTTGATTTCTATAAATACCAACTGTCATGGACACTGCTTGAGTTGTACTTAGCTAGCTGCTGTTATTCAAACCAACAGCAGACCAACTGACTTCAATAGTATCTAGTTTCTTGGTTGGCAATTTGTCTTTTTTCTTTATCTGCCTCATTCGTAGCCTGGTAGTGGATTTGTTCATCACATGGTCAGTACTGCAGTTGGTGCCTCATTGCTCTTGTGCCTAGAAAATCTGGCAAATCACGCAGCCATGTGATGATGTAGTTGATGAGATGCCAGTGTCCGGATCTTGGATGCATCCAGGAGTTCTTATGGATTTCCTTGTGTTTGAAACAGATGTTGGTGATGACCAGCTGGTATTCTGTGCAGATAGATAAAAGCAGATTGACATTGGTATTGACCTTACCCGTCACAAGAAATCGGAAGACAGTCGGCGATCCTATACACTAGCTGAGGGAAAGGGGGCAACCAAATGGCCAACAACTTTATTTTTTGTTTTATATTTTCAGTTTCTTGGGGATTTCTGTTTCTTGATTCATCCCAACCCCTCCATCGCCCTCAAATCACTCGAAGCACAAAACCTAGTGCTTGATCATAATCATTCATTGATAATGGGGAAATTAAGTAGAATAAAATCACAGAGCGACAGAGGTATTTTGGTGTAAGTAGGCTGAGCAAGGAGAAGAATGCAAGAGTTTATTTTTAGTATAGATCGGTCAGTGAATGAACCTAGCTAAATAGACTCATGTAGTAGTATGACTCATGTAGTAGTATGACCAGTTTTGTCACCCTTCCCACCCTCCCCCCAAAACCTGTGGCTTATATGCCGAGTTGTGACACACTCGCTGTATCTCTCTTTTAAAAATGAATAAAGTTTTTAGAGTGAGTGCACGAGTGTGCTCACTTCAAATATTCCTTACCCATCCCAAACCTACCGAGAACTTTTGACCAGGTAGAATGTGATTTACCAACCCAAGAATTAAAGTCTCCCAGAAGGATAACTTTGATAACTTTGTCAGAGTTGGGAACAGCACAAAGTGTCTGGTCAAGTTGGTCATAAAAGATGTTTACATAAAGTTTGATGTCCAGTTGGCTATTAATGATCTCTTAAGTATGTTTATATGTGATGAGGACCTGCCAGGAGTGATGACCGATAGGGATGGGTGGCAAGAGAGAGTCATGGAAATTCATGCTGTCAGCCCAACTTGATGATGATCATGATTAGTGATAGTGTTGTGAGTGGGGAAGCAATATTTATTAATCATAATTATTAATGAATCAGATTGATGTGAGATAGGGCACCATCATTGCTGCTGGGGAAAAAGTCGGTTGTCTCTGCTGGTGCATATATTTACAAGAGCTGCATACAGGCTCTCATTCATTGCTGCCAAAAATGCATAGCCAGTTGTGGTAGCTATATGGAAATGTTGTATTTTGTAGCTGAAAACTTGCTCTATTCAAGGGAAGCATCACATTTGGTATAACACTCATATGAGAGCAGTATGCAGGCTCTTGTTTATTGCTGGAAAAAAATCATGGCCAGTGGTGGTAGCTATATGGAAATGTAGTATTTTTTTAGCTGAAGTCTTGCTTCATCCAAAAGAGGTATCCCTTTTGGAGCAACCCTTGTATAGATGGATATTTACCAACCCCTCTGCATGAGCAGGATGTGACACAAGCAGGGATGCCAATGGATATGTGTCCTGCATCCCTGACGCACAAAAATCTAAAAGGACACAGTAAAATCGTATCCATGCATCCCAATGTTTTTCTTTTTTCTTCCCTCACCATTTCAAGCTAACTGAGAATGCATTTCAATAGTTTCTTAGAAACAAATTACACAGGATAGGTTACAAGGTAGGAGTTAGACGGCTTTAGTTGGGATCCATAAATTTTCTCAGGGACTCATTCAAAGCAAATATGTGCATCCCAGGACGCACTAAATCAAAAAGCTATCAGCATTATTGCATAAGGTGAATTTATTAAGCAGAGTTTAACAGGTTTGAATTCAGATTTTTCCTTCTCCTAGACTAGTTGCCTAACCAAGGTTAAAGAGCCCTGTTTGCTCTACTATTTACCCATAGATGGAAGGAGAATGGATTCCTACCTTTCCGAAGGTTATTAGCGCTATGTGAAATGCAAACAGCCTCGTCCAGGATTTGAACTCATCTCATCATGTCCATTTCCCATGATGTTAACCATTACACCACCATGCGCATATATTGGAGCAACCCTTGTATAAGGGCATCATACAGACTCTTGATGTTATATAATCGTTCAACATCAGGTGAGAGAGAGAGAGACAGATAGATAGATAGAGTAGATGGGATGATGGTTCTTATTTGTTAATTCTCTGCTTACTGGTTCTAACTCAGCCGCCATCTTCTTCAGGCTGACTTCTCTTCAGGTCTTTCTGTTAAGAGTTTGTTCTTCTTCTTTTCTGTATTGGGCTGGTTATTTCTTGTTTGAATTAATCAATTAACAAGACTTGGTTGTTTTCTGATAAAGCTTTATTTCGACAAACTAGCCCATGATTCATCCACCATGGGGGAGAATGCGACATCAGAGCAAGTGACTTTCGAGTCTGCTCACTCTGAAATCTCGGCCACATCTGAAAACAAACTATTTACTGCCTAATTGTGTGCTTTCAAGGGGTCAAATAAAAAGGTTATTACCCGTCAATAACTGTTGGGGACCCGTTATTCTGAATCTAATGGACCCTAATTCAATGAGAACATTTTTAATTAATATACGTACATAAATCATAAGCTACTTATGAATTATGTAACATTGATCATTCCTGGAAAAATGCATAGCCAACTGTGATAGTTATATGGAAATTTAATGTTTTGTAGCAGAAAATCTTTTGGAGATACTCTCATACAAGAAAAGAAACAGAATTGCAAATCAAGTAAAACTTATTAAAATTAAAGAATTAAAAAATTAAACAATAATTAAAAAAAAGAAAGAATTAAATTAAATAAAAATAAATAGATAAATTAGACACATAGTGTAGTGGATAAAGGTGTTGGGTTAAGATAGTTGTAAGTGACAGTTATCTCTAGGCTGCAGGTTCAATCATGTTCAAGGCAACAGTAACATAGAATGATAATTAACACAGCTTAACACTGGTACCCCAGCTATGGTTTGCAAAATGAGAACAGATACCCTAGTGGATTGAATAAAGGGTTGGATTCAAAGTTCTGTGATGGCTTCCGATTATGACAAGAAGGTTCCGAGTACAAGAAGCCTCCCAAGATCAACAAGAAATACCTGAAGAAGGTTGGAGGGCACATTGGCCGAAACATTGTACAGATAACAATGAAGATGAGGACAACAGTCCGAATAATCCCAATGTAATAAAGAATTAGAAATTAAAGAAAAAATTAAAGAATGTCTATCTGAACCCATGAAAATTCCATAGTTTAATTATTATATACAAATAATATTTTGCAATGTTTCATTGGGTATCTCATCGAGGTGTAAGGGTTAGCAAGCTAGTCTTGCAAATCCATTACTATTGAATAGGTTATGTAAATACCTATATGTAGATAAATTTACTATAGTAAAGATTTTCAAAAAATGTATCAAACACCTGGTCAGTTCTAGAAATCCACGAAGGTAAACAGATATTATGTCTTTAAACCCTTACTTCAAACTAAACAGTGTCATCACTCCGTACCACCCTGAGCTGAAGTGATAGTACCTGTTAGGGTCCCACCTATGGGTTAGATAGATATAAAATGAGTGAAAAAAATGTTTTAAAAATTACTTTAAAAAAGTGTGAATACCTAACAAGAATGAATAAAACAAAACTGACTTTGGCATAAAATAACCCGTGGGTTGACATGCCGTAAAATCCAACCAAACAAGCAAACTAAATAACAACAAATTAAACCACTCAAAAACATTATATTCTAACCCACAAATACTTATTAAAAATTTAATTATTTAAAAATTTATTATTTTTAGTAACTCCCTGCTAAACAAATGTTACCTAATTTGTGGGTTGCCTACAAATTATTCTAAAATTTAAATAACAGTATGGGAAATGGAAAGTTACTATTGACCATTATAGAAGTGATTGACAAACACTTCCCCTTTCACTAACCTAGCTGTTGATTTCTCATTGGCTACCATCAGTTCCTCACTTTACCACACATATCCCTGTGCTACTCATACACTGAGTTGGTGAGGGTTGGTATCAAACCAGGAACCTTGTGGTTCCTAGTCGGATGCTCTACCAACTGAGCTAAACTGGCCCTTGGTTATCTTACCAAAGCTAAATAATAGCATGAATTCCCATGGCCCTCTCTCACCACTTGTCCCTATTGATTATCAATCTGCATAAAAAGTTAATAAATAAATAAAATACTATTAATACTATTAGTGTGTAAAAAAACAATGACAGTTAACATGACAATGGCTGATTTTTTATACTGTGCTATTAGATTCAATCTTGAAATACAAGCAGTTAGGAAATAACAGCATGGATTCCCATGCCCCTCTCACCACCTGTCCCTATCAGTCATCATTTTTCATAAAAAAGATAATAAATAAATACAAATGCTATCTACACTATTAGTGTGTAAAAAATAATGACAGCAAACATGATACTGGCTGATTTTTTTATACTGTCTATTAGATTAAGTCTTGAAATATAAGCAGTTAGGAAATAATAGCATGGATTCCCATGACCCTCTCTCACCACCTGTCCCTACTGATCATCAATCTCCATGAAAAATATTTAAAAAATGCTATCTACACTATTAGTGTGTAAAAATAATGACAGCAAATATAACATTGTCAGTTTTTTTATACTGTGTCCTTTAGATTCAATCTTGAAATGTAAGCAGTTAGAAAGTAACAGTATGGATTCCCATGACCCTCTCTCACCACCTGTCCCTATCGGTCATCGTTTTCCATTAAAAAGATAATAAATAAATAAAAATGCTATCAATACTACTAAAAAGTGGCTACCCGTCATTGTTAATTTCACAGCTCTATTAGTACTGAATCATGAGTTGGATCATTGCAGGATGCCCCATTAAAATCCCTATGTAAAAAATACTTTTTGTTGTTCAGTGCAGCATTAGAAAAAAAAATGTAAAAAAAAAAAATTAAGATCTCCTATTTAAAATATTAAATGCAAAATAATTCCATGCTGTTACTATTAACATTTTATTTTTTTAATTATCTTCCCGAATATAAATCAAATCTTTATTATTTTTTGCTCATAAAGCAAGATCTGGTGATAGTCAATGTGTATATATATTTACTTTGTCCTTAATTGTTTTATTTTTGTAGTTTCCTCCAGACATATAAACGTACACACCAACTGCCCTTTATATATGTATAGATTAGTGTGTAAAAACAATGACAGCAAACAGGACACCAGCTGATTTTTTTTTATAGTGTGTCTATAAGATTGTAATGTAAGCACTCAGGAAATAAACATTATTGGATGATGGCCAAAGTCTGAGACCGGTCAGGATTAATGAAAAAAGTTCTGAAAACTGAATCTTGTTGTCAACTGTTTATTGTTGTTGGCTGTCAACTTGTGCCTGAATAAGACCATTTCCTGTTTTTTTTTTTCATACTTAAGTGCCAGTAGCATTTGACACTGTACCCTTGTGTTTTCTCAGATGACAACTGTTTCTTACTAAACATGATACAAAGTGAGAAGTATTAAGAACCTTGCGATCTGTCACCTTACCGACTGTCTCCAAGAAAATCGGCCAAAGTACTAACCATACCTTTTGTTACTTTATCTTCCTTAAAACTTGGTCTGCTATTGATTTTTTTTTATCTGTGACCTGAATTTTGGTTCTTTTCTTAAGCTATTGTAGAAGATAAAAGCTACATCTTATTATACCTTGCTATGAGTTAAATATTACCACTACTGTTCTTCTACAAGGATGGTTTTGGCATTAAATAACTGTGGTATACTAAGACCCGGAAGCACCGGTTATAACATTGTTGTATGAAACGGAAGTACTGTTTCAGCCATCTTGTATTATTTAAATAAAAGGCGGAAGTGGGTTCTTCTCGCAGTTAACGTCAACTGGGCTACACGTCTTATTATTCGCTAAGCGCGTTATAACAATTTCACTACGATATCTATCCGTTGTTCTTTTAGTATCGTCTATTTTCGTGGTGACTTGGGTAGATAAATCTGGATACACAAGGTCCAGACGCGATCGAGGCTGACGGCCCATTAGTAGCATTGCTGTTGAGTGCCCTGTAACTGTTTGTTCCTGACTCCCCTGAGGCTGCCTTGATTCTTCGGGACCTCTCACAACAGGTTCTGTTGGAATATTCGAGCGAATATGATCCACATGCCTTTTCCATAATCGACCATCCTCCAATCGCACTCTAAAAGTCAGTGGACCAAGCTGCTCCTCTAAAACTCCGAACAACCATTTTGGTCTCCCTTGGAAATTCACCACACTAACACTATCTCCAATATGGAACAATAACCATGTAGATTGATATGGCATTAAACAAAGAAACCAAACCAAACCAAACCTTGTCATAATAGAGATTATGTTTCTTCCTATAACCAAAACTACATCACTTCCTATGTCACAATTCCATTAGCTATTTATATTATATTCTCAGTGATTATTAAGTAATACTCATATGAGCTTAATTAACATATTATCTATTAATGATGTCTCTATTAAAGTCTACATCTTCTTATTATAATGGAGATTATGTTTATGTCTGTAACCAAAACTACATCACAACCGTTTCACAATTTCCTTAATTATTTACATTATATTCAATGATTATTAAGTAAGCATTATTTAGTCTTAATTAATGTCTTATTCATTAATGATGTCTTTATTAAAATCAACATCTTATTATAATGGAAATTGTGTGTCTATCTGTAACCAAAACTATATCACTACCAACATCACAATTCCCATAATTATTATGTTATATTCTCGATAATTATAAGTAATCATTATTTAATCTTAATTAATATCTTATTATTAACATTGTCTCCATTAAAGTCTACATCTTATTGTGATGGAGATATATGTGTATCTGTAACTGAAACTACATCACTACTGAGGTCACATTCCCTTGGTTATTTACATTTATTTTCAATAATTATTAAGTAATCATTATTTAATCTTAATTGACATCTTATTTATTAACATTGTCTCCATTAAAGTCTACATCTTATTGTGATGGAGATATATGTGTATCTGTAACTGAAACTATATCACCACTAACGTCACAATTCCTTGGTAATTTACATTTTTTTTCAATAATCATTAAGCAATCATTATTTAATCTTAATTAACATCTTACTTATTAATGGGGTCTCTATTGGAGCTTAGCTGAGTTAGATTTGCTTCAAAACAGCCCATGTTATTCATGCACTAAAATCGTGAAAAGAGTGATATATCACTAAGAAATAAAGGTTTATATAGTATATGGTGTGGATAATTTGAAAACTTGTTTTTTAACAAAATTGGGATTAATAAATAATTAATTGGTGTTATTGATTTCCAATATTATTATTCTATTCTGAAATATATTAAAAACAATCCTATGTTGATTTTTTATAGAAATCAATAAAAATGAAATTAAAATAAGTGTAATCTTTTTAATTACATTCTTATTTAGTTTTGTTAGTTTTTCTAATTTAGTATAATATTTCAATACATTAAAACTTAAATACTTGTGCTTGGATGGGCACATATTTTCAAGTAAGATGAACAAGACACACCTACACATGGACACATAAGTGTGAGCCGACCAGCAAAGACTTATACTGGATGTCATGAGGAGGACATGCCAGGATCGATAACCAATAGGGATGGGTAGTGAGAAAGAGTGATGAGAATGTGCTGTCAGCACATCATGATGACAATATAGAATGAAAATATTAAATAAAGAAATGTGAACTTTTGTAATAGTTATCTACACATATAGTATAACTCATAAATAAGTACAGCCATATTTTTTTTTTTAATAAAAAGTTAGTTTTCTGTTACAACAAAGATACCAGAATTTTATTATTTCTAGTGCAACATTATACTATCAAAACGGATATTATTAGGTATTATTTATTTACTAAACTGTACAGTATTGAAATTCTGTAACCGAGAAAAAACTAGGTTTAGTATGAATATATTCTTTCTATATAGAATCTTTTTAGTGTGAAACCATTTCCTTTCAAGCCCAAGGGGTAAGACCCCCCCCCAATGTGTCTACCTGTTGGCCGCAGGTGGCAACCCATGGGGAAAGGAGCTCTTGAAATAGTTTTGACTAATGAGAAGAGAGCCCTTTTGGTTTTGGTTGTTTGTTTTGTTTTACGGCATATCAACCCTTTTCAGGCCATTTAATACCAAATCAAATCATTTTGATATTCAAGTTCCTTACAGTACCTGCCCGCCCTGTTGGCTGGGGTGTTAGAATGCACCGACTGCACCTCTGCAGAGAGGTAAGATTCCCCAAATGGGGCTACCTGTTGGCCGTGGGTGGCGACCTGTGATGCTTAAGGACGGAGTCTTGGTGGATGAGCAGTCCATGACCTGCAAAACTCCACATAGAACCTTACTTAGGCTAGACGGGCAGTCGGAGAGCCCCCTCCGAACAATCGGCTGGTCACATCAAGCCCTAGCACCTACATGATTACCCAACCCTATTGCTCTTATAGCAGGCCCCAACACTTTTTATCATATGGGTGCTAGAAGGCGGTAGCTGAGGATCTACATGTCCTGGGAATGACGTTAAACTTTATCTGATGGTGAGGTTCCAGTTTTGGAGGTTTGGGGAATGTGGAGCACCTCTTCATAACCATTGCTCCCTGGTCCACTCTGACCCGGAGTGGTAGTACCTGTTAGGGTCCCATCTATGCGTTAAATAGAAAAATGTATTTATAAAAAATTGTGTATCCATTAAGAATTGATTTATTTCAAAACTTTCTCAGCATTAAATGACCCACTGAGGTTGATATGCCCTAAAACAAACCAAACCAAACCAAATACAGTACCTGCTTTATTTAAATGGTCACCCATCTGAGTATTGAACAGGCTCATGGCTGCTTAACTTTGGTGATCTAATGGGAACCGGTGCTTTCAGCTTGACTTGACTGTAATCCTCCTCCCGTTTTTTTTTGTTCGAATTCAGAATTTTCCTTCTCCTAGACTGGTTGCCATACCAAAGTCAGTCCAACTATTTACTCCTACCTGGAGGGAGAGTAGTTGGATTTGTACCTTTCCAAGGGTATTAGCGCTCTGTGAAATGCCAACAGCCATGTACACAATTTGAACTCGTCTCGCCACGTCCACTTCCAACAGTGATAACCATTACACCACATGCCTCCAACTAGTGCAACAGAAATTTGAAGTCATTTACGTTACAGTCCAGCACATTAGTCATTATGCTACGGGGACTCCCTGGATACTGTGAAGTATAAAAAGAAAATGGACACATTCATATTAAAAAAAATGAAGACTTGCTAATTGTTTTCAAATTGGTGTGAAGAGATCTGTGAAATTAGAATATAATTAGCAAATGCTGATTATCAGTAGAAAAGTATATTGATGCCCTTGAGACTGGCATGAACCCAAAACCTCCAACCTATACACAGATGAATTCAAGATATCTAACACATAAGTGAACTCTTCTATAAAATTGACAATAATTTGCATTGATTTCTTCTTTATGATTTTGGCAGTGAAAATTATTGCAGAGTTGCCAGAATTTTCTCTTAGTTATTTACTAGGTTTTAACACAAGGCTACAAGTGTAGAGCACCCAGTGAAGAATGGTGTTTTGTTGGCGAGGCATAAATATGCTGACTGTATTCCCTGCAGAGGGTTAAGACACCCCTCTAAACACAAGGCTACAAGTGCTAGTGAAGAATGATGCTTCATTGACGAGGCATAGAATATGCTGACTGTATTCCCTGCGTTAAGACACCCCTCTAAACACAAGGCTATAAGTGCCAGTGAAGAATGATGCTTCATTGGCGAGGCATAGAATATGCTGACTGTATTCCCTGCAGAGGGTTAAGACACCCCTCTAAACACAAGGCTACAAGTGCCAGTGAAGAATGATGCTTCATTGGCGAGGCATAGAATATGCTGACTGTATTCCCTGCAGGGGTAAGACACCCTCTAAACACAAGGCTACAAGTGCCAGTGAAGAATGATGCTTCATTGACGAGGCATAGAATATGCTGACTGTATTCCCTGCAGTGGGGTAAGACACCCCTCTAAAGACAAGGCTACAAGTACCAGTGAAGAATGATGCTTCATTGGCGAGGCATAGAATATGCTGACTGTATTCCCTATAGAGGGGTAAGACATCCCTCTAAAACAATTGAGGTGTCTTGGGTATGATTAGTATCATACCCAAGACACCTTCAATTATAGAGCATCTGATGGTGAGGCTCCAGTTCAGGAGGTCTGAGAAGTATAGAGTATCCCTTGATTGTCATTACTCCGAGACAGGTCCTATCTGACATGGAGTGATACTACCTGTTTGGATCTCATCTATGAGGGAAATATATCTGTTTAAAGATTATTCAAGTTTGATAGGACCGTGTGCAAAAAAAAAAGAAAAAAGAAAGAAAAAAAGACCTCTTAAGAAATAATTACACAAAAATGTAAATGTGAACGTACAATGAATGCAATTCCCTAACCTCTAGGCACAAAATAATTCAAGATGCTTTATTCTGTTTTTTCTTCTTTTTTTCAAGCTTTCTTTTTTTTTAGGCCCCACTTTCCTTTCTTTCTTAAGACTTTTCTTTCGTTTTTTTCATTTGTTCTTCCCTTCTCATTTTATTTCATAATTTCTTCTTCTTTAGGATTTCTTTCCTTCTTTTTTTTAGACTTTTCTTTCTTTCTTTCTTTCTTTCATGGATTATTTCTTCTTTCTTTCTTTTTCCTTACTTCAAATATCTTACATATTTTTTTTTCTTTTAGGCTTCTTTCTTTCTTTCTTTCTTTTTATGTATGCCTTAAAATCAATCAATCAATCTACCAGTGAGGAATAAATTAATCACTAATGATTTATGAGACTATTACTTGTTATTTAAAAAATCTATTTTTCTTTCACTATTACTTATTCTTTTTCTTATTTCTTCTTGTTCTTTTAGAATCTTTCTTTCTTTCTTTTTTAAATCACTCCTTTCTTTCTTTCAGAGTTTCTTTCTTTCAGAGTTTCTTTTTTTTTAGATCTTTTCTTTCTTTCTTTTGTTTTTCTTTTCTTTCTTTCTTTCTTTTTTTCTTTCTTTAACCACTCATTTTCTTTCTTTCTTTCTTTAATCACTCACTTTCTTTCTTTCTTTCTTTCTTTCTTTCTTTCTGTCTTTAATCACTCATTTTCTTTCTTTCTTTCCTGGTTTCAGATTCCTTCTTTCTTTCTTTTGTTTTTCTTTTCTTTCTTTCTTTTTATTCCCCAGTATTTCTTTCCTTCAACTTTCCCTTTAATTTCCTGCTTTTTCTTTCTTTCTTTCATTAGCTACTAATTTAACCAATCTCCAATTTTACCTCACAGCCATTTTAAAATTAGGTTCATATTTGATCACAGCAGATAAAATACAGTTCTAGTTATTAGATGTTGATTGACTGTAACCAATAAAAACCTGTCTTGATTTATTTCTTTTTGTCTAACTTGAGATGACAAGAACAACTAACACAACAAAATTACCTCAATCATAAATTATTTTCATGAATAATTAATAAAACCAAAATTAACGAAGTATCCTCACTCATTCATTATTCTGATTTTTTTTCTTCTTGTATTCCAATCACATTGATCACATTCTAATTACCTGCTGAAAAAATGTCTTTGTTTCTGTTTTTGAATTGAATGAATCCATCTTTCCGAAAATCCAAATTTTTTTTTCTTATTTTGGTGAACTCATTTTGGAATTATTAGGATTATTGTAGCTCATCTCATTGAAGATTTCTAATGGTTTTTGGTGTCCCAAAATGAGTGCACCCTTTCCAAATTCAAATGTCTTTCATTTTTGGTGAATTCATTTTGGAATTATTAGGATTATTGTAGCTCATCTCTCATTGAAGATTTCTAATGGTTTTTGGTGTCCCATAATGAGTGCACCCTTTCCAAATTCAAATGTCTTTTTATTTTGGTGAATTCATTTTGGAATTATTAGGATTATTGTAGCCCATATCTCATTGAAGATTTCTAATGGTTTTTGGTGTCCCAAAATGAGTGTACCCTTTTTAAATTCAAATGTCTTTTATTTTGGTGAATTCATTTTGGAATTATTAGGATTATTGTAGCTCATCTCTCATTGAAGATTTCTAATGGTTTTTGGTGTCCCAAAATGAGTGCACCCTTTTCAAATTCAAATGTCTTTTATTTTGGTGAATTCATTTTGGAATTATTAGGATTATTGTAGCTCATCTCTCATTGAAGATTTCTAATGGTTTTTGGTGTTCCCAAAATGAGTGCACCCTTTTTAAATTCAAATGTCTTTTATTTTGGTGAATTCATTTTGGAATTATTAGGATTATTGTAGCTCATCTGTCCAAATTCTCTCTATGTGTGTATGTGTGCATCTGTTGTGTGTGTGTGTGTGTGTGTATATATGTGTTCATGTGTGTTTATATGTGTGTGTCTGTTGTTGGACAGACACACACATATAAACACACATAAACACACATGAACACACTGACACACACACACACACTGACTCACACATATACACACACAGAGAATTTGGAAGATATAAGACACAAAATTAAATGGACAATACCTAGCAGCACCTCCAGAGTTTCAGACATATTCTGAGGAGGAGATCTTTATCTCAAAAATATTAAGAATAAACCAAAGGTTAACAAACAACATCTTAGTTGTCTTTACACTTGCATTGTGATAGCCTTGAAAAGCAACCACCAAACCACACACACATATATATGGGCAATTCCATGTCAAATCATCCAGAAAAAAGTAAAATTGTCACCCTTCCACTTCAATTTTTCTGAAATATTGTACAGGTGGGAACTGTGTTAAAGTTAAACATTCCCCAAAATTTGAGCTTCCAATTCCAAGAAATGGCGGAGTTATGTGAATTTTTAGCTCTCCAAATTTGAGGGGGGGGTCGTGAAGATTTTTTTAAATAATTTTTCTCTGTAAAATGAGTTTTAGAGTTTCCTTACTCCTAAAAATTGGTTTATATAAGCATTTTTTCATGAGGAATTAAAAAATGACATCAAAAAAGTCTGAAAGTTAACCAATTTTAAGTTGTTGATGATTTATTGAGCTCAATGTTCAATATTATTGAACTGAGCAATATAATTGGTAAAGAAAAAGGCTTAAAAATCGGTCATTTTGCAGTTATAGATCTATTTCTACCCACAGGTATCAGTGTATAACTATAAAATTACCAATTCTAAAGCCTTTTTCCTTACCAAATATATAATATATATATATAATATATATATTATATATATATATATAATTGCAACATCAATAATATAGTACAGTTATAGATAATTATTAGATGTGTATCTGAAATAAGTTCTAAAGTAAAGGTTTAAACTTTTAATAGACCTTAGTATTAAGATGTATCTTCATTTTTATCATCACGTGAACTGTTAGACAAATATCAATCTTAGCATCATATGAACACTTTGGCTGCTTGGATTGCGAATATCAATGTAAGTTTAGAGTTTAAAACTTTATCGAAGAACTTGTTCCTTGCTAGACCGTTTAAGTGGGTGTACTGTGGGTTAAGAAAACAAAACAAGAAAAAAAAACACAACAAACACAACAACAACAACAAAAAAGCTGTTGATAGTCTAAATGCAATCTCCAGTGGAGCTAAAGGTCTGCCAGGTTAACCAGATAAGCCACTACCCCTACCCCATGTCAGGTATATAATTGAAATTTCTTTGCCTTGTCATATCCAGCAGGTATATCTCAAAGTGGCAGGTTTGTGCACATTCTCAAAGCAGGTGTGCAGCTAAATAAATAGTTATGAATATAGTTGAGGAAAGCGTGATTGATTTATGAGCAGGCTGTTGGGGGGGGGGAGAGGAACATGAAATTCGGAGAGGGTGGGTTGGGGGAGAAGGGGAAGGAAGGTGTGCGGCGGTTGCAGAAGGGATGGGGAGCAAGGATAAAGGTGTTTCTTAAGGATCAATCATTATTGATCCAAGTTTAGAGACTTGATGCCACAAAAGAAAGAGAGAGAGAAAAAAGAGAGAGGGGGAGATATTTGGGGGGGGAGGGCCTTGCTTAGGAATAAAAAAGCAAAAGAAAAAAAATATATATAATCAGAGGAGAAATGAACTCCGTTTGCTTATTCTGTTTCGTCTATTGATTCTTCCAAAGTCTGTTAAAATTCCATCAGACTCGCACAAAAGCAGGCTCTTCTCTCTCTCTCTCTCTCTCTCACTCACTCTCTCTCACACTCTCTCTAACTCACTCACTCACTCACACACACACATTTACACACACACATTTACACACAGTCACAATAGTTGTATGTGAAAGTATATGTGGAGGTGCCTAATGTAATGGTTACCATTATTGAAAATGGACATGATGAGATATTTAAATCCTGGACAAGGCTGTTTGCATTTAACATAGCGCTAATACCCTAGGAAAAAGTATGCATATAACTATTCTCCCTCCAGGTATGGACAAATAGTTGGGTATACTGGGCTCTTTAACCTTGGTTAGGCAACCAGTCTAGGACTAGAAAAACTCTGAATTCAAACCTGTTAAACTCCTCTTAAGAAATTGACCTTGTTTGGTTTGGTTGGGTTTGTTTTATGGCATATCAACCTCGGTGGGTCATTTCATGCTGAATAAGTTTTGGATTCCTAGCAATAGTTTGGTAGAAAACAAATGTATATATGTATATGTTTGAAGTATTGTTCAATTACTCATATTTTTTAGTACAATCCCACTTCTTTTAGGAAATGTAAAATCCTGGATGGTCTTATTTTTTGTGAAAAGTTTTTTCAAATTACTTGCTTTGTAGTATTTTGTTTGCATGAGATCAAAGTCTACACATTCTAGCAGTATATGTTTCATTGTAAATCTCTCTTGGCATGTAGTGCATATTGAGGATTCTTTGCCCTCTAGTAAATGATGATGGATGATGTAAGTGTGGCCTATGTGAAGGCGGGTCAGCACAACCTGTTCTCTTCTATTTTTGTTGTATTTTAAATTCCATTCTCCAACGGTAGGTTTAATGTTTTGGAGTTTGTTATTAATAAGTGCATTCCAATGATTTTGCCATTTTTTAATGATAATTCTTTTCACAACTGTTTTGTGATTAGTATATGGTATTTTTGTTTTTGTTATAGTGTCTTCATAGCTTTCTTTGCTTCTGAATCTGCCCTGTCATTTCCAGGTATACCAAATGTCCTTGTGTTACATCCTACTCATGCGTAAGAAGTGGGTAAATATCTATATGCACAAATATATGCAGAGATGCATGGACACAGAAAACATAACAATACAAAAAAACAAAAGAAGTAAGTATCACCATTTAATTTTCTTTCTTCTTTCCAAATAAAAATACATATTTATGTTATTGTAGAGAAAGATTTATTTTTATTACTCTATTTAAAATTTGATTTAGTACCGTAGTAAATGTTAGTTTGAAAATATATTTATTTTAATATGTATTTTGTGAGAAAAGTTTGGTTTCATTTAGTTGTAAAGTGGGGGTTTGATTTATAATGTAAACGTTATAATAAATTGAACCCTCATTTTATGTCTGTCTTTTTATCTATAAATGATTTTTATTGCACCCGTAATTTTAAATCTGTACACCAAACTTTAATACTTGTAAAATTAAATTATTCCTCAACTTTAAAATCTAAGAAAAAGATTCACTGAATCTATATCATTAGATATCAAATTTGTATTTACCCAAACCCTCCAGGATGTGACGCAAGGTCAATTTTTAAACAGTGGGGTCGGTTTCCTTACCAAGACTAAAGAACCCAAACTGTCCTATTATTTACTCATAGCCGGTGGGAGAAGCAATGGATTCACACTTCCCTGAAGACCATTTCAGTGAAATGCAAACATTTTGGCCTATGTGTTTTATATCATTCCTCAGGTCTATGTTGAATCAAATTGTCTTTCACCAGAAAAAAAAAAACAAAAAACAAAAAAACTGGATAGAACTTAAGGACTGTCTGATTCAACACAAACCCAATAGTGGTTTGCTTTATTGGTTTAATGGTACATCAACACTTTATGGGTTATTTAATGCTAAAATTTGATACAAATAATTTGCACACAGTTATATGGTATCAAGAATTCCTATCTAATATTAATAATTTCTGAACAGACCTATTTGATACATAGATGAGATCCAAACAGTTACTACAATTTTGAGTCAGAATGGAGCTGTAAGCAATGGAAACAAAGAGGTACTCCACATTCCCCAGAGCTCCAGCAAGGATTTGAAGGATTTGTCAAGGATTTGAATTGAGGTCACCAATTCCATTTCCTATGATGATAAACATTCTACTAGATGCACATCTTAAAATGGAACACTTCATGAATTTGTGCAGGGACTATGCTAACCTTCTCCATATTGTTCCTATTTTAGTATATCATTATATTTTGTAGACATTATCTTTTATCATATACATGTATATACCATAATATTCTCATTATGTAATTGTATATATATATATATATATATATATATTTATATAATATAATATATACCATCATTTTTTAACAACAAACACCTTTTTTCCTTTACTTGTTTCATATTGTCCTGAAGAAGGTTTCTTTGTAAACTGAAATGTTTGAACATCGACACTACAACCAATAATAAACTTCCATCCAGTTTAACATCTTGTGTTTGTATACATTTCTCCATATATATACATATATATATATATAATTCTCCATATATACATATATATATATATATATGGAATAAAGAGGCAAAAGTAACCCAAATAAATTTATTCCTGATAAATTGTTTTCATATATTTATTTATACTATACTCCATACATGTAAAAATATACACATAAACTGATATTTATATGTATATATGCAAAATCTTTAAATGTACATTTGAGTTCTATCATGGAAATACTTGATATCATTCACCTGTATATATATATATATATATATATATATATATATATTAATACCCCACTTATCTCATTAATTTGTTCAAAAGCTGTAAGATTCAACCTGTTTTGTGATATGAACTGGATGTAATGCCTTGAAAATGATCTAGAATATAAACACTGTAAAACTAGTGTTTGTATATATATATATATATATGTATGTAATCCAACAAAATTCAATAGTGATGAAGGGAGTATATATGCACTTCAGACAAATCAAGAATATGTATGTATCTAAAGTTCAATGCTGCCTACCATTTATGCAGAACTGGGCGAGTGCCCCTGGCATAGTGGCTAAGTGCTGGACTGCGACATCATAGTAAGCGAGTTCAGATTAAATAGTACCACTACTGTTTTTCTTTAAGGGGCCGGGTTAGCTCAGTCGGTAGAGCGTTTGGCTAGAAACCACAAGGTTCCTAGTTCGATACCGGTCCTCACCAACTCAGCATATGAGTAGCACAGGGACCTGTGTGGTAAGTAAGGAGCTGATGGTAGGTGTGGTGGCCCACCTCAGATGCCCAAACAATCTCCTTGGTCTAGCGCTATTGAAAAGGGGATAGACTCCCTCGCTGACTGGCTGATACCGACTTTAGGCCGCCCCAACGACTTTACTTTTATTACTGTTTTTCTACTAGGATGGTTTTAGCACTAAATAACTGACAAAGGTTGATATGCCATTAAACAAAGAAACCAAACCAAACCAAACCAAACCAAAAATAACAGATGAATTTTATTAGAGCAATACATTTAGAATGAATCTCTTATTTAGAAAATAAACCAATTTCTCATCCGATCTGCAGCTGAATGATAAGTTTGTCAGGTTTGAATTTGCACTAAATGACCTTTTTTAATCATCCAAGTTCTTGATTGAATAGAGACAATAATGGAAATGCTAAATTGACACCTTCCCCTAAATAGAAGCATCAGTAAGTATCATCATTGGCTGCTCTTACAATAGGTATAGAATAGGTTTTGTGGATGTTGCATATATATATATATATATAATATATTAATGATTTGAAGGCAATTACAATGCATGTAAAAAATAAAACAAAAAAATGTTTTTTTGTATTATAATGCCATGCGGAAGGTTGTGATAGTCGTAATAGCCGTTGTTCATTCAATTTCAATTTTATCATTTTCATCTATATATAATTATGTATTTATGTATATATATATATATATATATATATACATATATATATATATATAATGAGAAAGAGAGAGAGAATATATATATATATATATATATTTATATATATATATAATATAATAAAATAAATATATAAAGGTATTACATATCTATTTATTTGATGGCAATAGAACAGTCACAACCTTAGGTTTCATACATGCAAAATTGCATTTGAAACCTTAATATCAAACCTTAATATTAGAATTATTTAACATCCTTGATTGTATTGCCCTGCATCCATACACCCCCCACCCAAACCGTTGACAGTATCCATTTTTTTACAAGTCAACATCCGTCCAACAAAATACACACACCCACGCACACATATGCATGTGAATACAAACACTCACACTTCAGTATTGTTCACACTAGTAAAACAATGTGAATGTGTGTGGAACCCACCAATTTGTATACACATCCTTTGCACTGTCCATAAACACACATATGCATCCCAAATACACTAAATACATACGCATATCACTTCATCTAATCATAAACATCCTATGCCCATAAAAACCTTTTGAATTTTTCAATTTTTTCGATTTTCCTTGTATTCGGATCAACGTCACCTGATGAATGCATGCAATTTTGCATGCATGAAACCTAAGGTTGTGACTGTTCTATTGCCATCAAATAAATAGATATGTAATACCTTTATATATTTATTTTATTATATTATATAATAGCTCTATTCTCTATATCGAGCACTCTCCTAATACTACTGCAATTTGGCGCACCATTCCAGTAAAAGCTGAAGCGGTGACTATCCCAGGCTATAGTTATATAATATATATATATATATATATATATATATATATATATATAATCATCCCTTACTTACCAGTCATTTGGATTAATATATGCAGTGATGCTGATGCTTTTTAATTTAGTGCATCCTGGTATGCATGCATTTGATTTGAATGAGTCTTCGGGAAATTTGATGGGTCCCAACTAAAGTTTCTTAATAAATTGTAAAGATTTTATCTATGAACAACTAAAGCCATCTAAACACCTACTTTGGACCCCGAAGAATGTAATTCATTTCCAAGAAAAATTGAAATGTGTTGAATGGTTTTCTCTCTGTGAATTCCTTTTCAGCGTGACTACCAAATAAGATGGGGTTAAAAGCAAACCCTAGGAACATGCTACAAGAATAACCAGCTACCTTTTAAACATAAAACATTAAACCCCTTGCCACTCCACACATTTTATAAATGTTTGGACTGCTAGGTTTTCATATATTTCGTTACAGAGTTTCTATATTTCAAATTCTGGATTTCTTTACTCTGTGTTGTATTTTTTTTTGTGAGCAGGGGCCTCACTGTCTGAGCACTTCCAGTGGAAATGCTGTATCATTTGTAATGGTTGTCACAAAAGTTTTTTTTCCCTCCACAAATTGATCTGATTCACTGCGATAAAGGGTGAGTTTTATTTTTATCTAAACACATTGCTATTTCACAGAGCCGCTTGGTAATGGCTTAACCTGTAATTTATTTATGACTGGGCTTGGATTAAATTGTTTGGGTGGGGTGAGGGTCGAGAGACTCAGTTGATTATTACATGGCTGCTTTCAAAAGGGCTGAGAAACACTTGGTAGGTAATTGTGCTTCTTCACCCCCAAGGTGTTCTTGCCCCCTCTGTGCCTCCAAATTTGCAAATGTCCAGACTTAATGAGGGTTGTGCAATCAAACAGTGTCCAGAAATATGACAGCAAATGTTTGTGAATATATCACTGATGCACCTTGTAATGAATAGACAAAAAATCATAGTAATAATGAATTAAAGACGTATCTAGATGAGACAAGAAAACAAAGAAAAAAGTATTGTGACTAAATATATGCAGAAGAAAGGTCTTTTTCTTTCTTTTTCTTTCTTTCTTTTTCTTTTTTTTCTTCTTGTCTTTTTAATTTTAGTTGCTGTCTTTGTTTCTTTCTTTCTTTCTATTCATTTTAATTTCTGTCGCTTTTTTTTTTTTCTTTCTTTTCTTTTTAATTTCAGTTGCTTTTTCTATCTTTCTTTCTTTCTTTCTCTCTTTTTTGTCATTTTATTTCAGTCACTGTCGTTCTTTCTTTCTTTATATACTTATTTATTTCAGTTGCTTTCTTTCTTTATTTATTTCTTTTATCTTTAATTTCTGTAACTTTCTTTCTTTCTTTCTTTTTCTTTCTTTTTTCTTTTCTTTTTAATTTCAGTCACTTTCTATCTTTCTTTCTTTTTTCTTTCTCTTGTCTTTTAATTTCAGTCACTTTCTTTCTTTTTTCTTCTTCTTCTTTCTCTTTTTAATTTCAGTTTCTCTTTCTTCTTTTTTATCATTTATTTCAGTCACTGTCATTCTCTTTTCTTTCATTCTTTCTTTCTTCTTTCTTTCTTTCTTTTCTTTCTTCATTTAATTTCTCTTTTCTTTCTTTCTTTCTTTCTTTCTTCTTTCTTCTTCTTTCTCTTCTTTCTTTCTTTCTTGTTTTTAATTTCAGTCATAGTCTTTCTTCTTTCTTTCTTCTTTCTTTCTTGTCTTTAATTTCAGTCATAGTCTCTTCTTTCTTTCTTTCTTTCTTTCTTGTCATTTAATTTCAGTCATTAGTCTTTCTTTCTTTCTTTCTTTCTTCTTTCTTCTTCTCTTTCTTGTCATTTTAATTTCAGTCATAGTCTTTCTTCTTTCTTTCTTTCTTTCTTTCTTTTCTTCGTCTTTCTTTTAATTTCAGTCATAGTCTTTCTTTCTTTCTTCTTTCTTGTCATTTTAATTTCAGTCATAGTCTTTCTTTCTTTCTTCTTTCTTTTTTTCTTTCTTGTCATTTAATTCAGTCATAGTTTCTTTCTTTTTCTTTCTTTCTTGTCATTTTAATTGCAGTCATAGTCTTTCTTTCTTTCTTTCTTTCTTTCTTTCTTTCTTCTTTCTTCTTCCTTTCTTGTCATTTTAATTTCAGTCATAGTCTTTCTTTCTTTCTTTCTTTCTTGTCATTTTAATTGCAGTCATAGTCTTTCTTCTTTCTTTCTTTCTTTTCTTTTCTTTCTTTCTTTCTTCCTTTCTTGTCATTTAATTTCAGTCATAGTCTTTCTTTCTTTCTTTCTTTCTTGTCTTTATTTCAGTCAGTCTTTCTTTCTTTCTTTCTTTTTTCTTGTCATTTCTATTCTTACTTTCTTTCTTTCTTTCTTTCTTTCTTCTTTAATTCCAGTCACTTTTGTTCTTTCTTTCATTTTAATTTCAGTCACTGTCTGTATGTCTGCCTTTCTTTCTTTCTTTCTTTCTTTCTTTCTTTCTGCAGGATACATTTAGCAACTACTAGACATGTCCCAAGTATAAACCATATTATCCAGTGAAGATGTCAGATCAAGATTCAGCTAATATATCAGGCTACAGACTTATTGATCCAAGGGCACTTCATGTGGTACAATGGTTAGCAAGCTAGATCATTGTTAGCAAGTTGGATTCTCACTGGGTGCTCCATTATTCTGGCCTTGTGGTAAACTAAGCCAAGCTTAATAAATGATGACTTATTTATTCATTCTCATATTATTTACCCAACCTCACTACCACAGGCAGGATATGACACAAGGTCAATTTTTTAATTGGTGTACCACTAGTTTGAATTCAGAATTTTCCTTCTCCTAGACTGGTTGCTATGACAAGTATAAGGCCCAGTCTGCCTTCACTCATAACTGGATAGAGAATAGTTGGATTCATACTTTTTTCAAGGGTATTAACACAATGGGAAATCCAAATGTCTCTATGCCTCTTGGTATTAATGCTAGTGAGGTTTAAGTAGGCTGCCATATTGTTCCTTTTTTTAAGTCATCGGCCATGTTTAAAGATGGCTGCTGTTCCCACTTGTGAACAACATTTACACTTGGGAAAAACAGTATATTATTCCTGAGTGTATAGGCTTCCATATGCCACCTTCAGAGTTGAGCCGGATAACGTAGCCGACAGAATCAAAAAACTAGAGGGTTTTTGGGGTCTGTCAGTTCACTTCTCATTTTTGAACTCCATATTTCTGACCTTGTGCTAAACTAAGCCAAGCTTTGTAAATCACTGCTGACTT
Organism: Doryteuthis pealeii; assembly: GCA_023376005.1. Taxonomy (NCBI): domain Eukaryota; kingdom Metazoa; phylum Mollusca; class Cephalopoda; order Myopsida; family Loliginidae; genus Doryteuthis; species Doryteuthis pealeii. Next base: position 11,885,115 of record CM042141.1, read on the forward strand.
AATGATTTGAGATAGCATGTTTGGTGTAATGATCAGCAAGGTAGACCAGCAGATGATTGTTAGGGAGTTGTATTCTCACTGGGTGCCCTATACTTCTGGCTTGTGCTAAACAATTCCAATTTCATTAAACGAATATATAGATTTATAAATCTGGGGGAAAAGGTAATATAGTGGTTAGTAAGCTAGACTAACAGACCATTGTTAGTGAGTTTGATTCTCACTGGGTGCCCTATACTTCTTGCTTGTGCTAAACAATGCCAATTTTCTTAAATTACTATAGACTTATAAATCTGAGGAACACCATTGTAGTGTAGTGGTTAGCAATGTAGATTATTAACAGACTATTGTTAGAGAGTTTGATTCTCACTGGGTGCCCTATACTTCTTGCTTGTGCTAAACAATGCCAATTTCTTAAATACTATAGACTTATAAATCTGAGGGAACACCTTGTGTAGTGTAGTGGTTAGCAACGTAAACTAGCAGACGATTGTTAGTGAGTTGTATTCTCACTGGGTGCTCCATATTGCTAGCCTTTTGCTAAACTAAGCCAAGCTTAGTAAATGACTACAGAATTATTAATTTGTTCTCGTACATCAATAAGTCAATAGTCTAACGATAAAATAACATTTATTTTTTGAAAAAAAAAAACAACTATTATTCATCATGATATTCTTCCTTGTTAATGTCACCCAAGAAAATGTCTCCAAAGAGAAATCATTTCTAATATGTGATTGAACTGTTGTCTTCAAACAAGATACAGCCTGTACATAAGAGCCCAACAATGAAGAACAGTCATTTGTAATGTGATTTGTGCACATGCGTAGATTCAAGTCTGTATGTTATTATTGCTTAATATCAATCTCACCCAAGAAAATGTCTCAAAAGAGAAATCATTTCTAATATGTGATTTTACTTTTGTCTTGAAACAAGATACAGCCTGTACAGAAGAGCCCAACAATGAAGAACGGCCATTTGTAATGTGATTTGTTGGCCATGCGCAGGTTCAAGTCCTTATGTTATTATTTTCTTCCTTGTCAATGTCACCCAAGAAATTGTCTCAAAAGAGAAATCATTTCAAATACATAATTTAACAGTTGTCTGCAAACACAATATAGCCTAAGAAAAATTAATTTTATTTTCAATCTAATTTGTTTCTTGTTTTTTTTGTTGTTTTTTTTTTCACTACAAAGAATATCCAGTTATTGTACACAATAGAACGACAAAAAAAAAAAAATGCTGCTATTTCTCCAGTTATAGGTAAAATGATTCTACAGAAATGTATTACTTACATTCACCATCCAGCTTCAGTTATTTGCTTCATTCTTTTATTGAACAATTAAAACCCAAAAGTAGGTGCAATTCGGACACCAGCCATATTTCTTTAATATTCTTTAAATATGATGTCTTCAATTCAATACAATTCACTGATACTCCTTATTTCTTTAGTCTTTCCCTCCCCAACCTATACACACACACACAAATATATATAATAATATATATATATATATATATATATATATGTGTGTGTGTGTGTGTGTGTATTTGGGCATCCTGAAACAAAATTAATTTCCAATGCAGTACACACATTTTAAAATGCCTATAATACCTTTCTCATCAATTCTTCTCCTTCCAGCCTCCACATTAATATAATTTAAAAAAAAACTGGAACACATCACCCCTGATGATGACACCTCGAAGTGTCGAAAGTACTCGGGACTTGAACTTTGGTGGACTTATCCACGAATTCCACCCAAATTTTAAAAAGTTGTCCAGAAAACTCGAAAAGATCAAAAATAAAATTGTTAAACAGGAGATGTATCTTTTATTTAATTCTACATGTATATATATACAAGAATGTGTTGACAATAGCCATAGACAATATATAATTTTCGGGATTTAAATGTATTTTAGAAATAATAGACATTTTTGTTGGGCCAATCTACAGCTAACAAATCTGTATATTCTTTTTTTATTTTTTATTAGAAGTCCATCGCACACAATGATAACGTCACTCCATGTCGTTCAACAGTTGTGGACCCTCTTGTGTCTACTTAGTCCAATTCTGAACTTGCAGATGTGGTCACACACACATTGCATGGGAAATTTTCATTTGCATTTGGTGGTTTGTGACGATGAAGATGCCGCTGCTCTGCAGCCCTGTTAATCTTGATATTGAGCTGCTCACCTCTTGTGTTGCTCATGTCTTGCCAACCGTGTCTGTTGAAGGCCAGATCTTCCAGGCCATTTCTTCAGCATCGTCTTAATATCGTTTTTTAAAACTGCTTTTGGCACCTCCTGTCCTTCGGGGGCCATCTGCGAGTTCACCATAAAGTATTTTATTGGGGAGTCTGTCTGCAGGCATACGGATGGTATGACCCAACCATCGCAGTTGGCATTGCAATAGGACGGTATCAATTGGGTCAATGCATTCTCTGCTTCAAATTTCTGAGTGGATATATAATCATGTATATACATTTCATGTGCTGTATAACATCTGAGATATATTGTACAATCTGGACACTGTGAACACTTCTAATTGAAATTGAAGTGAACAATGTTGCATACACAACATTGGTTACTTTAATTACAACTATCAAAAGGTACCAATTTTGTAGTATATATATATATATATATATATATATATATATATATATATACAAGGGTTAGTAAAAAAGTAATGCCATTTTTTTTAGGACAGCTATAATTATCAACACAGGAACAGGTATCATACATCAAAATGAAGCTGGTCCTCTGTGGATTACATCCCTACTTCTCCACATAGTCACCATTTCTCTCAATAGCAAAGTTCCACCTTTGAATACGAGCATGTATCCCTGCCCTGTCAAATTCTGTTAACTGTTCTTTGAGCCACTTCTTCACTACAGAGTTCTCTTTCTTGTCACTGGAATAATGTTTGCCTCTCAAACCCTCTTTCATGGGATCAAAAGGATGATAGTCTGAAAGTGAGAATCTGGTGAGAATGGAGGAAGCGGTGAAGTTAATCTCCCGAATGAGGCGATTTTCTCCCTGGTCCTGATGCTTGTGTGTGGTCAAGCATTGTCATGCAGTAGGAGGGCATTTTCGATTGGCAAGTTGGGTCTTACTTGTTGGATTCTTGCTCTGAGCCTCATACCCTAATGAAAATTAACAACAATTCCGGAGCTTCCTTGTTGGATTAGTCAGCTGTTAGTCGGAACGAGTTGCCAAGTATGTTATATAGCCATATATATATATATATCCTTATAACATTGGGTATATAAAAGAGAGAGAGAGACAGATACAGATTAGAGACAAGGATGGGCGGTTTTACTTGGTACTCTGCTGGTTACTGCTTACTGGTTTTTCTTCTAACTTGTCGTCCGCCATGTTATCTAGTTGACTTCTGTGCAGTAAAGAGAAGAGCTGATGGTAGGTGTGGTGCTCTACATCAGACACCAAAACAATCTCCTTGGTCTAGCACTAGTGAAAAGAGAATAGACTCCCTTGCTGTCTGGCTGATACCAACTTTAGGCCACCCCAATGATTTTTTAATACAATATATACTTATGTTAAGATATGATAGTTGTGTGTAATTTCGTGAAGTAGTAATTATAAATGTCTGGATTTGGGGCTGGCATAAGTAGCATGGGCAGCTGCAACCAGTTTTAAAGAAGTGACTGGTGAAAGGTCAGAGCAGTAAGCTTTATTGGTAAGCTGGAGGTGACCTCAAAAGAGTGATGAGGCTGGATTGTGTAGCCATGTTATTTTCTTATAGTTGTTATTGGCTTAATGTTAATACCAAAGTCAATTTAACAGGATTTCTCTTCTTTATTCCTGTTTCTTTTTTTTTTGTTGTTCTGTGAAAAGGAGAAAGTTCTCAGGATTATTTTCTTTGTTGGCATCAGCTGTGAACTCAGTTAAATTCCTGACACTGGTTCCTTTTAATTGATGGATAAAGTCCAAGAATTTACGCCAGGGATGGGCAACCTGTGGTTTAAGGCCATACACCACATTCTGAACCATCAAGTCTTGATTTCTTTGACTGTATCGAAAGACCAATTAAAATTTTGCACGTCCACTTTAGAACATATCTCGATGTTTTCATACAAAAAGCAAATTTGAAGCAATTATATGGTTTCCAGGAGCTAATGATAATACTGTGTAAACAATTATAGCTTCAAGTATCTATTCTTAATACAAATAATTCATACACAGAGTTATATGAAAATAAACATGGCGATCCGAGTTCAAATCCTGGACAAAGCTCTTTGCATTTCACATAGCGCTAATACCCTTGGAAAAAGTATGCATCCAACTATTCTCTCTGTTGCTATAGGTAAATAGTAGGGCAGACTGGGCTCTTTAACCTTGGTGTAGCAACCAATCTAATAATTTCTACATAGTTATATGGGTTTGAATAAACATTCTTATCTAATAATTGTCATTTGTTTGCACAGAGTTATATTTTTATTAGAGGCGCTCATGGTGTAATGGTTATCATCATAAGAAATGGAAAGAATCTGAGTTCAAATCCTGAACAAAACTCTTTGAATTTCCCATAGCACTAATACCCTTGCAAAAGGTATGTATCCAAATATTCTCCTTCCAGGTATGGATAAATAATAGGGCAGACTGGGCTCTTTAACCTTGGTATGACAACAGCCTAGTAAAAAGAAAACTCTGAATTCAAACTGTTAAAAAATTGACCTTGTGTCAATTCTTGTTTATATGGAGGGATTAGTAAATACATATATTACATCTTTTAGTTCTTCCAGGCCGTTGTCGTATCAGCACTGCTGTATGGCTGCACCACCTGGACCCTAACTAAGTGACTAGAGAATAAACTAGATGGGAGCTACACAAGAATGCTGCGGGTGATTCTGAACAAGACGTGGAAACAACACCCTACGAGAAAACAGCTGTACAGTAACCTGCCACATATCACCCAAACCATTCGAGTAAGACGGACAAGACACGCGGGACACTGCTGGAGAAGCAAGGACGAACTCATAAGTGACGTCCTCCTGTGGAAGCCAACACATGGGCACGCCAGTGTGGGCCGACCACTAAAGACGTACATTGATCAGCTCTGTGCGGATACAGGATGCTACATATAGGACGTCCCAAGAATGATTAGCGATAGGGACGGATGGAGAGAGATTGTCATGGATATCCGCGCTGACAGTGCAACATGATGATGATGATGATGATATATTTAACTAATGTTAATAACTAAAAGAAAGTGTTGAAAAAATATAATATACTATTTCTCTGAATTTTATAATATAATATACTTACAATTAAACAGCTATGGATAAGATTGATACCTGCCACCACAAACATTAGAGAAATATCAGCGAACATCTATGACCGAAAAGTCTTATCTCCAGCAAGGCTTGGGCACATTCTACTATCAACAAGGAGGGCACAGGTCCATGTTTGATGGAAATGAAGCATGAGAACAAAAAATAAATGATTTACTATATTTCGGGAAATCCTATTCCCTTCAACTGGTGATAAAAATGAATATAGAAAATTAGAATATTTATAAACTTATAAAATTATGATTATTCTAAATATGCACCCCAAATTGATGAAATTTGAATCAAAGATAAATGTAGAAATACAGAATAAAATAAAGCCAAATCATCTGAGCATACCAGTGTATCCAGTATCTTTGGCTTCTGGTCTGGTAGGATATAATTAAAATGCATGATCCCAGTGAGCCGTTTCCACAGGCAATGCATAACTCTTCATATAAAAGGGCAGGGTTGGATAGGGAAATGCTGAAGGATTCACACACTTTTTACACTGGCCTCAGCATTAACTTTGGTTTGTGTATGGCTCTGTCCTGGTGAAAGGTCAAGAAAATACTTACCAATTGAATATCATATCACTCGATAGTGATATCAAATTGCTCCCAACTTTGGCATTAAATAATCAATGAAGGTTGGGATGCCATTAAACTAAGAAGCCAAACCAAATTGCTAATACTTTAGAAAAGAAATGTATTTAGAGATTCTCTGAGTCAAAAATCTTTATTGACATCTCATCATCAAGGACTCTTTTTTTTCCCTATGCACTTTGTAGAATCTTAATTATGACAAGTACAACAGAGCGATGCTAAAATATGACAGGAGTTAACCAAAGCCTATTTGAGAATCCACGGTTTTCTGAGGAAAGAGAAAGCGGATCTGCTACAATAACGTCTCATGATTATTATGACACTTATGATAAGAAAATGTTAGCCAAAAATGTAAAGACAACCCAAAAAGAATGTTGTATGTCATCATTATCATCATTAAGTTGTGATGATAGCATGGATTCACTTGACTCTCCCTCACCATCTATTCCTATCAGCCATTTAGTGTCTGCACAGAGCTGATAAATGTAAATTTTTGTTGATGGGCTAATACTAGGATGGATGATGGACGAATCCCGAAAGACATCCTTTATGTGACGCTGGTAGCCACTTCTAGCATATATATATATATATATATATATATATTTAATATACCAAACTTGTAGGTGAATCCTCGTGGTAAGAAAAATCCCAGCAAATAGTTTGATTGTAAAAATATACTACCAAACATCAACCGGGAAGAAAAAAATGTTTGTAAAAAATAAAAGACCAAGATAATCGTACCAACAAAAAATAATCTATTAGTACAATATTTTGGTCAAAAGAAAAAACAATTTATATGCATATATATATATAAGATATATATATACATACAAACCCGCCAGGAGACTAAAGCTAATAAGTAAAAAGTGCTCAATACCTAAGTAGAGCAAATAATAAAGATAAATCTAATGAGTCAGACGACCCTACTAAAAGTTTCGCTTAATGCTCTTCAGGGCTAAGATCTTAGCCCTGAAGAGCATTAAGCAAAACTTTTAGTAGGTTTGTCTGACTCATTAGATTTATCTTATATATATATATATATATATATATATATATATATGATTTATTTATATTAAATCATTTTTTTCTGTATTCTATACATATTTTGTTATTATGCATCTGTGTACAGTTAATTGTATGAAAAGTATGTTTATTCATTGTAAAATACTGGATTAGAAGAAAATTAACTAAATCTTTGGATTAGACTGATTCATGGGCAGTACTGTATTTACAAGTCATAGTCTGGCACAGTGTCACTCATTTATGAGCAATATTGTATTTTCATGTTTATCTATTCATTTTATGTTTTATTATTCTATTTATTATTCTATTTATTTATTATTTCATATCTTTTACTTTATAATTCAATATCTACTTATATATATATATATATATATATATATATATATATATATATATATATATATATATATACTGACATATTTGAATAGTTTAAAGAAAGAATTATTTAAAAAAATATTTTTAAGGTTTCTTTGTTCTCTCTCTCTTAAAGACTTTTGGTAGCAAAGATGAAATGCTGAATGTGATTGTATATATAGAGATGTGTGTTGATGTATATGCTGTTGTGTGTATGTATGTGTATGCAGGTGTGTGTGTATGTATGTATGTGTGCAATAAATACTAAGATGGATAAGCCAGACAACAATAGAGAGAAGGAAGAACGAAACCGGATGAGTATTCCGAGCAAGCGTCAGAGAAAGCACACTGGCCAGCGTGAGCTATTGTTCATTCATGCACCCTAGTGTCAGTTTTCTTTTTTACCGCCCCCCGCCCCCTTATTTCTTCTTCTTCACCTATTTTCATTTTTTTCATTTATATATTTTTTCAAATTCTTTCTGCATCTTCTTTTTAGTTAGCTCCTCATTATAAACCTGTGTGCCAACAAGCACGGAAAGGGATGCGTGCACATGTGGGTATATGGCTGGGTTGGGTAGATGCTGTAATGAAGGGAGGTAATGTAAAAAAAAAAGAAAGAAAGAAAAGAAGATTCAGCAGAATAGGAAGAAGGAGTTAGCGTGTCAAATATTGTAGGGAGAATGAGTACCAAAGGTTTGATAAATGGAAATAATTAAGGGAAAAGAAAGAAATTAAAGACAGCATCTATACATATATAAAGGGCAGTTGCATGTATGTATGTATTTATGAAGTGGACAAATAATCAGTTTGAGATGGCGATAGCCGACAATTTTTTTGGAGATTATGTGCTTAATTGAAGTCATACTTAATTTGAAAATTAATTAGTTATAATTAAATGAATTAGGCGTGCATATTGGTGTATGTATGTATGTATGAAGTGGACAAATAATCTGTTTGAGATGGCGATAGCCGACAATTTTTTCGGAGATCATGTGCTTAATTGAAGTCATACCTAATTTGAAAATTAATTAGTTATAATTAAATGAATTAGGCGTGCATATTGGTGTATGTATGTATGTATGAAGTGGACAAATAATCTGTTTGAGATGGCGATAGCCGACAATTTTTTTCGGAGATCATGTGCTTAATTGAAGTCATACCTAATTTGAAAATTAATTATTATAATTAAATGAATTAGGCGTGCATATTGGTGTATGTATGTATGTATGAAGTGGACAAATAATCTGTTTGAGATGGCGATAGCCGACAATTTTTTCGGAGATCATGTGCTTAATTGAAGTCATACCTAATTTGAAAATTAATTAGTTATAATTAAATGAATTAGGTGTGCATATTGGTTTAACTGTAAGGTGTAAAAAAATCGAGAAAAAGTCAATCTCTGTATGTACATTTCAGCCTATTAGGCCTCATCAGCAGTATGTATGTATGTATGTATGTATGTCCGGAGTAAACTACAAAAATAAAGCAATTAATGACAGACTAAATATATATACACATTAACTATCACCAGAACTTACTTTATGAAAAAAATATTCAAGACATTATATATATTTGGGAAAAAAAATTCTGACGTCCCACCTGGTCTTTTTTACATAGGGATTTCTATAGGACATTCAGCGAGGATCCAACACGGGATTAGTAATAATGGATCTGCGAGACTAACTTTTTTATTCCCACCTCTACCCAGGCGACACTGAGTAGCCACTTCTAGTGTTTAATAAAGGACATTAAGATACAGAACGCTACATCAAAAATATTACATTTATGAACATTATTAAGTTTTCCCACTAAAAAAAAGGCAAGAAGCATTCAATATCCCGTAGAAACTATTAAAGATGTGAACTATGCAGATCATCTAGCACTTCTCGGAAATACTATGAACCACTCCTGCATACCTAGGTAGCAATATCTCATCTACAGTAAGTGATGTCACTTATCACCTATCACACAAACTATCCAAGTAAGATGAGCAACACATGCTGGGCACTGCTACAGAAGTAAGGAAAAATGAATGTCTCATAAGGGACATTCTCCAATGGACTACTACTCATGAACACACCAGTGTTGGCTGTTTGCATTTCACTTCATGGTAATGTCTTTAAGAAAGGCATGCATTTTTCTGTTCTCCACCTGATTATGTATAAATAGTTGAGCAGGGGGTTATTTATGTTATATCAAGCAGGAAGAAGAAAGTGTATGGTAGCAATGGAAAAAACAAATACAGGTTGAAGGTTTCAGTAAATTGTGTTGAGGAAAAGAAAGACGTCATAGACTTTTGCTATGTCACTAGTGATATTTGCAGAATGGGTGATAATTTAATGATATTTTTTTAATGATATTTTTTAAAATATTTTTTTAATGATATTTTTTTTAATAATATTTTTTTTTAATGATATTTTTTTAATGATATTTTTTTAATGATATTTTGCTATGTAGTAAATGGTAGTATGATGGTTGAAGATGGTAGTGATGTTAGCTAAATGTGATGGTGGTTCAAGTCTCGGTGATATGATGGTCGATGCTGGTAGTGATGTGGGTAGAATATGTGGTAGTTTGATGGTCAATGCCGGTAGTTCAAGTCCAAGTGATGTGGTGGTTTGTCCCTGTAAGAAGAAGGTAAGGCAGGAAGGCTGAGGGGTCAATGGGTGTCAGGATGGAGGAGGGTAAGGAGGTGATGAGTGATGTATACTGTCTTGATGTGGTGAATATAGTGTTCCAGCGCCCTTCTTTCCTGTCTTCTCAGCTGCTGTCTCACAGCTGAATGCATTTATATTTATCAGGTGGTTGAAAACCTGGATTAAGTTTATAGCCTTCTTAATTTTACCGCGGAGGTTGCGGATTGGCTGAAAAAATGTAAATTCTGATATTTATCTTGATAATTCCTTCTCAAGATTTCAGCATGTACAGAGCCTTATGCAAGTTTTTTCATTTTGCCAATATATATATATATATAGATAGATAGATAAATAGATAGATATGTAAAGAATGACAAGATAGATAGATTGATATACAGATAGATAGGTACACACATACATACATACAATTAGTCTACTCAGCAAAAGAAAGGTTTTTTAATCTTTTATAAATATATATATATATATATATATATATATATATATATATATATATAGAGAGAGAGAGAGAGAGATAGATAGATATGTAAAGAATGACATAGATAGATAGATAGATAGGTACATACATACATACATACATTCATATAATTAGTCTACTCAGCAAAAGAAAGGTTTTTAATCTTTTATATATATATAATATATATAATATCTTGTATTCATTAATACAATGAAAATTTCATTAAATTCGATTAATTCACTGATTTTTTGTATTTTTTTCTTTCGGCGGGATGACATGCGATAGTGGAGTTTAGGTTAGTTAAGTTTGATTTAACTCCCTTTATTTATCAAAATGTAAAAAAAGTCGTCTGGGCGGCTTAAAGTTGGTATCAGCCAATCAGCGAGGGAGTCTATCCCCTTCTCACTAGCGCTAGACCAAGAAGATTATTTTAGCATCTGAGGTGGGGCGTCACACCTACCGTCAGCTCCTTACATTACCGCAAAGATCCCTGTTCTACTCATACGCTGAGTTGGCGAGGACCGGTATTGAACTAGGAACCTTGTGGTTTCTAGTTGAACGCTCTACTGACTGAGCTAACCTGGCCCGAGTATATAAACTCATATAAAATGACTCTTATCTACACTGATCATCATGCATATTTAATGTTAGTGATGAATTTATAGATGACAAAGGCTTTCCACTCCACATATTTTGATATTCTACTTGCTGGTTGAAAAGCCAATAAACACAAGAAATAAACGAGAGTGGGATTTCTTTCTTTTTTTTTTTGTTAATACCTCTTGTCGAACTCAGGAGCCTTTATGTTGTAATCGAGAGCCTCTCGAGTTCACATAATGAAGGTTCCAAGTTCAACGATAGGTTGGTTGGCTGGTTGGATTTTACAGTATGTTAACCCATTGGGTCATTTTATGCCAAAGATGTGTTTGTTTTAATCATTCTTGATGGGTTGGCTGGCTGGTTGGATTTTACTACATGTCAACCCATTGGTCATTTTAATGCCTAAGACGTTTTTGTTTTAATCCTTCTTGATGGGTTGGCTGGTTGGTTGGATTTTATGGCATGTCAACTCATTGGTTCATTTTATGCCAAAGACTGGCAACAGCCGGTGAGTGATCTTCTGGCCTGTTAGGTGGAAATGTTAACATTTTGTTTTGTTGGTGAGTGAATGTATTCAGATTGTGAACTTGTGAATCCGGAGAGATATTTATTTCTATTATATAACATTTAGCCTTGTTTAAGCAACCAATCTGGGAGAGGGAAAACTAAATTCAAAACCAGCTTTACTCCATTTAAAAATTGACCTTGTGCCACATCCTGACCATTGCAGAGGGGTTGGGTAAATACATACATTTTTTTGCAGATAATGATTTGGACCAAAAAGTTTAACATAGCTATTTAAAATTAGATTTTTAGATTCTATTCTTCTATTTTAAGCACTTCGTCAACTCGAGTTCAATGCCTGGATGAAGCTGTTTGCATTTCACATAGCACTAATATCCTTGAGAAAAGTATGAATCCAATTCTTCCTCCAGCTATTGATAAATAGCAGGGAAAACTGGACTCTTTAACCATAGCTAGGTAACCAGTCTAGGAGAAGGGAAAATCTGAATTCAAACCTGTTAAACTCCGCTAAAGAAATTGACTTTGTGTCGCATCCTGCTCATGTGAAGGGGTTGGTAAATATATATATTTTAAGCCCTGTTTGAGAAGAAGCATCCTCACAAGGTGTGAAAATCCATCAATCCAGAAGTCACCTTAAACATCCACATGTTGGCTACATGGGAATTAATTTTATTGAATCATCACTCACTCTTTTATTAAAGCAGGTGATATCTCACATAGTCTTTAATCACATCTCCAAGGTTCTGATTCTGAATGTGGTTTTATGGCACATTGACTCCTATATACTGGTCATAGTGCCAAACAAGGATTTTCAAATAGATTCCCATAGTCCTTAATCGCATATCCAAAACTACAAGAATCAGAACCTTGGAGATGCGATTAAGGACTATGAGAATCTATTTGAAAATCCTTGTTTGGCACTACATGACCAGTATATAGGAGTCAATGTACCATAAAACAAATACATTCGCATCTCCAAGGTTCTGATTCTGAATGTGATTTTATGTCACATTGACTCTTAGCTATTCTTTGTCACCAAATATGTTTGTTAGTTGTACATTTTCAATGTCAATGTATTTTGTTTTTCAATTTTAAGTTCCTTCTTGTTTCTCTACTTTCCTCCATTGTTATATACCCCTTTACTCGGGTGTATATAATCGGTGGAAAGAGAGACAGAGCGATAGAAGATATTATGGTCTTTCTTACTTGTTACACTTCTACTTGTTGGTTCAACCTCAGCCATCATTTTCTTCTGTCTAGTGGGCTTATTAAGGGTGGGTTCTTCTTTATTGATTCTTCTTTGTGCAGGGCTGGTCATTGTTTGTTTCATTTAATTAACACAACAATTGGACACATGGCCTAGTGGATAAGGTAGTTAGGTTAAGACAGTTCTAAGTTATCTCTGGATCCTGAGTTCAATCCTGAGTAAAGGCAGTTAGAAAAATAATTAACACAACTCCTACCCCAGCTATGGTTAGTGGAATGAGAACAGGATACCCCCATGGACTAAATAAAGGGTTAGGTTCAAAGTTCCGTGATGGCTCCCAATTACGACAAGAAAGCTCCCGAGTTCGAAAAGGTTCCCGAGTCCGAGAAGGTTCTTGAGTCCGAGAAGGTTCTCGAGTCCGAGAAGGTTCCCGAGTCCGACAAGAAATATCTGAAGAAGGCCGGAGGGCATATCGGCCGAAACGTTGTACAAATAACAATGAAGATGGGGACAATAGTCTGAATAACGCAGATAATACCAACACAACAAGACTTGGTGTTTCTTGATCAAGCTTTATTTTCAACCCTACCCATTTGGTTCCACCAAGGGGGAGAAATGACATCAGAACAGTGACCCATAGGTCCACCCGCTCCGAAATTTGCATCGCATTTGACTAACTAAACTAAAACTTATCCTCACATGTCAATCGCTTGCTTTCAAGGGGTCAAGTAAAAGGTCATTACTCATCACAACTGTCGGGTAACTTTCCATGGACTCGTTTAAAGTTTTTAAGTTAACGGACATTAATTCAAAATTCTAACTACAGGTATGTTCATAATTTATAAGCTGCTCATAAATTATGTAACACCATACCACCACCATTATCATAATTCATCACAACCACCATTGTCTTTATCCTCATCACCGTTACACCCACCACCACCATATCATTCTCAGAACCATCATTCTCATCACCACTATCACCATCATAACCACAACCAACACTGACACCCAAATATTACCACCACCACCATCATCATCATCATGACCACCACCATTCTCATCATTATTTCTACCACCACCACTGCTGCCAGCACCAGCACCACCACTATCACCAACCTCATCACCACTACTTCAAACATTCTCACCATCACCAGCATCAACATCATTCTTATCATCACCTCTGCTGCCACTATCACCATCCTCATCATCACTGCGACCATCATTCTCATCACCAGTGCCACCACCAATGCACCCACCACCACCACCACCACCTCCACTACACTACCATCATTCTCATACCATTACCACCACCATTCTCATCACAGCTACCATCATCACCCTCATCATTATTCCCCCACCACCACCACTGCTGCCACCATCACCACCACCACCACCATTTTCATCACTGCTATCATCATCATCATCAACCTCATCATTTTTGTTACCACACCACCACCACCACCACTATCCTCATCACGCTATCATCATCATCATCATTTTTGCTACCACCAACACCATTCTCATCACAGCTATCATCATCATCGTCATCATTTTTTATAACCACCACCACCACCATTCTCATCACCGCTATCATCATCATCATCATCATCATCATCAATATTACCACTACCACTAACATCATCACAAAACAAATCTTTAAAACCAACATTTGGATAGTATAATACAGTATAATACAGGATTATACAATACTGTAACTCAGATTTTGATCTGTTATTCTAAAAATAAAAAAGGTTTAAAAAAACAAACAGTCGGCCCAAGAGGATTCTCGGTGCATGCACATAAAATTTGTTGTCTTTTCTTGAAAAAAGAAAACAGCTCGAGTTTTCCATTCGATTTCTGGAGAAAAAAATTCCAAATTTTTTTCCGAAATTAGTAGCTTAACTTTAGCTTGAGGTCAGATTTTACACGAGTATATGTAGTATATCTGGTATCTAATTTGTATTAAAGTGCAGCAAAGTGTGACATAGATTCAGATATATGTAGAAAGTTGTGCAGAAAAATAGGCTAGGAAGATTTCATTCATATTTCCTTGTCAATAACTTTGAAATTGATGCACTCATTATGTAAATATGCATACAAAATAAGCATAAGACACAGGAGATTAATATTTAATGATAGCATTTTTAGCAACGTTCAATTGATAGTAATCGGTAAGCACTCAGAGTCTTGAAAAGAAATGATAGAAAATCTTATTGTCTTTATCAAAGAACATCTAACCTGAGTGACAAGTCTCCATAGCTCTCCAGGACTCTTCTTAGTATTCTGATCAATATCAACAGTGCTGAGGCTGTTATATATTGATGGGCATACCATCGTTTTGGATGGTTAGTGTTGAAACAGATTTGTGTTAGGTGTTGTTGAATTCAAATCTGAACTGTTAGAATCCTTGACACTCAATAACATTAGCTAAACCTTTGATTTCCAGTTATGAAGCAAACAATGGAATTGAGTCTTTTAGTTAGTTAGTTGACTGCTGGACCTCATGACAAAAAGATGGGTTGGCTCACCTCCTGGATGCGGTTGAGAAATCCTAAGTTTAAGTTTAATAAAATGTGATCACAAAAACTATATGCCTTGAGTTTGTCTCTAAAAACTATAAAAAACTTGGTATATCTTAAAAACACCAGAACATTGAAGAAGTTAGAAGAAAGAAGAAATACCAGATTTTTCTATTGTTTTGAAAATTTGCAACAGTAGCTTCATATAACTGTAATTTGTAAACTAATAATCTGATTAGGCTCAAATTTTGACACGTGCCATTTGAAGGTTAGTACTTTATAAAAATTACATAGATTTTTTTTATTAGTGGCACCATATATATGATGGCCGGGACTTATTGAGTGATGTTTTAGCTACAGACTACAAGAAAGCTAATAGCTACACAATAAACAGAAGATGCCATAAAGATAGCTACTCCAGACAATAGAAAGTAAGTAAGTAGAAGATTTGGATCATATGACCTTTAGGCACCCTTTTGTGGGAACATTTTTTCCATTTACACCGTCAAAATCCGGTTAATTGTTTATAGACGATTTTTAGAGTTTTTTTTTAAATTATAAAACTAACCCCTAACCCTAACCCCTAACCCTAACCCTAACCGGATTTTGACAGAGTAAATTGAAAAAATGTTCCCACGAATTGAGATCACAAAAGGGGTGCCTAAAGGTCATATGGTCCGAAGATTTAATATGAGAGGTATAACCAGAAATATTTCTCATTCATAATACACAAGTAAGCCCCCATAAAGGGTATATAACCAGTATGGTTGATCACAGTTCTTTCTTAAATGTCTAGTTCCCCTATTCTTTTCCTGTCCAGGATTGTTAAAAGTTCTCAGAATATTGATATGTATTTACCAACCCCTCTATACAAGCAGTATGTGACATAAGGTCAATTTTTAAGCAGTGTTTAACATGTTTGAATTCAGAGTTTTCCATCTCCAAGATCAGTTGTCATACCAAAGTTAAAAACAAATCTAGAGGGAAAATAATTGGATTCTCACCTTTCCTATATGGGAATTAAAACTGTAAAAGGATTAACTCTCACTTGTGGGGGAAATTACCGCAACTTTCAATCAATTGGACACTGAATGAAAAGACAAGACAAGACAAATATATTTAACAACAAATTTAATATGTATAAACAAAAAAAAGGGAAAGATAGATTTAAGGATAGTTTTTGCAAATTTTGGTGTGATTTGCGGAGAACTTAACTCAGAGTCGGCAGAGGCGGGTTGAAATTTCGTATGTTTTGCTGTTGACGAATTTTTGAGGTTGATTTTAGGGAAGCTGTCTTTGAGTTGCAAACCCTAATTGAGTTGAGATGATTTCTGTAGTATAATTCTTTCAAAGTTGAATTTGTCGAATTTCAAGGTTTGCTCCTGGAAGCGGTGGCAACTTATTTACCAATTCAGTCTGAGGGAGTTAACTCATTCAGGTCCTTACAGGTTAAGCCGAACCGACCACTGACTGTTTTCTCGTTAACAGTGGGGATCGATTAGCAGAAGGGCACTGGAATCTGGTGCCTTAGAGTCCCAAGGCTTTCGGGTTAGAAATGGGACATATCTTTAATAGACACGTCATCTTTAATTAAGTTTTTATTGTGATTTTTAAAGGAATTTTCATATACGTTTAAATTCGTGTTTTCTTTTTTTGACATATACTTTAGTCATTTATGATTTGATTTTTAAAGGAAATTTTCATACCTAGGGGAATATATTTACCAACATCTTTGCACATAATTTTGTATGTCTCATTTTTCAGAATCGGTTCTAGTCTGTGCATAATACAATTGGTCTGTATAGTAAAAATTTAGACATTTGCATAGTTCCCAGTGGATCATCTTACCTTCCAATTTGTATTTGCTCTTATGCTCCTTCTGACCCATTTAATACATTATTATTTTACCCTTTGTTAGTTTTTCACACCAGATCTAACTGGTGGTTTTTCACTGGAGTGAGAACATGATTTTTAAGCGGAGTTTAACAGATTAAATTCAGAGTTTTCCTTCTTGACTGGGCCCATCACAAGGTTAAAGGTTGCTCTACTATTAACTCATTGCTGAGGGAGAGTAGTTCCACACATACCTTTGCCAAGGGCATTTGTGCCATGTGAAATACTAGCAGCCTCATTTGGGATTTGAACTCGTGTTGCTGTGTCCATTTCCTATGATGAGCACCTTCTGAATATTATTGGTATCACTGTTTCCATAACAAGGTTAAAGGTTGTCCTACTATTTACTCATAACTTGAGGGAGAGTAGTTGGATACGTACCTTTCCCAATAGTATTTGTGCTATGTGAAATGCAAACAATCTTGTTTGGGATTTGAACTCAGGTTGCCGTGTCCATTTATTATGATGATTGGTAAGAAGCTAACCTCGAAATTCTAATGAAAAACACATAAGTCTCCTAAAAGAAATATACAAAATTCTATGGGAAACAACTAAATTACAACTCTAAACTGGAACTTTTCTTAACCAGACTGAGTTAAGTTCCCTGAAAAAAAAAAATCACAACAAATTTGCAAAAACTATACCTCATCTATTTGTCCTTTTCTTTCTTTTTTTTATTTATTAAATTTGTTAGAATATATTTTGTCTTCTGTCTTATCTCTTCATGTATTTACTCCAAAACCCCTTTAAAATATTTCCCAATATACATGAAATAGGGTATTTTACTTATATATTGGAATTTTGAATTATTTCCTCAATGTATTAAGTCATCGAGGTAGCCTAATGTTGGTATCAGCCAAACAGTTAGGGAGTCTATCCCCTTTTCACTAGTGCTAGACCAAGGAGATTATTTTTAGCATCTGAGGTGGAGCACCACACCTACCATCAGCTCCTCACTTTACCACACAGATCCTTGTGCTACTCATACGCTGAGTTGGCGAGGGCTGGTATCGGACCAGGAACCTTGTGATTCCTAGCAGAACAGTCTACTGACTGAGCTAAACTGGCCCTTGGAATATGAAATTTTCCCCACCCCTACCCCCATGAAAGAATTAATTCCACTCCAGTTTTAATTTCCATATCAGTCACTGATATATTTGTGATTCCAAAGTGACTGAAAATCTGTTTCAGCTTTAGAATTGTTTCATCCACAGTGATGCGACTCATTTGAAAAATGCCTGTCCATTTGCTATAAGCATCGACAAGGATAAAATAACACTGTCCATTGAAAGGTCCTGAGAAATCAATGTGAAGGCGTGACCAGGGTGATTCAAGAGGAGAGGCCAAGAAATCAGGATAGTTTTCCTGGGAGATTTTGCTGCCTCTTGTCGACAGTTGGAACATGTGCGTGCCACTTCCCCCAACCACGTTTCCATGTTTGGCCTATAATAGCTGCGTGCTAGAAGCTTTGTACGGCTAATACCTTGATGACTATAATGGAATTGCTTGATCACTCTCTTATGTAATGAAGATGAGACAATCATGCACTCAGCAAAAAGAAAATAACCATCAACTTCAAGCAATGAAACTTGACGCTAAAAGAAAGGTTGAATTCTTTTGTCTGTGCAATGTGCACACTTTTGTCCATTTTGTTTGATGGAAGTGCATCACTTGTTTGTAGCACTGATCAAAAGCTACGTCTTCATCTGATCATTGAAGACGTGACTGGTAATGCTCTTACAGTGGATGCAAACACTGAAGTGATTTCTGTATCTTGTGATAATGCAACGACAGTGTCCGCTGGTACTTTATTTGTATTGAGCTGAGATACTTTATAGAAATTTATAATCCAATAGTGAATTAGCCCATCATTTTAGTCGGTTTGTTGTATACATGGTGTAGCTTTTTATCCCAAAATAATCCCAAAATGATTACAAGCTTGTGGTCTTTTCACTAGCACTAGACCAAGGAGATTATTTTTAGCATCTGAAGTGGAGCGCCACAC
>CM042141.1:11909238-11938213 GCA_023376005.1 Doryteuthis pealeii
AAACCGCAAACTGCCTTTTTCCAACAGCTGACCCCAAGAGGAGGGGTATCCTTGACGTGGCAAAAAAGGTAGAGGCACCTCTTGGCACCTTACTGTCTTAGTCCAACTTGTTGACACTGATGGCACTACTTTTTATTTGTTTTGAAAGATATTTTCACAAATGCCACTGCTTTTACTTCATCTGCTGTAATGACAAACAATAACACCGATAGACTTTGGAAAGCTTTATTCTACTTAGAATAATGGGCCAGTTTAGCTCAGTCGGTAGAGCGTTCGGCTAGAAACCACAAGGTTCCTAGTTCGATACTGGTCCCCGCCAATTCAGCCTATGAGTAGCACATGGATCTGTGCGGTAAAGTAAGGAGCTGATGGTAGGTGTGGCGCTCCACCTGAGATGCTAAAAACAATCTCCTTGGTCTAGTGCTATTGAAAAGGGGATAGACTCCCTCGCTGATTGGCTGATACTGACTTTAGGCCGCCCCGTTGACTTTACTTTACTTTTATATAGTCTAGTATTCACTAGAGAGTTCTCCAAAGGGGTAGTAATCATAAAATAGGGGAGGTAACTCTCAATTACTTATTACATCTGCATTTTCAAATTTTTGTGATTTAATGGAATACAATATATTAGAACACCCCCTTTTCATCCACAATTAAATGGACTGGTGGAGCATTTTGCAAATAATTTTAAGAGGGCACTCATCAAAGACAAGGGTGGGAGCAACCACACAAGACATATTAAAAGTATTCTTCTATAATTACAGAGCTACATCCACTCCAAATACACCTACTGGCAACTCAAAGTTGAATCATAACATTTGTTTGCATATAGTTGTCATCCATCTAACTTCAAGCCATTTCCCCAAAAGGGACATGATGATGAAGAAATAATATAGCCAACATTATGGAACAGTGAAATGTACATACTATTATATATCCTACGTATGAACATTAATGGGTATATCCCAATCCTTATATACTCTATGAACATTAATGGGTATGTCCCAATCCTTATATACTCTACCTATGAACATTAATGGGTATGTCCCAATCCTTATATACTCTACCTATGAACATTAATGGGTATGTCCCAATCCTTATATACTCTACCTATGAACATTAATGGGTATGTCCCAATCCTTATATATACTCTACCTATGAACATTAATGGGTATGTCCCAATCCTTATATACTCTACCTATGAACATTAATGGGTATGTCCCAATCCCTATATACCCTACCTATGAACATTAATGGGTATGTCCCAATCCTAATATACCCTACCTATGAACATTAATGGTATGTTTCCAATCCTAATATACCCTACTATGAACATTAATTGGTATGTCCCAATCCTAATATACCCTACCTATGAACATTAATGGGTATTTCCCAATCCTTATATACTCTACCTATGAACATTAATGGGTATGTCCCAATCCTCATATACCCTGCCTATGAACATTAATGGGTATGTCCCAATCCTCAGAAATACAGGAGCATTATACTGACTGAGTATTCTGATACCACTAACAGTGGTTTACCTTTCTTCACGCTGCTCACAAGTATTGTATTTGTTAATATTATAAAGATTCAAAAGTTTTTTGTTGTTGCTAGTACAGGCTAATTTTCTTAGCACTGAAACTTGTAAACTTTATCTAATATTCAACACTCTGCAAGTTTATTTTATAATTGTTCTACTTGATGATACCTATAGCATACACCTCAGCTGACAGCTAAATAACAAGCTTATCTAATTTCTTAGCTACAAAATCTTTAAGTTGAAAACTAGACTGACTTTTATTAGTTTAACAAATTAAATCTACACCCACCTTTTTTTTTATTATCATGTATTTATATTAAAAATATATATTTACCAACCCCTCCGCACGAGCAAGATGTGACACAAGGTCAATTTCTTATATGGAGTTCAACAGGTTTGAATTCAGAGTTTTCCTTCTCCTAGACTGGTTGCCTAACCAAGGTTAAAGAGCCCAGTCTGCTCTACTATTTACCCATAGCTGGAGGAAGAGTAGGATTCATACCTTTCCCAAGGGTATTAGCGCTAAGTGAAATGCCACATCCAGGATTTGAACTCGGGGCGACGGGTCCATTTCCCATGATTTTAACCATTACACCATGCGCTTCCTACTTTATATTAAAAATAGATCCATTTCTATCCTGTTAATAGGGCTTAGAATACATGGTGAGCATACTGAGGGTCTGGTTTAGCCTGGTTGGTAGAGCACCTGCTAGGAATCACAAGGTTCCTCGTTAGATACCGGTCCCCATCAACTCAGCGCATGAGTAGCACATATTGTGTAATCTGGTCTGTGCAGCAAAGTGGGGAGCTGAAAACAAATGCGATTTAGGCACTGGGTGGACGTGAGGTTCGACTGATGTGCCGGATGTAATATGCCTATAAAATAACCAAAGCAAGTGGAGTGCAGGGTGACAAGCAGAGAAGCATTTGGCTTATGTGAGACGGCAGTCAGAAAAGATTATTTTGACGACGACGACGGATTTTTAGCTGCTGGTTGAAGACTAATACTGTGTTAACCAAAAGAAAGTTTGGCCTGCGGGAGGACGGTGGACTCTCTTCTTTTTGCCCCCCCCCCAGCAGGAACTTGTTGACTCAGATATCCATTTTCCCCCCTCTATTTTATACTAGTATTAGCAAAAAGGTGATATAGACTCCCTCGCTGTCCTGCTGATACCGACAATAGGCCACTCTACCAACTTTTCTTACCTTAACTTATCTATGGCATTGCTTCTCCCAAGTGGTGTGGGGGACAAAGATTACAATATATACATACCAGAAAAATCTGTTCTTGCAAAAGGCTATCCCAATAGTAAAGAAAAATTAATTTATGGACATATTCTATGTTGTTATGGAAATGTTACATATGATGTAGATATAGAATCTGCAATTTGAGTTCAACATGCAAACCAATTATAAGCCCCTGACCTTCTAAAGACCAAACCAAAGTTTACCTTGCCACTATATATCCTATTGGACACTTTCAAACTGCCTTCACAATGCTCTCAAGATGTGGCAAAGGATACACCTAGAACTCCACCAAAATGTGTACTTAGGAAATTGTATAGACTATGAAGATAACCTTACCAACAGCAGGTAAATTTTCAACAAAAACATACAAACACAAGGCTAAAAGAGTTGGTGGTAGGGGAGATAACTCTTTCCTAAGAAACAATATATCACTCTCCAGTAAAAGGGAGAAGGACAGAAAAACAAACAAAAAACAAACAAACAAGATGACTGCATAAATACACACACACATGTGGAAAGATAATATCTAATTCTTTTTCATACTCTTGTACGATGGTCGGTGAGAATAAAAAAATAAATATTGTCTAAAATCATTTTACTGTTTTTATTTTATTATTTGTTGATCCAAACAGTCTGGAAAATAACAATTGCAAATAAAGAAAGAAGAGTAAAATAATAAAGATTAATGAATCTTGAATGAAGCAAAAAGAAAAAAGAAAAAGAGGATGAAATTTGAATGAATGAAGAATGAAAAAAGAATGAAGCTTTCATTTTTGTTTCATTTTTATTCTTTGTTTAAACAGTATGTAGGATAAAAAAAGAAAACAAAATTTATTTTGAATGAAAGAATAAAGAATTAATTATGAAGGAAACAAAAATTGAAGAATAAAATGAAATATTAAAAATAAAGAAATGTCAATGAAAGAAAAAAAAACTAAAAATGAAAGTTGAATTAAACAAAGAATGAAGAATGAAAAAGAATGAAGAAGGAAACAAAGAATGAAAAATGAAACAAAGAATGAAGAAGGAAACAAAGAATGAAAAATGAAACAAAGAATGAACAAGAATGAAACAGGCAATGAAATACACAATGAACATAGAGTGAAGGTTGAATGAAATAAAGAAGGAAAAATAATTCAAAAAATTAAGAACAAAAATGAATGAGCAAAGGATGAAGGATGAAAAAAGACTGTGCAAAGAGTTAAACTTGAATGAAACAAAAAATGAAGAATGAATGAAACAAGCAATAAAACACACAATGAGCAAAGAGGGAAGATTGAATGAAATAAAAAATGAAGAATGAAACAGAAATGATCAAAAAATCATACTTGAATGAAATCAAAAAAAGAATAAAACAATGCATGTGCAAAATATGAAACTTGAATGAAATAAAGAATGAGCAAAGAATAAAGCTTAAATGAAACAAAGAATAAACACAGAATGAAACTTGAATGAAACAAAGAATGAGCCATAGTTGAAACAAAGAATGAAGAACGAAAATTGAATAAACAAAAATGAAGGTGAGAACATTTATGAAGCTAATTGCCCTTAAGTGAAAAAAAAATTTAAAATAAATAAATAAAAAAATAAAAAGCTTTAAATAGATTTCTTTTATTTCAACATGAATCAATTTCTTAAACGTTTAATTTTTAAGGTTCAGATCATTTTTCGATTGAGCATCTCTATTTACACAAATGTTCAGATAATCTTTTTGTCTGAATCTTTCATTCCTGATCCTAAGTTATGAAATGTCATCTGTCTCTAATTAGATTTACTTTCACATCGCACAATGTCTGTGACATTGTTCATGAATAAAGATCACAGAATTAAACAAAATTCATACCAAAGGGAAAGAAAAGAAAAAAAAATGTATCTGGGATGAGCTTATACTGGCAGACATGAAGCCATAAAAAAGAAAAATGACAATCAGAAAAAAAGAAAAAGAATTGCCACATTTAAATGCTGCAAGTCAGCAAGAAGGTACAAAGACAATATGGCGTTAATGCAAACTGGATTGTATGAGCAAAACTAAGCAAGTGCAGTCGGTGGAATATGAATGGGTTCAATTTTGATAAAAGAAAAAAAATAAATAGTTTCACCTCTCTGAAAATAAACATTAATGAATATATTGACTTATTTCCATAAGTTTGATCAGTAATCTGTGATCTTGTAATTTTCTTTGATAAACATACACACACAGTCACTCACAGAACGTATTAGACAATATATACAGTATTGCCTATAAATAAGTACATACCTACTGATTTTCTTTTAAACCAAATATTTCACTGGTCCTGTAACCTGGTTTGGTCCTAGGGGTGCTAGCAAGTCTTGGGCAAGGATAGCCTGGTAAAGGCCATCCCTCTCCTTTTGCCTATAAATAAGTATAAATGTATAGATAAAAGGGTATGAAAATACACAATATTGTTAAATTGAAGAATAATCAAACTAAGTTCAAATTACCATCGAATTGGAAAGACACAGCAACAAGCGGTTGTAACTTAATACAAACCTGTCTTGTTGCAATTCTACTGCAGAATGACAGGGTATTTATAAAACTCCACAATATCATTGAAACCAAGCAGCCAAACAGAACTCAAGGAATGGAATCACCCTAATGCATGAATGGATCATTCTTGATTTTTATATAAATACCAACTGTCTTGGACACTGCTTCAGTTGTGCTTAGCTAGTTGCTGTTATTCAAATCAACAGTAGACTAACTGACTTCAATAAAAATGAATATATTTTTATATCATTTTCATTGCTAATATTGACAATATTTCGATTTATAAAAAATCATCATGAGAGCATAATGATAATTAGGTCGGTTTTTAGATGTAAATGTTTTTAATCCAGAATCATCGAGAGAGAAGCAGAAAATAATTTAAATTCAAACCGGAAGCCTTGTTTTTCCAAAAAGCGTGTAAGCTATGCAATCGCTTTGTCTTTGTACATCCACTGCATGTTTCGCTACCATCATGTATATTTCGCTACATTGTATTTCTTCAGTGTAATAGTTTTTGAAAGAAAAAGAAATAAGTATAAGTAAGTAAAGTCGTTGGGTTGGCCTAAAGCTGGTATCAGCCAGACAGTAAAGGAGTCTATCTCCTTTTCACTAGCGCTAGACCAAGGAGATTGTTTTTGGCATCTGAGCCAGAGCACCACACCTACCATCAGCTCCTCACTTTACCACACAGATCCCTGTACTACTCATATGCTGAGTTGGCGACAGCTGGTATTGAACCCAGAACCTTGTGGTTCCTATTCGAACGCTCTACTGATTGAGCTAATAAATAAGTATATATGTACCAATTTTTTTTCTTTTAAATAAGTATATACCTACCAATTTTCTTTTAAATCAAAGATCTCGTACGGTCAAAGGTCACATAATCTAATTAGGGATGCTAGTGTGTCTTCAGCAGAGATAGCCTGGTAAAGACCATACCTCTCCAAGCCTATGATTGGTTTGAATTCAGAGATTTTTCTTCTCTTGACCAGTTGCCAAAACAAAGTTAAATGAGCCCTATCTGCCCTACTATTTACCCATAGCTAGAGAGAGAGTAGTTCGATGTATACCTTTGCTAATGGCATTTGCACTATTTGAAATGTAAACAGCCTTTTTCAGGATTTGAACTCAGTCTTGTAATCTGTGTTGGTCAGAGGGCACTACTCATATAATGTGTCTTGGGTAGGAAGAGCCTGGCAGAGCCCATCCATTTCCAGGTTTATAACTGGTTTGAATTCAGGGTTTTTCCCTTCTAGATCAGTTTCCAAAACAAGGTTAAAAGGCCCAGTCTGTCCTACTATTTACCCATAGCTGGAGGAAGAATAGTTGGATGCATACCTTTTCTAATGGTATTTGCAGTATTTGAAATATAAACAACCTTTTTCAGGATTTGAACTCAGATAGCCAGATCCACTTCCTATGATGATAACCATTACACCATGAGATTCTTCAATATATGATTTATGTTATTTTTAGCTTAAATTTTAACCGTTAGTTGTGATTAAGGAAAAAAAAATTGGTATGTTTTTTGTTTTTTTGCAGTAAACTAATAACAGATAAGATGCAAAACATCTTTTATTTAATAAGTGAAAATTCCGGGTTCTTAAAATATACTTTAAACAAACTAGACAAATCATCCAAATTAATGGTATAATTTTTCTGAAGCCATATAGACGAAAATATTATGGAATAACCCAATATTGAGGAAAAAAATAAGAATTAATACTTAGTTGCCACTCCTCAAACTTTTATGACAGCCTTAACTCTTTCAGACATCATTCGTGTTCAAATGTGTCACATTGTTTGCTTAATGTGGAGTGAACCCAAGTTCAAATCCTGGATGAAGCTTTTTGCATACACTAATTGTTGTAGAGTAGGTAACATCCCTTTGGCACTCTACCAGATGGACTAGCCTACGATTAAAGTAGATTAATTAGCTGAATGATATTCAGACTGGCTTTGCTGCATTGGCTATACCGAACTGACCCTCCTCTTTTAGTGTGTGTTTGTCTTGTTAATTGTTTGTACTTATTTGTTTTGTGTTCGTATGTATCCGTTGTATGCTGGTGCTTAATAAATGTGTTAAGCACACCATTCATCTGTGTATCTTTTCACCACGCGATACAACACTAATACACTTTGGGAAAGGTATGAACCCATCTGCTGTCCCTCTAACTATAGATAAGTAGTAGGGCAAAACTGGGTTCTTTTATCTTGTCTGAAATGCCCCCCCCCATCAAGAACGATCTTTCACCTTATTTAAAAATGGTAAGGGCTGAGTATATTGATAGGTGCCTGAGGCGTCCCTGAAAGGGAATGACAATTATGCATGAGCAATTTATTCTCGAGAGGTATAAATTGAGGATGGAATCCTGGTGGCTGAGCAGTCCATGACTGGCAACACTTCACTTACGCTTACTTGTGCAAGACAGGCGGTCAGAGAGACCCCTCCGATCAATCGGCTGGTCACATCAAGCCCTAGCAGTTATATAATTATCCTGACCCTAATGCATAACAATTAGAAAGAAAAATGGAATTGGTAACCCGAGTTCAAATCCTGGATGAGGCTGTTTGTGTTTTCTTTCACCTTGAGAAAAATATGAATTAATCTGTCCTCTCCCCAGCTATAGATAAGACTCTTCCAGATAGGAAATAGCTTGCATAGTTTTGTTATTCAAAACTGAAGAAATTATCTGACATCTGATGTAGAATTCTAACATACAACAGAAATTCATTAGTCTTAAAATTTCTGAAGAAGTGATAGCACAAACCAAATATAGTCCATATAAAACATCCAGAACTTTGCAGTTTTTTCTTAATTCTCCTTCATGAACCTGTAGAAAAACAATAGTTGGTTGAATATCATTTCTTGTACAGAATTAATAGGAGAACAATTCACACAATTAATTACAAGAAATCTTATTTCCTTAGCAAACTTAACAGAATAGAAATATAAAATAAGAATAGATAATAAGAATGTGCTTATATGAAAAGGAAAGTCTTTAGTATGATATGTTATTGGTACAGAATAAGAGTAGGTATTTACCCAACCCATTCACTACAGGTAGGATGTGATACAAGGTTGCAAGTATGAGGCATCCAGTAAGGATCAAACTTGTTAGTCAGTAGTAATGGATTTGCGAGACTAGCTTTTAACCATTATATCACAATAAAATGCCCTAGTACAAAATAAGACTATGAAGACTTACATGTTAAGTATGTTAGTGAGTCACACAAAATTAGTTGTTAGAGAGCTCAAAGCCCCCAGTCCATGGACAGGAATACATCTGGTGCAGTTACTTCTGTCAAAGCTGGAGGAATAAGAGCTCAAAGCCCCCAGTCCATGGGCAGGAACACATCTAGTGCATTGTTACTTCTGTCAAGGCTGGAGGAGTAAGGGCTCAAAGCCTCCTGTCTATGGACAGGAACACATCTGATGCATTGTTACTTCTGTCAAGACTGGAGGAGTAAGAGCTCAAAGCCTCCTGTCCATGGACAGGAACCCATCTGATGCATTGTTACTTCTGTCAAGGCTGGAGGAGTAAGAGCTCAAAGCCTCCTGTCCATGGACAGGAACACATCTGGTGTATTGTTACTTTTGTCAAGACTGGAGGAGTAAGAGCTCAAAGCCTCCTGTGCATGGACAGGAACCCATCTGATGCATTGTTACTTCTGTCAAGGCTGGAGGAGTAAGAGCTCAAAGCCTCCTGTCCATGGACAGGAACACATCTGGTGTATTGTTACTTTTGTCAAGACTGGAGGAGTAAGAGCTCAAAGCCTCCTGTGCATGGACAGGAACCCATCTGGTGCATTGTTACTTCTGTCAAGGCTGGAGGAGTAAGAGCTCAAAGCCTCCTGTCCATGGACAGGAACACATCTGGCGCATTGTTACTTCTGTCAAGACTGGAGGAGTAAGAAAGAGAATTTGACTTAGGCACTTTTCTATTTATATGTATTGGTAGACATGTGTCCCAAAATATGTGAGTAATTTGTTAATAGAATGCTTTTTTATGTAAGTACTTATATGTTTATCAATTAAAACTTCCTCCAGTATGTCCTTGGATTGAAACTGAATAACGGTTTTCATCTTCTCTTTGGATTGCTCTGTCCATTTGTTCATCCACCCGTCTGTCCCATCAAAGACATTCTACGCTCCGTTACGGATTAAAAACTGTACCAACAGAATCTCCTGCAAACTTTCTCACACAATTTTCTGAGAGTGCGTGGCTTTAACGTAATGCTTTCCATTAACAGATCCAGTTCCAATCAATCCGGCTTCTAAACATTACATCAGACAGTCCAGAATCGGCCATTTTCTTTTTCAAACGTCTTCGGATATGCCACAAATCAAGTACAATGTGCCAATCATAAGAATATGGTTCGTGTATTTTGCATGATTGTTACAAATGAGTCAGAAAGCTTTCATAAACAATCCAAGGTCAAATGTTATCACTGTATCCATCGGCTCAATTTCTTTTTATTCCTGCCTTTGTAAAGTGTAGACATTTGTAATGGTCTCTAAGTCAGAGTGTTTCATCAAATCTAAAAGTAGATTTACCCTGTCCTATAAAAAGACCTAACTGCATGATCATTTCTAAAAATAACTTTTCCCTTTTTTTTTTAATGCAAAAAATCTAGTGGGTCTGGACCAGCTACCCCCCATCCTAAACAGTAGAAGGCCAGAATTTAAAGAGAAGAGACGTGATATATTTTCCTGTATATCACTGTATCTATATGTCCAACTTTTTTTTATTCCTTCTTCTGCAAAGCGTAGACACTTGTAATGGTCTTTAAGTAAGGGTGTTTCATCAAATCTAAAAGTTCAAAAGAGAACTTTGGCAAAACACTTATAAACCTTTCTCTGTATATACTTTTCTCATCTCCTGTTATTGTAAAAAAAATCCATCACTTTTTCCATCCGAATGTTCCGATAAAGGTTTAATAAAAACTGAGACGTTTTAATGTCGACTTCACTATCAGAATAAATTCCTTGTTTTTAGAGTACTTTTTTTTTACTTTCTACATACTGCTGGATTTATTTCCCTATTTTCCCATCTCTCCCCCCTCTCTCTCTCTCCTTTCTCTCTCTCTCTCTCTCTCTCTGTATTACAATATTGCCCCGCCCGTCGGCTGGGGCGTTAGAATGCCACCGACTGCAACCTCTTGCGGAGAGGGGTAAGACTCCCTCAATGAGAGCCACCTGTTGGTCGTGGTGGCGACCCGTTGATGCTTAAGGAAGAACCCAGGTGGCGCTTGACAGTCCATGACTTGACAATTATTCCAGCTTTAGGCTTTCTTGACTATACGAACGGTCGGAGAGACCCTATCCGTTCATCGGGCTGCACGTCAAGCCCTGAGTACCTATATGATCTGTCCCATACCCTATTGCCTTATGGCAACCCCCAATCCTTCTTATCAAGGGGTACCATAGAAGGCGGGGGCTGAGGGTCCCTACATGTCCTGGGAATGACGTTAAAACTCATATCTGATGGTGAGGTCCAGTTTTGGAGGTTTGTTGAATTGAGCACCCTTCATTCACTTGCTCCTGGTCCACTCGACCCGGAGGGTAGAACCTGCTAGGGTCCATCTATGGGCTGACAGAAAAATATGAGTTTAAAAAACAAAATTGTATTATGCTTAAGATGATATTTCACAACCTTTGTCAGCATTAAATGACCCACCGAGGTTACGATATGGCCGGTTAAAAATCAACCAAACCAAACCAACCAAACCATATACGATATGCATACCAGTGGTATTCAACAGAAACGATGTACAACGTCTTCCCAACAGCAAAAACATAGCACATATTTGTTCATTGAAAAAGCAGTATGTGGTAAGGGGTACGAAATGGAAAACGGGCTCACCAAGATGAATGCTAGAAAATTATAGCCAGAGCTTTAACATTCCCTGACAGTCGTACGTGACAATGTCTTTTACTGGTATATGCGGGTACTTCTTTATCCCGATTGGTTATTAATGCCGAAACTGTTTTATTTATTTTTGAGAGTATCCAAACTTTTTTTAAAGACATTTGAACTCATTTTTGGAATTTACTCATACCCAAAGATGGTACTATGAATGAGGTATGACACCCCGGTCAGAGTGGACCTGGGATTTAATGTCATGATAGGGGTACTCCACAATCACTGTACAAGAAAGTGAAAGTGGTCCAATAAAATACAAAAATGTATAACCAAACACCGAAAATTTGTATTTTGGAATTTCGGGACTTTTTGCCTCTACTTTATATGTTCCTCCGATTTCTTCACGCATTTCTTTTCGGACTCAGGAACCTTCACGAAGTCTGGAACCCATCTCGAAATTTGGGAATAATCCCAATAATCCAAATTATCAATCCTCATCTCAGAAATAGTGAACACAAAAAAGAAAAGAAAACACATTTCATATCTTCTCAAGGGTTTTAAATTGTTTATTTAAAATGTTAAATACAAACGATTTTTTTTAAAACATGATATATACATATATTTTTTTCTTTTATAAAATAGTTGTAGAAAAATAGATCTAACGCATCTCCAAAAATAGGAAATTAAAATTAGAAAAGGACAAAATAGAAAAAGATAAAAAAGATCTAATATTTTACAAATTTTATTATAAAAATGAAAAGAGATGAAGAATTGGGGATTTTTTTTTTTTTGTTATGTTTAATGTCGACTTTTTGTTTTGTTTTTTCAATATTGCTTTTGTGTGTAAATATGTTGGTAAAAAGAAAAAGAAGAATGAAATAGAAAAATAGAGACCTTTATTCTCAAGGACTATTATATTGTAAAGTCTAGTACTTATTGTATGTCTCATTATTTGGGACAGTATTACTGTTTTTCTTTTTTACCAACATATTTACACACAAAAAGCCAATATTAAAAAACAACAAAACAAAAGTCGACATCTAAAATAACAAAAAAAAAAAATCCCCCAAATTCTTCATCTCTTTCTTTTATAAATAAATTTGTTAAATATTAGATCTTTTTTATCTTTCTTTTTCATTTCCTTTTCCCTAATTTTCATTTCTATTTTGGAGAAATGCGTTAGATCATTTTTCTAACAACTATTTTATAAAAGAAAAAAAATATATGTATATATCAATGTTTTTTAACAAATCGTTGTAACATTTTAATACAAATAAAAACTTAGAAGATATGAAATGTGTTTTCTTTTCTTTATTTGTGTTCACTATTATCTGGCAAGATGAGGATTGATAATTTGGATTATTTGGATATTCCCAAGTTCGAGGATGGGTTCCAGACTTTCGTGAAGGTTCCTGAGCCGGAAAAAGAGAAATGCGTAAGAATCCGGAGCGCACCTATAATAGTGAGGACAAAAGGTTCCGAAATCCAAATAATACAATTTCGGTGTTGTTTATACATTTGTAATTTTATTGGACCACTTTCACTTCATTTACAGTGGATTGTTGGAAGTACCCTTCATTTGACCATTAATCCCAGGTCCACTCTGAACCGGGGTAATACCTTTCATAGTCCCAATCTTTGGGTTGAATAATTTCCAAAATGAGCCTTCAAATGTCTTTAAAAAAGTTTGAAATACTCTCAAAAACCATAAATAAAAAAACAGTTTCGGGCATTAAATAACCCAAATCGGGAATAAAGAAGTACCCGAATATACCAGTAAAGACATTGTCACTAACACTTGTCAGGGGAATGTTAAAGCCTCCATGGCTAATTTTCTACATTCATCTTGTGAGCCGTTTCCATTTCGTACCCCCTCCAACATTACTGCTTTTTACATTGAAACAATATGTGCTATTTAGCTGTGTGGGAGACGTTTGTACATCGCGTTTTGTTAATACCACTGGTATGCATATCGTATATGGTTTGGTTTGGTTATGGGTGGTTTGTTTACGGCATATCAACCTCGGTGGGTCATAGTTGAATTGCTGACAAAGTTGTGAAATAAATTCATTCTTAATGCATAATACATTTTGTCTTTAAAACCATATTTTCTTCAGCCCATAGATGGGACCCTAGCAGGTTATACCACTCGGGTCAGATGGACCAGAGCAATGGGATGAAGCGGGTGCTCCACATTCACCCAAACCTCCAAATGGAACCTCACCATCAGATAGAGTTTAACGTCATTCCGCGGCATGTAAGACCCTCAGCCACCGCCTTCTTGTTACCCCTATGATAGAAGGATTGGGGTTGCCATAAGGGGCAAATAGGGTGTGGCGACAATCATATAGGTACTAGTGCTGACGTGGCCAGCGATTGAACGGATAGGGTCTCTCCGACCGTTCGTATGTCCAAGAAAGCCCTAAAGTGGGAATATTGCAGGATCATGGACGTTCAAACCACCTGAGGTTCTATCCTTAAGCATCACGGGTCGCCACCCACGACCAACAGCGTGGCTCCAATTGAGGAGTCTTACCCTCTGCAGAGGTGCAGTCGGTGCATTCTAACCCCCAGGCCGACAGGGCGGGCATTTCTTAAATTGTATATATATAGAGAGAGAGAGAGAGAGAGATAAGAGAGAGAGGAGGGGGGGAGGATGGGAGTAAAATAGGGAAATAAATCCAGCAGTATGTAGAAAGTAAAAAAAAAAGTACTCTAAAAACAAGGAATTTATTCTTGATAGTGAAGTCGACATTAAAACGTCTCAGTTTTTTATTAAACCTTTATCGGAACATTCGGATGGAAAAAGTGATGGATTTTTTTACAATAACAGGAGATGAGAAAAGTATATACAGAGAAAGGTTTATAAGTGTTTTGCCAAAGTTCTCTTTTGAACTTTTAGATTTGATGAAACACCCTTACTTAAAGACCATTACAAGTGTCTACGCTTTGCAGAAGAAGGATAAAAAAAAGTTGGACATATAGATACAGTGATATACAGGAAATATATCACGTTCTTCTCTTTAAATTCTGGCCTTCTACTGTTTAGGATGGGGGTAGCTGGTCCAGACCCACTAGATTTTTGCATTAAAAAAAAAGGGGAAAAGTTATTTTTAGAAATGATCATGCAGTTAGGTCTTTTTATAGGACAGGGTAAATCTACTTTTAGATTTGATGAAACACTCTGACTTAGAGACCATTACAAATGTCTACACTTTACAAAGGCAGGAATAAAAAGAAATTGAGCCGATGGATACAGTGATAACATTTGACCTTGGATTGTTTATGAAAGCTTTCTGACTCATTTGTAACAATCATGCAAAATACACGAACCATATTCTTATGATTGGCACATTGTACTTGATTTGTGCATATCCGAAGACGTTTGAAAAGAAAATGGCCGATTCTGGACTGTCTGATGTAATGTTAGAAGCCGGATTGATTGGAACTGGATCTGTTAATGGAAAGCATTACGTTAAAGCCACGCACTCTCAGAAAATTGTGTGAGAAAGTTTGCAGGAGATTCTGTTGGTACAGTTTTTAATCCGTAACGGAGCGTAGAATGTCTTTGATGGACAGACGGGTGGATGAACAAATGGACAGAGCAATCCAAAGAGAAGATGAAACCGTTATTCAGTTTCAATCCAAGGACATACTGGAGGAAGTTTTTAATTGATAAACATATAAGTACTTACATAAAAAAGCATTCTATTAACAAATTACTCACATATTTTGGGACACATGTCTACCAATACATATAAATAGAAAAGTGCCTAAGTCAAATTCTCTTTCTTACTCCTCCAGTCTTGACAGAAGTAACAATGCGCCAGATGTGTTCCTGTCCATGGACAGGAGGCTTTGAGCTCTTACTCCTCCAGCCTTGACAGAAGTAACAATGCACCAGATGGGTTCCTGTCATGCACAGGAGGCTTTGAGCTCTTACTCCTCCAGTCTTGACAAAAGTAACAAACACCAGATGTGTTCCTGTCCATGGACAGGAGGCTTTGAGCTCTTACTCCTCCAGCCTTGACAGAAGTAACAATGCATCAGATGGGTTCCTGTCCATGCACAGGAGGCTTTGAGCTCTTACCCTCCAGTCTTGACAAAAGTAACAATACACCAGATGTGTTCCTGTCCATGGACAGGAGGCTTGAGCTCTTACTCCTCCAGCCTTGACAGAAGTAACAATGCACCAGATGGGTTCCTGTCCATGGACAGGAGGCTTTGAGCTCTTACTCCTCCAGTCTTGACAGAAGTAACAATGCATCAGATGTGTTCCTGTCCATAGACAGGAGGCTTTGAGCCCTTACTCCTCCAGCCTTGACAGAAGTAACAATGCACTAGATGTGTTCCTGCCCATGGACTGGGGGCTTTGAGCTCTTATTCCTCCAGCTTTGACAGAAGTAACTGCACCAGATGTATTCCTGTCCATGGACTGGGGGCTTTGAGCTCTCTAACAACTAATTTTGTGTGACTCACTAACATACTTAACATGTAAGTCTTCATAGTCTTATTTTGTACTAGGGCATTTTATTGTGATATAATGGTTAACAAGCTAGTCTCGCAAATCCATTACTACTGACTAACAAGTTTGATCCTTACTGGATGCCTCATACTTGCAACCTTGTATCACATCCTACCTGTAGTGAATGGGTTGGGTAAATACCTACTCTTATTCTGTACCAATAACATATCATACTAAAGACTTTCCTTTTCATATAAGCACATTCTTATTATCTATTCTTATTTTATATTTCTATTCTGTTAAGTTTGCTAAGGAAATAAGATTTTCTTGTAATTAATTGTTGTGAATTGTTCTCCTATTAATTCTGTACAAGAAATGATATTCAACCAACTATTGTTTTTCTACAGGTTCATGAAGGAGAATTAAGAAAAACTGCAAAGTTCTGGATGTTTTATATGGACTATATTTGGTTTGTGCTATCACTTCTTCAGAAATT
Source organism: Doryteuthis pealeii (assembly GCA_023376005.1). Classification (NCBI taxonomy): domain Eukaryota; kingdom Metazoa; phylum Mollusca; class Cephalopoda; order Myopsida; family Loliginidae; genus Doryteuthis; species Doryteuthis pealeii. The sequence goes on from CM042141.1 coordinate 11,925,367, forward strand.
TTAAGACTAATGAATTTCTGTTGTATGTTAGAATTCTACATCAGATGTCAGATAATTTCTTCAGTTTTGAATAACAAAACTATGCAAGCTATTTCCTATCTGGAAGAGTCTTATCTATAGCTGGGGAGAGGACAGATTAATTCATATTTTTCTCAAGGTGAAAGAAAACACAAACAGCCTCATCCAGGATTTGAACTCGGGTTACCAATTCCATTTTTCTTCTAATTGTTATGCATTAGGGTCAGGATAATTATATAACTGCTAGGGCTTGATGTGACCAGCCGATTGATCGGAGGGGTCTCTCTGACCGCCTGTCTTGCACAAGTAAGCGTAAGTGAAGTGTTGCCAGTCATGGACTGCTCAGCCACCAGGATTCCATCCTCAATTTATACCTCTCGAGAATAAATTGCTCATGCATAATTGTCATTCCCTTTCAGGGACGCCTCAGGCACCTATCAATATACTCAGCCCTTACCATTTTTAAATAAGGTGAAGATCGTTCTTGATGGGGGGGGGCATTTCAGACAAGATAAAAGAACCCAGTTTGCCTACTACTTATCTATAGTTAGAGGGACAGCAGATGGGTTCATACCTTTCCCAAAGTTTATTGGTGTTGTATCGCGTGGTGAAAAGATACACAGATGAATGGTGTGCTTAACACATTTATTAAGCACCAGCATACAACGGATACATACGAACACAAAACAAATAAGTACAAACAATTAACAAGACAAACACACACTAAAAGAGGAGGGTCAGTTCGGTATAGCCAATGCAGCAAAGTCAGTCTGAATATCATTCAGCTATTAATCTACTTTAATCGTAGGCTAGTCCATCTGGTAGAGTGCAAAGGGTGTTACCTACTCTACAACAATTAGTGTATACAAAAAGCTTCATCCAGGATTTGAACTTGGGTTCACTCCACATTAAGCAAACCAATGTGACACATTTGAACACAATGATGTCTGAAAGAGTTAAGGCTGTCATAAAAGTTTGAGGAGTGGCAACTAAGTATTAATTCTTATTTTTTTCTTCAATATTGGGTTATTCCATATATTTTCGTCTATATGGCTTCAGAAAAATTATACCATTAATTTGGATGATTTGTCTAGTTTGTTTAAAGTATATTTTAAGAACCCGGAATTTTCACTTATTAAATAAAAGATGATTTGCATCTTATCTGTTATTAGTTTACTGCAAAAAAACAAAAACATACCAATTTTTTTTTCCTTAATCACAACTAACGGTTAAAATTTGAGTTAAAAATAAATAAATCATATATTAAGAATCTCATGGTGTAATGGTTATCATCATAGGAAGTGAATCTGGCTATCGAGTTCAAATCCTGAAAAAGGTTGTTTATATTTCAAATACTGCAAATACCATTAGAAAAGGTATGCATCCAACTATTCTTCCTCCAGCTATGGGTAAATAGTAGGACAGACTGGGCCTTTTAACCTTGTTTTGGAAACTGATCTAGAAGGGAAAAACCCTGAATTCAAACCAGTTATAAACCTGGAAAGGGATGGGCTCTGCAGGCTATTCCTACCCAAGACACATTATATGAGTAGTGCCCTCTGACCAACACAGATTACAAGACTGAGTTCAAATCCTGAAAAAGGCTGTTTACATTTCAAAAAGTGCAAATGCCATTAGCAAAGGTATACATCGAACTACTCTCTCTCTAGCTATGGGTAAATAGTAGGGCAGATAGGGCTCATTTAACTTTGTTTTGGCAACTGGTCAAGAGAAGAAAAATCTCTGAATTCAAACCAATCATAGGCTTGGAGAGGTATGGTCTTTACCAGGCTATCTCTGCTGAAGACACACTAGCATCCCTAATTAGATTATGTGACCTTTGACCGTACGAGATCTTTGATTTAAAAGAAAATTGGTAGGTATATACTTATTTAAAAGAAAAAAAATTGGTACATATATACTTATTTATTAGCTCAATCAGTAGAGCGTTCGAATAGGAACCACAAGGTTCTGGGTTCAATACCAGCTGTCGCCAACTCAGCATATGAGTAGTACAGGGATCTGTGTGGTAAAGTGAGGAGCTGATGGTAGGTGTGGTGCTCTGGCTCAGATGCCAAAAACAATCTCCTTGGTCTAGCGCTAGTGAAAAGGAGATAGACTCCTTTACTGTCTGGCTGATACCAGCTTTAGGCCAACCCAACGACTTTACTTACTTATACTTATTTCTTTTTCTTTCAAAAACTATTACACTGAAGAAATACAATGTAGCGAAATATACATGATGGTAGCGAAACATGCAGTGGATGTACAAAGACAAAGCGATTGCATAGCTTACACGCTTTTTGGAAAAACAAGGCTTCCGGTTTGAATTTAAATTATTTTCTGCTTCTCTCTCGATGATTCTGGATTAAAAACATTTACATCTAAAAACCGACCTAATTATCATTATGCTCTCATGATGATTTTTTATAAATCGAAATATTGTCAATATTAGCAATGAAAATGATATAAAAATATATTCATTTTTATTGAAGTCAGTTAGTCTACTGTTGATTTGAATAACAGCAACTAGCTAAGCACAACTGAAGCAGTGTCCAAGACAGTTGGTATTTATAAAAATCAAGAATGATCCATTCATGCATTAGGGTGATTCCATTCCTTGAGTTCTGTTTGGCTGCTTGGTTTCAATGATATTGTGGAGTTTTATAAATACCCTGTCATTCTGCAGTAGAATTGCAACAAGACAGGTTTGTATTAAGTTACAACCGCTTGTTGCTGTGTCTTTCCAATTCGATGGTAATTTGAACTTAGTTTGATTATTCTTCAATTTTAACAATATTGTGTATTTTCATACCCTTTTATCTATACATTTATACTTATTTATAGGCAAAAGGAGAGGGATGGCCTTTACCAGGCTATCCTTGCCCAAGACTTGCTAGCACCCCTAGGACCAAACCAGGTTACAGGACCAGTGAAATATTTGGTTTAAAAGAAAATCAGTAGGTATGTACTTATTTATAGGCAATACTGTATATATTGTCTAATACGTTCTGTGAGTGACTGTGTGTGTATGTTTATCAAAGAAAATTACAAGATCACAGATTACTGATCAAACTTATGGAAATAAGTCAATATATTCATTAATGTTTATTTTCAGAGAGGTGAAACTATTTTTTTTCTTTTATCAAAAATTGAACCCATTCATATTCCACCGACTGCACTTGCTTAGTTTTGCTCATACAATCCAGTTTGCATTAACGCCATATTGTCTTTGTACCTTCTTGCTGACTTGCAGCATTTAAATGTGGCAATTCTTTTTCTTTTTTTCTGATTGTCATTTTTTTTTTTATGGCTTCATGTCTGCCAGTATAAGCTCATCCCAGATACATTTTTTTCTTTTCTTTCCCTTTGGTATGAATTTTGTTTAATTCTGTGATCTTTATTCATGAACAATGTCACAGACATTGTGCGATGTGAAAGTAAATCTAATTAGAGACAGATGACATTTCATAACTTAGGATCAGGAATGAAAGATTCAGACAAAAAGATTATCTGAACATTTGTGTAAATAGAGATGCTCAATCGAAAAATGATCTGAACCTTAAAAATTAAACGTTTAAGAAATTGATTCATGTTGAAATAAAAGAAATCTATTTAAAGCTTTTTATTTTTTTTATTTATTTATTTTTTAAATTTTTTTTCACTTAAGGGCAATTAGCTTCATAAATGTTCTCACCTTCATTTTTGTTATTCAATTTTCGTTCTTCATTCTTTGTTTCAACCATGGCTCATTCTTTGTTTCATTCAAGTTTCATTCTGTGTTTATTCTTTGTTTCATTTAAGCTTTATTCTTTGCTCATTCTTTATTTCATTCAAGTTTCATATTTTGCACATGCATTGTTTTATTCTTTTTTTGATTTCATTCAAGTATGATTTTTTGATCATTTCTGTTTCATTCTTCATTTTTTATTTCATTCAATCTTCCCTCTTTGCTCATTGTGTGTTTTATTGCTTGTTTCATTCATTCTTCTTGTTTCATTCAAGTTTAACTCTTTGCACAGTCTTTTTTCATCCTTCATCCTTTGCTCATTCATTTTTGTTCTTAATTTTTTGGAATTATTTTTCCTTCTTTATTTCATTCAACCTTCACTCTATGTTCATTGTGTATTTCATTGCCTGTTTCATTCTTTGTTCATTCTTTGTTTCATTTTTCATTCTTTGTTTCCTTCTTCATTCTTTGTTTCATTTTTCATTCTTTGTTTCCTTCTTCATTCTTTGTTTCATTCTTCATTCTTTGTTTAATTCAACTTTCATTTTTAGTTTCTTTTTTCTTTCATTGACATTTCTTTATTTTTTAATATTTCATTTTATTCTTCAATTTTTGTTTCCTTCATAATTAATTCTTTATTCTTTCATTCAAAATAAATTTTGTTTTCTTTTTTTATCCTACATACTGTTTAAACAAAAATAAAGAATGAAACAAAAATGAAAGCTTCATTCTTTTTTCATTCTTCATTCATTCAAATTTCATCCTCTTTTTTCTTTTTTCTTTTTTGCTTCATTCAAGATTCATTAATCTTTATTATTTTACTCTTCTTTCTTTATTTGCAATTGTTATTTTCCAGACTGTTTGGATCAACAAATAATAAAATAAAACAGTAAAATGATTTTAGACAATATTTATTTTTATTCTCACCGACCATCGTACAAGAGTATGAAAAAGAATTAGATATTATCTTTCCACATGTGTGTGTGTATTTATGCAGTCATCTTGTTTGTTTTTTTTTTGTTTTGTTTTTCTGTCCTTCTCCCTTTTACTGGAGAGTGATATATTGTTTCTTAGGAAAGAGTTATCTCCCCTACCACCAACTCTTTTAGCCTTGTGTTTGTATGTTTTTGTTGAAAATTTACCTGCTGTTGGTAAGGTTATCTTCATAGTCTATACAATTTCCTAAGTACACATTTTGGTGGAGTTCTAGGTGTATCCTTTGCCACATCTTGAGAGCATTGTGAAGGCAGTTTGAAAGTGTCCAATAGGATATATAGTGGCAAGGTAAACTTTGGTTTGGTCTTTAGAAGGTCAGGGGCTTATAATTGGTTTGCATGTTGAACTCAAATTGCAGATTCTATATCTACATCATATGTAACATTTCCATAGCAACATAGAATATGTCCATAAATTAATTTTTCTTTACTATTGGGATAGCCTTTTGCAAGAACAGATTTTTCTGGTATGTATATATTGTAATCTTTGTCCCCCACCCCACTTGGGAGAAGCAATGCCATAGATAAGTTAAGGTAAGAAAAGTTGGTAGAGTGGCCTATTGTCGGTATCAGCAGGACAGCGAGGGAGTCTACATCACCTTTTTGCTAACACTAGTATAAAATAGAGGGGGGAAATGGATATCTGAGTCAACAAGTTCCTGCTGAGGGGGGGTGACCAAAAGGAAGCGAGTTCACCGTCCTCTCGCAGGCCAAACTTTCTTTTGGTCAACACAGTATTCGTCTTCAACCAGCAGCTAAAAATCCGTCGTCGTCAAGAAAATAATCTTTTCTGACTGCCGTCTCACGTAAGCCAAATGCTTCTCTGCTTGTCACCCTGCGCTCCACTCGCTTTGGTTATTTTATAGGCATATTACATCCGGCACATCAGTCGAACCTCACGTCCATCCAGTGACTAAATCGCATTTGTTTTCAGCTCCCCACTTTGCTGCACAGACCAGATTACACAATATGTGCTACTCATGCGCTGAGTTGATGGGGACCGGTATCTAACTAGGAACCTTGCAATTCCTAGGCAGGTGCTCTACCGACCAGGCTAAACCAGACCCTCAGTATGCTCACCGTGTATTCTAAGCCCTATTAACAGGATAGAAATGGATCTATTTTTAATATAAAGTAGGAAGCACATGGTGTAATGGTTAAAATCATGGGAAATGTCACCCCAAGTTCAAATCCTGGACGTGGCATTTCACTTAGTGCTAATACCCTTGGGAAAGGTATGAATCCTACTCTCCCTCCAGCTATAGGTAAATAGTAGGGCAGACTGGGCTCTTTAACCTTGGTTAGGCAACCGGTCTAGGAGAAGGAAAACTCTGAATTCAAACCTGTTGAACTCCGCTTAAGAAATTGACCTTGTGTCACATCTTGCTTGTGTGGAGGGGTTGGTAAATATATATTTTTAATATAAATACATGATAATAAAAAAAAAGGTGGGTGTAGATTTAATTTGTTAAACTAATAAAAGTCAGTCTAGTTTTCAACTTAAAGATTTTGTAGCTAAGAAATTAGATAAGCTTGTTATTTAGCTGTCAGCTGAGGTGTATGCTATACGTATCATCAAGTAGAACAATTATAAAATAAACTTGCAGAGTGTTGAATATTAGATAAAGTTTACAAGTTTCAGTGCTAAGAAAATTAGCCTGTACTAGCAACAACAAAAAACTTTTGAATCTTTTATAATATTAACAAATACAATACTTGTGAGTGGCGTGAAGAAAGGTAAAATCACTGTTAGTGGTATCAGAATACTCAGTCAGTATAATGCTCCTGTATTTCTGAGGATTGGGACATACCCATTAATGTTCATGTATATGAGGATTGGGACATACCCATTAATGTTCATAGGTAGAGTATATAAGGATTGGAACATACCCATTAATGTTCATAGGTAGGGTATATTAAGGATTGGGATAACCCATTAATGTTCATAGGTAGGGTATATTAGGATTGGAACATACCCATTAATGTTCATAGGTAGGATTGGGACATACCCATTAATTTCATAGGTAGAGTATATAGGATTGGGACATACCCATTAATGTTCATAGGTAGAGAGTATATAAGGATTGGGACATACCCATTAATGTTCATAGGTAGAGTATATAAGGATTGGGAACATACCCATTAATGTTCATAGGTAGAGTATATAAGGGATTGGGACATACCCATTAATGTTCATAGGTAGAGTATATAAGGATTGGACATTACCCATTAATGTTCATAGGTAGAGTATATAAGGATTGGGACATACCCATTAATGTTCATAGGTAGAGTATATAAGGATTGGGACATACCCATTAATATTCATACATAGGATATATAATAGTATGTACATTTCACTGTTCTATAATGTTGGTTAAATTATTTCTTCATCCTCATGTCCCTTTTGGGGAAATGGCTTGAAATTGGATGGATGACAACTATATGCAAACAAATGTTATGATTCAACTGCAAGTTGCCATTAGGTGTATTTGGAGTGGATGTAGCTCTGTAATTACAGAAGAATACTTTTAATATGTCTTGTGTGGTTGCTCCCACCCTTGTCTTTGATGAGTGCCCCCTTAAGATTATTTACAAAATGCTCCATTGCTTAATTGTGGATGAAAAGGGGGTGTTCTAATATGTTGTATTCCATTAAATCACAAAAATTTGAAAATGCAGATGTAATAAGTAATTGAGAGTTACCTCCCCTATTTTATGATTACCACCCCTTTGGAGAACTCTCTAGTGAATACTAGACTATATAAAAGTAAAGTAAAGTCAACGGGGCGGCCTAAAGTCGGTATCAGCCAATCAGCGAGGGAGTCTATCCCCTTTTCAATAGCGCTAGACCAAGGAGATTGTTTTTAGCATCTGAGGTGGAGCGCCACACCTACCATCAGCTCCTTACTTTACCACACAGATCCATGTGCTACTCATAGGCTGAGTTGGCGGGGACCAGTATCGAACTAGGAACCTTGTGGTTTCTAGCCGAACGCTCTACCGACTGAGCTAAACCGGCCCCTTATTCTAAGTAGAATAAAGCTTTCCAAAGTCTATCGGTGTTATCGTTTGTCATTACAGCAGATGAAGTAAAAGCAGTGGCATTTGTGAAAATATCTTTCAAAACAAATAAAAAGTTGACTGAAGATGACATGGCAATTAAGAACTTTAGTGCCATCAGTGTCAACAAGTTGGACTAAGACAGTAAGGTGCCAAGAGGTGCCTCTACCTTTTTTGCCACGTCATGGATACCCCCTCCTTTTGGGGTCAGCTGTTGGAAAAAGGCAGTTTGTGGTTTGGCTCCAGTCTGTGAAGATCTGAGAGTTTTCTCCTTCTAACTTGAAAAGACCAAGAAATATAGTCGTCACTCACACCTAAAAAAGACGCCTTAAAGAAACTATGGTTTTCCCAGACCTTTGGGGACTATTTCAAGGCACCAGTTACAATTAGTAACACTGTCACTCTCATATTCCACATATTTTTTAGCTCTCTGGAAAGGTCCAAGTATTTATCTATTGTTTCACTTTCCTTTTCTTTTTTACTTTCCTTTTTTGTCGTTGTCATTAATTTTTCTTTATTTTAATTTTTAAACAAAATCCTATGACAGTAAGGATCAGTAAGCCCAGATTTGAAATAAAAAGAAAGGATTAACTTTCAGTTAAATTCAAATTCATTTCAGTTTTGACCATGAGAAGCTCAGATAAAACCTATAAATCTATCCTTTATCATGTTTCTTGATCACTCAGAAACATATTTGTTGTTATTATTTTAATAATAATCAACATCATCAGATCATGCTAACAGCACAGATATCTATGACACTCTCTCACCAACTGTCCCTATTAATCATCATCCCTGCTCTGGTCTTCTGCACAGAAAGTCCACAGAAGAACATTAAGTTCATCCTTGCTTCTACAGCAGTGTCCAGCATGTCTTGCTCATCTTACTTGGGTTGTTTGTGTAATATACAGCTGCTTTTTTTGTGGGGAACTGCTTCCAAGATTTGTTGAAGACTGTACACAGTATCCTTGTGTAGTTCCCATCTAGATTTTTCTCTAAGTATTCTGTAAGAGTCCAAGTGGTGCAGCTATACAATAGCACTTATATGGCTACAGCTTGGATTGTTGTATACCCTTTTCTTACTTCTTACTTCTGGTCATATTTTCTTCTGGCCGGCTTTGCTATTTCTTCATCTATCTTGGTCTGGTCTTTTCTAAGGTCTGGACTTTCTTGGGGACTTCGGGTCTGGTTTCTGTTAGGGATTTCTCCTTATCAGAAGCCCTGTGTCATTGTTAGTTTTTTAGGTGATAACACAAGACTTTGATTTACTTTGATCTTCCTTTATTTTTAAATCCCCAAACCAGACATCTGTGCAGATGAGACTTACATCCTACGAGCTCGGCTCCTACCTTCTAACTGACTGAGACTTTCTTACTATCCTTAAACCGGAAGACAGGGTCTTCTATGCCTTCCGGATCTCACGATTTATCCCCGGAAGGCAAGGTGAGAGTGAAGTCAAGCGCTGTCACTCACTCTCAAGGCCATCAGCTGCACTAATCGCCATTATGTTTCTATACTACATTATATAAGTATCAGAGATCTAATAATTATGTAACAGGATGAATTCTTGCTTTATCTTATCCGAGATTAGATGTCCGTATGTTCGATAATCTGTCTATAGCAGTTCATGCCTTTCCTATACATATATTGACATCACTTTCTGTAGATGAGATATTGCTATCAAAGTATATGAACTAGTCTACTAATCTAAGTGGCTTATCATCCAGTGTGGAGATGTCTCCATCTTGTTTAAAACACATAAACTCAAAACTTGCAGAACTATATTTGGTCAACCAGGTTTTGTCTGATAGAAAAAAAATGTTCTGTTGACAACATTTCCTTAAGGATAGAATCTCTGAGTAGCAGAAAAAAAAAAAGTACAAAATAGAATATGTTGGTATTTTGCAGCATGTAAGGTTTTGGCACACCTAATTAAATATGTAACTCTTTGACTGAAAAAGTGACATCTACCAGTATGCTTTTCTCAAATGTATTTGTAAAGGACAGAACATCAGAATGATATATTGCATCAAATGTTCTAAGTACATTATATATATATATATATATATATATATATATAAATGCTCTGATGATGATTTTTTTATAAATCAGAATATTGTCAATATTAACAATGAAAATAATATAAAAATATATTCATTTTAACAACATTGTATGTTTTCATACCCTTTTATCTATACATATATATATATATATATATAATATATTATATATTTACATATATATATATATATATATGAAATAAAAAAATAGGAAAAATCTGACAAAATGTGAGGAGATGTATTGGAAAGCTGAATAACAAACACCAGCACTTCAATTCAATTAACATTTCATCTCTGTTGGTCTCAGAAACTTCATCAGAATGTACTTATCATTTTTTCCTCACCATTCTGTTCTAAAATTATTAATTATGTTCCTTCCTTGGCTTAGTTAGCCACTACTGTGCTTTTTTGCCAGAACTTCATCGAGTTAGTGTACCCCACAACAAGCTATTGAAAAAATATATTATATCGTACTGGTCTGGTGCATGTCAGTCTGTCTTCACAAAGGTAAAATTTTTACTGTCTTGCAATTTTTTGCTGACACACTATGTATAAAAGATATATCTAAGGTAAGTGATTTTTCCAATGTGCCTCTTTTCAAACCAACCGATCACAGGCCCACAAACTTTAGCAGCAAAAATTGAAGATAAGAATTCTTCCTCTTTTACAACTAGCATCTCTTGGGGTCGGACATAAACATCGTCGCTCCCTAATTCAGTAGACATAGGAAAGGCGCTGTCGTAAGTATGATAACTTACCATCAACATTGCCAAGGGCTCAGTTAAGTGGACTTGTATTCATTATATTCATATAATTGACTTTTCCAGCAGACAATACTATCATTTACAACAACCATTATTAAAAGTGAATTTTCTTGTTTGTGTAAATGTATTAATACAGTGTTACTTGAAATTCCATGTTGTGTTCATGTATTTCCTGTTTCTAACTTCTGTTAACTCCATATATATATATATATATATATATATATGTGTGTGTGTGTGTGTGTGTGTGTTTTTGTTTTGTACTAAGTAGAGCAGAAAGTACTAGTGTAAGAACATTTGGTGGATTCATTCACCAATTTAATTCTGATATAAAAACAAAAGATGGCCAGACATTTGGAAAGAATAGAAAAGAAACTCGTCAGACATTGCTTGTCTGACGAGTTTCTTTTCTATTCTTTCCAAATGTCTGGCCATCTTTTGTTTTTATATCAGAGTGAATGAATCCACCAAATGTTCTTACCAAGTACTTTCTGCATTACTTTATGCCATCATCAGGTGTGAAGTTGTGAAATGTTTCCATGTTTCTTTTTAAAACAAATAGTAGCAGTAGGAATAAGTAGGAGAGGGACTCACATGGCGGTTTTAAATCACATATAGATATTTACCAACCCCTCCGCAGGAGCTGGATGTGACACAAGGTCAATTTCTTAAGCAGAGTTTAACAGGTTTGAATTCAGAGTTTCCTTCTCTAGACCGTGCCTAACATGGTTAAAGAGTCCAGTCTGCCCTGCTATTTACCCCATAGCTGGAGGGAGAGTAGGATTCATACCTTTCCCAAGGGTATTAGCGCTAAGTGAAATGCAATTACCACGTCCAGGATTTGAACTCAGGGCGACAAGTCCATTTCCCATGACTTTAACCATTACACACGCGCTTTCTTAAATCAGCATATATGACCCATCCATGGATATTGTCATTGTCTCCGATGCTTCTAATGGTGTTGGCAGATATCATATTTATATTTTTTCCTGATGGTCATCAAAGGGCAATAGCATGCATCTAGATCACTGACACCTGCCAAAATGCAATTGAAAAGGAAGCCTTTACAATTTCAATTGAATACCCTGCTAAAGTTATATATATATATATAATAATATATATATTAATATATATATAAATATATACTTATAATCAGGGCTTTTTAAACATTGATTAAATTTTCAAATATTAATAAATATTATAAATATTAATAAACCCCAAAAACAAATTCAGGAACCGGAGCCCCTGAAGTGATGTGATACTGAAATCCAGTGCTACCATCAACTCCTGTGACACTACCGTTGTCAAACTGCATTGGTTCCTTACCTTTCCTTTGGATCACAGGGCAGTGTGGAGAGGGGGGATTTGCTGCATAGAGGGCAACAGCTCATCCTCCATATGAACTCGCCCTGCTATGTAGTTCAGAGATTATAAACCAAACACACTTTGACACTACACATCGCCTCTTGTAGACAGAAGGGCTGCCAACCAATAAATCATCTCATAGATTTTATTTTTCACATCTATTTATTATTTCATCTACATAAGTGAAGTAAAAGTAAAAGTCATCGGGGCGGCCAAATGTCACGGTTACCTGCCAATCAGCGAGAGAGTCTATACCCTTTTCACTAGCGCTAGACCAAGGGGATTTGTTTTTTGTATCTGATAGGTGGGGCGCCACACCTACCATCAGCTACTTACTTTACCGCACAGATCCTTGTGTACTCATACGCTGAGTTGGCGAGGGGTTTGGTAGATACGATACTAACGGAACATTGTGGTTTCTAGAGGAACCGAACGCTTCACGCCGACTGAGCTAAACCCCGTCCCAAGTGAATGTACAGTATGGAATTTGCTCTTAAAAAGTCCATTAAAAATCTGCTATGTGTCTTTTACTCCAGAACTACAGACCACAAGTTGGTTTTCTAATTATTTTGGAGTAAGAATCTACACCATGGATACAACAAACCGACTAAAAATGGGGCTAATTCACTATTGGAATAAATTCTATAATAGTATAACCGACTGATTACAATTGTCATTGCTGATGCTCTATCTCAGCTCATATACCTGCCCTGCCACACTCAGCGTGACTGAGTATAGCACATAGGAATACAGTGCGGTAAATGTGAGGAGCGATGGTAGGTGTGAGGCTAGACGCTCCACTTCAGATGCTAAAAATACTCTCCTTGGTCTAAGTATTGCTAGGTGATCTCTCTCTTT
>CM042141.1:11938313-11965813 GCA_023376005.1 Doryteuthis pealeii
TACAATTATATACAATACCAGACAAAATCTGTTCTTGCAAAAGCTATCCCAATAGTAAGAAAAATTAATTTATGGACATATTCTATGTTGTTATGGAATGTTACATATGATGTAGATATAAGAATCTGCAATTTGAGTTCAACATGCAAACGCAATTATAAGCCCCTGACCTTCTAAAGACCAAACAAAGTTCTACCTGCCACTATATATCCTATTGGACACTTTCAAACTGCCTTCACAATGCTCTCAAGATGTGGCAAAGGATACACCTAGAACTCCACCAAAATGTGTACTTAGGAAATTGTATAGACTATGAAAGATAATTACCAACAGCAGGTAAAATTTTCAACAAAAACATACAAAACACAAGGCTAAAAGAGTTGGTGGTAGGGAATAACTCTTTCCTAAGAAACAAATATATATCACTCTCCAGTAAAAGGGAGCAGGACAGAAAAACAAAACAAAAACAAACAAACAAGATGACTGCATAAATACACACACACATGTGGAAAGATAAATCTAATTCTTTTCATACTCTTGTACGATGGTCGGTGAGAATAAAAAATAAATATTGTCTAAAATCATTTTACTGCTTTTATTTTTATTATTTGTTGATCCAAACAGTCTGGAAAATAACAATTGCAAATAAAGAAAGAAGAGTAAAATAATAAAGATTAATGAATCTTGAATGAAGCAAAAAAGAAAAAAAGAAAAGAGGATGAAATTTGAATGAATGAAGAATGAAAAAGAATGAAGCTTTCATTTTTGTTTCATTCTTTATTCTTTGTTTAAACAGTATGTAGGATAAAAAAAGAAACAAAATTTATTTTGAATGAAAGAATAAAGAATTTAATTATGAAGGAAACAAAAATTGGAAGAAATAAATGAAATATTAAAAAATAAAGAAATGTCAATTGAAAGAAAAAAGAAACTAAAAATGAAAGTTGAATTAAACAAAGAATGAAGAATGAAACAAAGAATGAAGAAGGAAACAAAGAATGAAAAAATGAAACAAAGAATGAAGAAGAAACAAAGAATGAAAATGAACAAAAGAATGAAAAAGAATGAAACAGGCAATGAAATACACAATGAACATAGAGTGAAGGTGATGAAATAAAGAAGGAAAAATAATTCCAAAAAATTAAGAAAAATGAATGAGCAAAAGGATGAAGATGAAAAAAGACTGTGCAAAGAGTTAAACTTTGAATGAAACAAAAAATGAAGAATGAATGAAACAGCAATAACCACACACAATGAGCAAAGAGTGAAGATTGAATGAAATAAAAAATGAAGAATGAAACAGAAATGATAAAAAATCATACTTGAATGAAATCAAAAAAAGAATAAAACAATGCATGTGCAAAATATGAAACTTGAATGAAATAAAGAATGAGCAAAGAAATAAAGCTTAAATGAAACAAAGAATAACACAGAATGAAACTTGAATGAAACAAAGAATGAGCCATGTTTGAAACAAAGAATGAAGAACGAAATTGAATGAACAAAAATGGGTGAGAACATTTATGAAGCTAATTGCCCTTAAGTGAAAAAAAATTTAAAAAAAAATAAATAAAAAAAAATAAAAGCTTTAAATAGATTTCTTTTATTTCAACATGAATCAATTCTTAAACGTTTAATTTTTAAGGTTCAGATCATTTTTCGATTGAGCATCTCTATTTACACAAATGTTCAGATAATCTTTTTGTCTGAATCTTTCATTCCTGATCCTAAGTTTATGAAATGTATCTGTCTCTAATTAGATTTACTTTCACATCGCACAATGTCTGTGACATTGTTTCATGAATAAAGATCACAGAATTAAACAAAATTCATACCAAAGGGAAAGAAAAGAAAAAAAAATGTATCTGGGATGAGCTTATACTGGCAGACATGAAGCCATAAAAAGAAAAATGACCAATCAGAAAAAAAAGAAAAAGAATTGCCAACATTTAAATGCTGCAAGTCAGCAAGAAGGTACAAAGACAATATGGCGTTAATGCAAACTGGATTGTATGAGCAAAACTAAGCAAGTGCAGTCGGTGGAATATGAATGGGTTCAATTTTTGATAAAAGAAAAAAATAAATAGTTTCACCTCTCTGAAAATAAAACATTAATGAATATATTGACTTATTTCCATTAAGTTTGATCAGTAATCTGTGATCTTGTAATTTTCTTTGATAAACATACACACACAGTCACTCACAGAACGTATTAGACAATATATACAGTATTGCCTAAATAAGTACATACCTACTGATTTTCTTTTAAACCAAATATTTCACTGGTCCTGTAACCTGGTTTGGTCCTAGGGGTGCTAGCGAGTCTTGGGCAAGGATAGCCTGGTAAAGGCCATCCCGCTCTGTATTGCCTATAAATAAGTATAAATGTATAGATAAAAGGGTATGAAAATACACAATATTGTTAAAATTGAAGAATAATCAAACTAAGTTCAAATTACCATCGAATTGGAAAGACACAGTAACAAGCGGTTGTAACTTAATACAAACCCGTCTTGTTGAAATTCTACTGCAGAATGACAGGGTATTTATAAAACTCCACAATATCATTGAAACCAAGCAACCAAACAGAACTCAAGGAATGGAATCACCCTAATGCATGAATGGATCATTCTTGATTTCTATAAAAACCAACTATCTTGGACACTGCTTCAGTTGTGCTTAGCTAGTTGCTGTTATTCAAATCAACAGTAGACTAACTGACTTCAATAAAAATGAATATATTTTTATATCATTTTCATTGCTAATATTGACAATATTTTGATTTATAAAAAATCATCATCAGAGTATAATGATAATTAGGTCGGTTTTTTTAGAATGTAAATGTTTTTAATCCAGAATCATCGAGAGAGAAGCAGAAAATAATTTAAATTCAAACCGGAAGCCTTGTTTTTTCCAAAAAGCGTGTAAGCTATGCAATCGCTTTGTCTTTGTACATCCACTGCATGTTTCGCTACCATCATGTATATTTCGCTACATTGTATTTCTTCAGTGTAATAGTTTTTGAAAAGAAAAAGAAATAAGTATAAGTAAGTAAAGTCGTTGGGGTGGCCTAAAGCTGGTATCAGCCAGACAGTAAAGGAGTCTATCTCCTTTTCACTAGCGCTAGACCAAGGAGATTGTTTTTGGCATCTGAGCCAGAGCACCACACCTACCATCAGCTCCTCACTTTACCACACAGATCCCTGTACTACTCATGTGCTGAGTTGGCGACAGCCGGTATTGAACCCAGAACCTTGTGGTTCCTATTTGAACGCTCTACTGATTGAGCTAATAAATAAGTATATATGTACCAATTTTTTTTTCTTTTAAATAAGTATATACCTACCAATTTTCTTTTAAATCAAAGATCTCGTACGGTCAAAGGTCGCGTAATCTAATTAGGGATGCTAGTGTGTCTTGAGCAGAGATAGCCTGGTAAAGAAAAGACCATACCTCTCCAAGCCTATGATTGGTTTGAATTCAGAGATTTTTCTTCTCTTGACCAATTGCCAAAACAAAGTTAAATGAGCCCTATCTGCCCTACTATTTACCCATAGCTAGAGAGAGAGAGTAGTTCGATGTATACCTTTGCTAATGGCATTTGCATTATTTGAAATGTAAACAGCCTTTTTCAGGATTTTAACTCAGATAGCCAGATCCACTTCCTATGATGATAACCATTACACCATGAGTTGGTCAGAGGGATGCTACTCATGTAGTGTTCTTGGGTAGGAATAGCCTGCCAGAGCCCATCCCTTCCAGGTTTATAACTGGTTTGAATTCAGGGTTTTTCCCTTCTAGATCAGTTTCCAAAACAAGGTTAAAAGCCCAGTCTGTCCTACTATTTACCCATAGCTGGAGGGAGAATAGATGGATGAATACCTTTTCTAATGGTATTTGCAGTATTTGAAATGTAAACAACCTTTTTCAGGATTTGAACTCGGATAGCCAGATTCACTTCCTATGATGATAACCATTACACCATGAGATTCTCTAATATACAATTTATTTTATTTTTAACTCAAATTTTAACCGTTAGTTGTGATTAAGGAAGAAAAAAATTGGTATGTTTACCTTGCTTTTTTTTTTACTTAGCAGTAAACTAATAACAGATAAGATGCAAATCATCTTTTATTTAATAAGTGAAAATTCCGGGTTCTTAAAATATACTTTAAACAAACTAGACAAATCATCCAAATTAATGGTATAATTTTTCTGAAGCCATATAGACGAAAATATTATGGAATAACCCAATATTGAAGAAAAAAATAAGAATTAATACTTAGTTGCCACTCCTCAAACTTTTATGACAGCCTTAACTCTTTCAGACATCATTGGTGTTCAAATGTGTCACATGGTTTGCTTAATGTGGAGTGAACCCAAGTTCAAATCCAGGATGAAGCTTTTTGTATACACTAATTGTTGTAGAGTAGGTAACACCCCTTCTGCACTCTACCAGATGGACTAGCCTACGATTAAAGTAGATTAACTAGCTGAATGATATTCAGACTGACTTTGCTGCATTGGCTATACTGAACTGACCCTCCTCTTTTAGTGTGAGTTTGTCTTGTTAATTGTTTGTACTTATTTGTTTTGTGTTCGTATGTATCCGTTGTATGCTGGTGCTTAATAAATGTGTTAAGCACACCATTCATCTGTGTATCTTTTCACCACGCGATACAACACTAATACACTTTGGGAAAGGTATGAACCCATCTGCTGTCCCTCTAACTATAGATAAGTAGTAGGGCAAACTGAGTTCTTTTATCTTGTCTGAAATGCCCCCCCCCCATCAAGAACGATCTTTCACCTTATTTAAAAATGGTAAGGGCTGAGTATATTGATAGGTGCCTGAGGCGTCCCTGAAAGGGAATGACAATTATGCATGAGCAATTTATTCTCGAGAGGTATAAATTGAGGATGGAATCCTGGTGGCTGAGCAGTCCATGACTGGCAACACTTCACTTACGCTTACTTGTGCAAGACAGGCGGTCAGAGAGACCCCTCTGATCAATCGGCTGGTCACATCAAGCCCTAGCAGTTATATAATTATCCTGACCCTAATGCATAACAATTAGAAAGAAAAATGGAATTGGTAACCCGAGTTCAAATCCTGGATGAGGCTGTTTGTGTTTTCTTTCACCTTGAGAAAAATATGAATTAATCTGTCCTCTCCCCAGCTATAGATAAGACTCTTCCAGATAGGAAATAGCTTGCATAGTTTTGTTATTCAAAACTGAAGAAATTATCTGACATCTGATGTAGAATTCTAACATACAACAGAAATTCATTAGTCTTAAAATTTCTGAAGAAGTGATAGCACAAACCAAATATAGTCCATATAAAACATCCAGAACTTTACAGTTTTTCTTAATTCTCCTTCATGAACCTGTAGAAAAACAATAGTTGGTTGAATATCATTTCTTGTACAGAATTAATAGGAGAACAATTCACAACAATTAATTACAAGAAAATCTTATTTCCTTAGCAAACTTAACAGAATAGAAATATAAAATAAGAATAGATAATAAGAATGTGCTTATATGAAAAGGAAAGTCTTTAGTATGATATGTTATTGGTACAGAATAAGAGTAGGTATTTACCCAACCCATTCACTACAGGTAGGATGTGATACAAGGTTGCAAGTATGGGGCATCCAGTAAGGATCAAACTTGTTAGTCAGTAGTAATGGATTTGCGAGACTAGCTTGTTAACCATTATATCACAATAAAATGCCCTAGTACAAAATAAGACTATGAAGACTTACATGTTAAGTATGTTAGTGAGTCACACAAAATTAGTTGTTAGAGAGCTCAAAGCCCCCAGTCCATGGACAGGAATACATCTGGTGCATTGTTACTTCTGTCAAAGCTGGAGGAATAAGAGCTCAAAGCCCCCAGTCCATGGGCAGGAACACATCTAGTGCATTGTTACTTCTGTCAAGGCTGGAGGAGTAAGAGCTCAAAGCCTCCTGTCTATGGACAGGAACACATCTGATGCATTGTTACTTCTGTCAAGGCTGGAGGAGTAAGAGCTCAAAGCCTCCTGTCCATGGACAGGAACACATCTGGTGCATTGTTACTTCTGTCAAGGCTGGAGGAGTAAGAGCTCAAAGCCTCCTGTCCATGGACAGGAACACATCTGGTGCATTGTTACTTTTGTCAAGACTGGAGGAGTAAGAGCTCAAAGCCTCCTGTGCATGGACAGGAACATCTGGTGCATTGTTACTTCTGTCAAGGCTGGAGGAGTAAGAGCTCAAAGCCTCCTGTCCATGGACAGGAACACATCTGGTGCATTGTTACTTTTGTCAAGGCTGGAGGAGTAAGAGCTCAAAGCCCCTGTCCATGGACAGGAACACATCTGATGCATTGTTACTTCTGTCAAGGCTGGAGGAGTAAGAGCTCAAAGCTCCTGTCCATGGACAGGAACACATCTGGTGCATTGTTACTTCTGTCAAGACTGGAGGAGTAAGAAAGAGAATTTGACTTAGGCACTTTTCTATTTATATGTATTGGTAGACATGTGTCCCAAAATATGTGAGTAATTTGTTAATAGAATGCTTTTTTATGTAAGTACTTATATGTTTATCAATTAAAACTTCCTCCAGTATGTCCTTGGATTGAAACTGAATAACGGTTTTCATCTTCTCTTTGGATTGCTCTGTCCATTTGTTCATCCACCCGTCTGTCCATCAAAGACATTCTACGCTCCGTTACGGATTAAAAACTGTACCAACAGAATCTCCTGCAAACTTTCTCACACAATTTTCTGAGAGTGCGTGGCTTTAACGTAATGCTTTCCATTAACAGATCCAGTTCCAATCAATCCGGCTTCTAACATTACATCAGACAGTCCAGAATCGGCCATTTTCTTTTCAAACGTCTTCGGATATGCACAAATCAAGTACAATGTGCCAATCATAAGAATATGGTTCGTGTATTTTGCATGATTGTTACAAATGAGTCAGAAAGCTTTCATAAACAATCCAAGGTCAAATGTTATCACTGTATCCATCGGCTCAATTTCTTTTTATTCCTTCCTTTGTAAAGTGTAGACATTTGTAATGGTCTCTAAGTCAGAGTGTTTCATCAAATCTAAAAGTAGATTTACCCTGTCCTATAAAAAGACCTAACTGCATGATCATTTTCAAAAATAACTTTTCCCTTTTTTTTTAATGCAAAAAATCTAGTGGGTCTGGACCAGCTACCCCCCATCCTAAACAGTAGAAGGCCAGAATTCAAAGAGAAGAGACGTGATATATTTTCCTGTATATCACTGTATCTATATGTCCAACTTTTTTTTATTCCTTCTTCTGCAAAGCGTAGACACTTGTAATGGTCTTTAAGTAAGGGTGTTTCATCAAATCTAAAAGTTCAAAAAAGAACTTTGAAAAAACACTTATAAACCTTTCTCTGTATATACTTTTCTCATCTCCTGTTATTGTAAAAAAAAAAATCCATCACTTTTTCCATCCTAATGTTCCGATAAAGGTTTAATAAAAACTGAGACGTTTTAATGTCGACTTCACTATCAAGAATAAATTCCTTGTTTTTAGAGTACTTTGTTTTTTTACTTTCTACATACTGCTAGATTTATTTCCCTATTTTACTACCATCTCTCTCTCTCTCTCTCTCTCTCTCTCTCTCTATATCTATATATATATATATATATATATATATATATATATATATATATCTACATATATATATATATATATATATATATATATATATATATATATATATATATATATATATATATATATATATATATCTACACTATATACTATATATATAGAGAGAGAGAGAAAAATGAAAAACACAAGTTCATAAAACGAGTGATATTTTTGAACTTGTGTTTTTTTAATGATGTTTATGAACTTGTGTTTTTTCAATTTTTTCACTATATTACATACTGTTGGATTCACTTCCACTTTCTCTTCCCATATATATATGTATATATTCTACATATATATATATATATATATATATATATATCATAGTGATTCCTGAAAAACATGGTGGTTTAAACAAACAATGTCTGTTTACAAGTTTCAAGTGTTCATTACAATAAGCATGGATTCATTGAGTCTCCCTAAAGGAGATATGCGATACATTTGAAATACATAAATAAATATATTCTTAATTTCATGCTGAATAAATTTCTTAGAGTAAAAATGTATACCTTGCTTCTTTAGAATATACAACACTCTCTCTCTCTCTCTCTCTATATATATATATATATATATATATATATATATGTTTGTGTGTGTGTGTTTGTGTAAATTGGCCTATTAAAAGTTTTAGCTGATATGAAATACACTATTTTCTCACACAGTCATTATCATTAGCAATACTTTTTCCACTAGCGATGAAGAACCTACATGTCATGTCTCTAAGCAGATTACTCTCAAAGTAATGTCTTCCATTGAACTGCAACATCAGTGCCAAGTGTTGGCGGTATGTCAGTAGATGTTGAACCTTCCTAATAATAACCCATCCTTACTGAGAATTAATTCATACATTCTTTTAGCAACATGATAGACTGATGAAATTGTTGATGGTCTTGCATACAAGTTTCTGTCTAGATGTTTTCCTACAACATCTATAGGATTGAGGCATGCTACCATAGATTCTCTTCCATTGTTTCACCCTTTTAGCTGGGGCTATAGAATATGCCGACTGCACCTTTGCAGAGGGGTAAGACCTCCCTCAGAATGTGACCATCTGATTGCCGTGGGTAGTGTTGGAATATTTTTGTATATAAGGTGTGCTGCAATACACCACTTAAATTTATAGACTAAGCGAGGTCACGTGGTTTAAACCTCAGCCAATCAACAGCTCGAATACGTGGCTCGTTTACATAATCGCTGATACTGAGAGACCTCCATTTGCAATCCTTGATGAAGGACCTGCAAGACTGAGGAGCACCAAGGAACAACCAAAGGATTATTTACTAAGGATTGCGCTCTGCTTAACACAAAGGATCTCTGCTGGACAAGCGCTCTTGCTTGAAGCCTAAATGATGACCACAAAAATCGTAACAGGTAGCAACCCTTAATGCCTGAGAACAGGATTGTGGTGGGTACTAAGTGGTTCCATGACATGCAATACTCCACTTCAGCCCTTACTTGGGCTAGACAAGTGGTTGTGTTACATAATTATTAGATCCTAATATTTATGTACAGTAGTGTAGAAATCAAAATGGCTGTTATAAGTTGCAGCCCACGGCCTTGAAGGATGAGTGACAAGGCTTGACCTCAGTCCTGATCCTTCCTTCCGGTGGATACAGTGAGAATTGGTGGAGAAGACCCTCTTCTGGTTTAGATTAGAAATAGATTTTTAGTCAGTCAGCCAAAAACCACGACAGTGGTAAGTTGTGTTATGCACACTTCGACTCAATCTGCGCAGGTAGTCTGGTGGGGATTTCGAAATAAAATATGATCTAAGTAAATTGAAGTCTTGTGTTATTATCTAAAAACTACCAATGACACAGGGCTTCTGATAAAGAGAAATCCCCAATGGAAGACCAGACACGAAGTCCCCAAGACGAAGTCCAGACACTAAAAGAGACACTAGAAGAGACGCTAGAAGAACAGAAGAAGAATAGAAGTAAGAAAGTAAGGAAAAGAGTATACAACAGTTGGAGAGGCTCTGTCTTATCAGTTGGTTGTCAAACCCTAGCAGGAGTGTTCCTATGTTCTCCCACCGCTGCAGAGAAATTCTCTTATAGGTTGGAAGTGGGTCCTTTTTCCTGCACGTGCTCAGAGGGTTCTTCCGGTGAAGGCTCATGGGAGTTTGTTATTTTTTAGATTTTAATTTTAGTTTAATCCCCACGAATGACAATGAATGGGTTTCTACACTCCCAAGAGCTCCAAAATTGGAACTTCACCATTAGATGCAGTTTAGCATGATACCCAGGACGAGACAATTATGGTCATGCTGGAAAAAAAAGGTTCCCTTGAGATCACCAAAGAGTAATTCCATGTCAAATCATCCAGGCCATGTCACCACCCCCTTCAGTTTTTCAAAAATTTTGTACAGGTGAGTGCTATGTTAGAGGTAGACAATCCTCAAAATTTGAGCTTCCAATTCCAAGAATTTGCGGAGTTATGTCGATTTTTAGCTCTCCAAATTTGATGGGGGTAGTGAAAAATGGTGACGTTTTGTAACCTATTTTTGTCTGTAAAATGAGCTCTAAAGCTTCCCTACTCCTAAAAATTGTTTTTTAAAAGCATTTTTGCCTGAGGAATCCAAAATTCCCATGTTTCCTTTTTTTTTTTTGTTCATTCTCTGAACATAAATTTGTCTTGAATTAGAAAACTGGCAGAATTTTGTTTAGCTTTCTTCAGACCGTATTGATTGCCAAAAATCAACTTCTTGAAAAACTCTTCCAGTCTATTCTCTTTAGCGATCATCATTACTTTCCTTCTTGCACCCCCCCCATATCCAAGATCTTTTAGCGTAGTTCTCACATAATATTCAGATACATCCATCAACTTGGCTCCGTCTCTTACAGCTGAATGACGATTTTTAATGACCTCTCCTTTAACTGCTCTCATTTTTTGGGGGAAGTTTTCAGTAGCCGTCCAGGTTACTCTTTCGTTTAACATTTTTCTTTTCATCTCTTGACCATATTATCTACAGTTTGATGATCGAGGTGGAAACATCATACAATTTCTTTATTAGATTTCCCACATTGATGCCATCCCATAATTTGGGTACAGCAGGGTTTCTCAACAAGTGGCCAAGATGTTGGGGGCGGTGGTGCAAGGCCAAATGTGGAAAATGGGGGGGGCACAGTAAATTTATGACCTACAATATACATATATATATGGATTTTTTTGTTTGTTTATTGATTTTAACCGCATATCAATCCATCTGGGGTTATGTCATGCCTAACGGTTAGGAAGTTATACATATCGTGTATTTATATTTATACTTTTTGGTAATTGGTTTTAACAATGTGTTAGCATTATTGAGGATTATATAACAATTTCATTTGTGATTTTTTCAAGTTTTCTGGCCAACTTTTTAATATTTGGGTGGAATTCGTATATTAGTCCACCAAAGGACTAATCCATGAATTCCACCCAAATATTAAAAAGTTGGCCAGAAAACTTGAAAAAATCACAAATGAAATTGTTAAACAGGAGATGTGTCTTTTGTTTAAGTCAACATGCATATATATATATATATGTGTGTGTGTGTGTATATGTATGAATATATATATGTATATATCAGTGGCATGTCCTAAAAACTCCACAGGGGTAAACAATTAACACTGTTATGATCTTGCAGGTGGAATTAAATAATTGACAAGGATCAAGGATCAAATTAAAGGCATCACATGACTGACACAACCTCAGATTACCTCCAATGTATTAAATTACTTCCAAGAAGTCAACTGAATTTTTTTGAGTGTTTGTATGAATTTACCAGAGGCAAGATACAGCACAAAATCAATATTCCAGTTGAGTACTGGTAGTCTGAATTCAGATTTTTCCTTCTCCTAGACTGATTGCCTAATACATAGCCAGAGAACCTCAGTCTACTTTACTATACATACATTGTTGAGGGAAGAGCAGATGGATTTATGCCTTTCCAATGGGCATTAGTGTCTTTCTGTCTTTCTCCCTCACTCTCTCTCTCTCTCTCTCACACACACACACACACTCTCCCTCTCTTTCTCTCACTCTTTTCTCTCTCTCCCTCACTCTCTCTCCCTCACTCTCTCTCCACCTTTCTTTTTTCTCCCCCTCTCTCCCTTTCTTTTTTCTCCCCTCTCCCTCCCCCCTCTCTCCACCCCCCTCTCTTTCTCTCCCTCCACCCTCAGGTTGGAGAACTGCTTGTTTGAATTCAGATTCATGCCTTTCCCAAGAGCAAAGTGAAATGCAGACTGTTTTATCTTGGATTTGAACTCGGGTTGCCAAGTTCATTTCCTTTGACGATAACCATTATGTTGTGCGTTTCAGATTAGGACATAGCTTTGATATTTATCTCAGTTTTGTAATGAAGCAGAATTCATGGAGTTAAGCATACCCACCATGGAATTTCCATAAGTCCATCTAGTTAAGTTTTAGTTACGCCAAGGAACCAGAATGTTCTTGGGTCAGTACCAGCCCTCAGCACCTTAATGCATGAGTGGCACAGCTTGGATCTGTACAGTAAAGTGGGGAGATGCTGGTATGTGTGGTGCTCCACCTCAGATGCAAAAACAATCTCCCTGGTCTAGCACTAGTGAAAAAGGGATGGATTCTCTTGCTGTCCAGCTGATAGCAACACTAAGCCATTCCACCGACATTACTTTACTAAGCATTTATTCTACCTGGCTTCATCTATTATCCAAGAATTAAGTAAACCAATCTGAACGTTGAGATTTATTTTATGAGCTGAGAGACTTTCTTCCTTGCATAATTTTCTGACAGTTTTTGTCTAAATGTCGACATATTTGCATATGGTTTGACTGTCATGTCAACATCAATTGTGTTTAATTAAAGTCTGCACAAAGGAGAAAACGAGAAAATTGAACCAACAAAATGTCTTAAGATTTCCTGGCCTACATTTGAAAAACTTTTCTTTTTTCTTTCTTTTTACACACAACTTTTATGTTTTGAAATAATATTTAATTCGATTTTTGGTTTCTGAATCATTTTGTTTGATTTTTGTTTTTTAAGATCATATCTAATTTGAGTTTTGCTTTTTGAAATCATATTTAATTTGATTTTTGTTTTTGAAATAATGTTTAAAATGATTTTTGGTTTCTGAATCATTTAATTTATTTTTTGTTTTTTGAGATCATATCTAATTCTATTTTTATTTCTTGAAATCTTTATCTAATTTGAGTTTTGGATTTTGAATCATTTAATTTGAGTTTCCAAATTACAGATAATTTCATTTTTGATTTTTGAATTATATTTAAGTTGGTTTTTGGTTTTGGAATGATTTAATTTGATTTTCAGTTTTTTAATTAAATTTAATTTGACTTTTGGATTTTAGAATCATATTCAATTTTGTTTTTTTAATTAAATCTAATTTGATTTTTCGTTTCTAAATGATTTAATTTAATTTTTCTTTTTTGAAATTATATCTATTTTTATTCTATTTTTATAAAATCTTATTTAATTTGATTTTTGATTTATTTCTTTAATTAAATCTAATTTGATTTTTGTTTTCTAAATTATTTAATTTAATTTTTGTTTTTTGAAATCATATTCAGTTTCAGTCTTAGATTTCAAATCATTTAATTTGCATTTCCTAATTATACATAATTCATTTTTTTTTCTAATATTATTTAATCTGATTCTTGGATTTTGAAATAATATCAAATTTGATTTTGAAATCATATCTAAATTAGCTCTTGAGTTTCTAAATTGTATTTAATTTGATATTTGGATTTTGGATCCTATTCAATTTGATGCTACACATTCTCAGAATAAAATGCACCCAATATATCTATCTTGACTTTTTAATAAAGTAAAATTCAATTTATGACTATATTTCATGGAAACTCAATGGATTCTTCAATTTAGATGTATGATATTTTGTGAAAATACTTTCATCTTTTATGCTTTGAAATCATATGTGAAACAATTATTTTTTTCTTTGCTAGATATTGCACATACATAAAATATTATCTCAGTGGTTTGCTTATAAATATATTCTTAGGAACCACTTTATTGGATTCCTAATTGAATACTGTCCAAATTATAATAATTATTCAAATGAGACACCCTGGGTGTGACAGAGAGAAGAGACAAATTGGCAAATGGCTAAAGGCTAGTCAGTTGCTGAAACAAACAGAACAAACATATTGTCAACAATAATGGAACAGAGGAGTATATTGTTCATCTCCGTCCTCCCACAGTCATATACAAATTATGAAAATGAATAGCTGTTAATATTTAAAAAACATCATAGTTAAAATATACTTCTAAAGATAACATAAAATAATGAAAATTCAAAAAGGCTTATATTGTAGTAAAACACAATACAATTGATATGTAGTGTTTATTTTTTGCAATATGAAAATGTTAAAGTTACTTGCACTGCAAACAATCAAAATCAATAATTAACAATATCGAGAAATGTATCAATACATTTATTTATATTGTAAAACAGAATATTTGATAAAAAATAAGGCACTAAATTTCAATAAAAAAAAAATGGTTTAATAAAACTTTAGTATAAACCACAATATATCTGATATTTCTCATTATTCCTTGTGTAAAATCATTCCAGCATCTTATCAGACATTGGATGATGCTCTGAATATTTTCCCCAGTGGCAGTCATAACACTTTGAAGAAAGTGGCATTCAACACAAGATAATTAATCATAGCAAAAAACCTGTTGGTTATTGCACTCAGCTGTTTTAATAGAAGACATTCATATGGATGTTTCTCTCATCTTTAGCAAGCTAAAACAGCTAAGAATGCCAAAGTCAATTTATAATTCATAAATTGCAAAATGTTCATCTCATTGTGTTTACACTAGGTGTGGTTCTTGAAAAGAGATTTAATCTTGACTTCTTAGAATTTTCTCGAATCATATACACAATCTACATATTATAAAAACTCAAATTAGGCATGCATATATATATATATATATATATATATATATATATATATATATATATATATAAAGGAAAGAGGATTGGAATGAATCTGACAGAATGTGGTAGAAATATGAAGAATGGAAGAAACAAAACTCAGACAAAAATGTGTAGTATATTTTGCCTGGATTTGAACTTGGCTTCGTCAGCATTTATTGAATTACCAGGATCATACAAGTGTTTTATATTACTTATATTTTTTATTACTCCCTTCTGCTGCTTCCTTGACCCACAAACTAACAAATAAATTTGATTTTGATTTTATGGTAACCTAACCACCCCACCCCCTTTTATTACTCCCTTCTGTGGCTTCCTTGACTCAAATCTCTCTCCCAGAATGGCTATTCCCCTCCCCTATCAGGTATCAGTCTCTATTCATTTCTCTACCTACCTCCCCAACTCTTCCCATCTGATTTCCTTCTCATCCTCCTCAAAGATTCCCCTATAACCAATCAAATCTGTCCCTCACCACAAAGCTTACCCACCCACCCACTTCCCCTTCAATAAAAGACTTGTATGATCCTGGTAATTCAATAAATTCATATTTCTACCACCCATACACACACACACACACATGCATATATATATATATATATAAAAAGATTCTCTAAAATATATCCAAACAAAAATATTTCAATCCTCATGGTTCACAAACCTACACTGACAGTAGTCATCACACACTGAGCTACATCCTGACTATCAAATTTCTTCAAAGGCAACAGACTGACCACATAAACATACCATACCCAACAAACTAAACCCATCCCTCCTTTTTTTACTTCCCCATCTCTATACCACACACCCAAACCCTCTCTGCTTTCCATCCCTTACCAAAAAATTACCTTTTCAGGATAAAAGCAGAATGTAAAAGCACTTGTCTTGTTACATCCACTTTTTCCTCTATTCTCAACCACACACACACACACACACACACACACATATATATATATATATATATATATATATATATATATAATGTTTTAGTTGAAATAAATTCATAACCTTGTATGTATATATATATTTTACGCATTGTAATTGCCTTAAAAAAAATATAAGGTTGATTTGGATTGTTTTGTATGCGACGGTAGCCCAGAGGTAGAATCTCTGATTCTGCATGCTGGGTTCTCAGTTTCGATCTCTGTTGGAGGGAGATCATAGGTATACACTGCTGATGAGACTTAATAAAGGTGAAACAGCTGTATGGTGTTCCACGTCGTGTGCATTATTTGCCGAGTTTGATTGTCATGATTATTTTCAATAATTATCAAATTTTATACGATATACACACTGTAATTGCCTTCAAAAAATATAAATAATATATATATATTATTATTTATATTTTTTTTGCTTGAAGGCAATTACAATGCGCATATCGTATAAAATTCGATAATTGTTGAAAATAATCATGACAATCGAACTCGGCAAATATCGTGTCCTATGTAGAACATCGTACAGTTTTGATTTCTGTCAGAGGGAAATCGTAAGTATACATCGCTGATGAGACTTAATAAAGTTGAAACAGCTGTATGATGTTCTACGTAGGGCACGATATTTGCCGAGTTTGCTTGTCATGATTATTTTCAATAATTATCGAATTTTATACAATATGCACATTGTAATTGCCTTCAAGCAAAAAAAATATAAATAATAATATACTTTACTCACAAATGCTTCTAAAGCAAATTATCAAATCTCATATATATATATATATATATATATATACAATATGAATGATTCACTAATAATTTATTTTTCTTTAATCAAACAAAGAAACACATAATGAAAAAGGAAATATAAACAAATAAGGATGTTTCACTATATATATATATATATATATATATATATATATATATATATATATATAAAATTTAAAGGTTGGTTTAACTCAGTTGGTACAGTATCCAGCCAGGAATTGCAAGGTTCCAGGTTTAATACCAATCCAACTCAGTACATGAGTAGTACAGGTTAGGTAATCTGATCTGTGAGATGATGGTAGATGTGTCTCTCCACATCAGCAAAAAAATCTCTCTGGTCTAATGCTAGTGAAAAAGGGGTTGACTCCTTTGGTGTTTGGCTGCTACTGACAATAGGCTACTCTACCAACTTTACTTATTTATATCTATATATATAAAGGAATGTCGTGGTACATTTGTGACATCTTATAACTCTGAAAAGAGATGTCATTTAGATTTGAAATTTCGCATACACCTTAATATGTTTGTAATTAAGAAATGCACAAAATTCATTTATTGATTAATAACTACTTAAACAAAAATCAATTGATTTGCAGAGCTTGAACAATGTTTTTGCATTCATTAATAAGAACAAGAAGTGGACAGTGAGGAACAAACCCAAGATAAACCCAAGCCAACCCAAGAATCCCAGAAGAGGAAGAGAAGACTCAACCCAATTCAGCCAGAAAGGACATAGAAGAAACAAATATACTCTATATCTAAGTGTGTGGAATGGGTATATATGTATACATGTTCTCTTTTTTTTATATATATATATACTATCAAATTTATTTTAATATCTCCAGACATTGAACAGCACAGTTCTCAAAATAAAGGAAATGAGATGGTTACTTTTTAAGATACAGTTGGCAACCCAGATATCACCAGGCATTGGCAGGGACAACATCTCTGAACGGATTTACTTCTTTTTTAAAGTGACTATTTCATTTTGATTTTCAAAAGAAAGAAGAAGGGGTAAAGATTACCCTGAAATATTTTAACATTTTCTTTCATTTATGTTATTATTAACATTTATTATTTTTTATCATGTTTCAACTTCTATAGCTTTCAGTAGTAAGTACAATTTATTTCATTTTTTCAGCACTTTTTTGCATTTACAATCATTAAATTTATAGGTCATATGATTGTCATCCATCTATATCTATCTACCTATCTATATAGATTTATAGGGCCATATGATTGTCATTCATTCATATATATATTGAGCACTTTGGAGGGATTTTGCTGATGACCGCCAACTAAAATGTAAACACAACACTCTCCTATAAAGGGATGGAGCACTCTATGGTAATCTTTACATACATACAGATGTCTGTATTAAAACAGTTTAAATCCCTTCGTATTCTGTGGGTGATGATAGCCGAGCGGTTAAGCTGTCCGACTGATGCTGAATTGATTGGAGTTCTATCCCAGCTGTAGGTAGCTCACAAAATGTCTAGCTACACTGAAGAGACTTGATAAGTTGAAACACGTGTCTGTGGATGACTATATATATATATATATATATTGTCTTGGCAGGTATTATTAAAGACCACGGAATATTTCTTCTTTATGATCTTTATCTTTAGTTTTTCTAATCTTCTAATGGTTTTTCGTATTTCATGATCCAGCTGGTTAAGGAACTGTCCCATACTTTTTACCCTAGCACTTTCGACCGTTTTGGCAGTCATCATCAGGGTATTGTAGGTTGTTGTGTGTTAGGTTTTTTTTCTTCTCATTTGAATTTATTCATTCTTTTATTTATTGCTCTTTCAAATTAGAAGAGTCTATCATGTGTTTTTTAGGGTTGCTAAGATTAGTGTGTTAGTTATTGAAAATGTTTAGTATATTGTTGCTTGTATTAAATCTTATTTTATTAATGTTAGGTTTGTTGTTATATATATATATATATATATATATATATATATATTTGGGAATAAAAAGGCCTTAAATACCATGGGTATCGTGGTTATGGACCATTTCCACTCGCGAGTATGCTCACGAGCTTCTTCAGACCACTGATATATTTTATTTAGACAGGCACATGGCCAAACTCATTTTATATTCATACATTTTCCCTCCCTCATTCAGGGGTGGTCATATTGCATTCTTTCTTTTCAAGTGTCTTTTTTATTGGTGGTTTTTTTTTTTTTTTTTTTTTTTTTTCCTTGGTTTTTTTAATTTGTCTGCTAGTCTCTTTGGTAAATTCCTAAGTTTATTTTGACTGACCAACAGGATTTTAATTTATGGTCTAGATGTCGTTTCGCTCTAATTGGGTCAAGTGGGAAGCAGGGAAGGTATGTCTTTTTTCTCAGCGGGTGGGGGTATCTGAGTTTATTTTATTACGGTTACTAGCCTCTTATCTTTCTTGGGGTATCTAGTGTGTATCATTTATTAAAGCATGTTTTTCCATACTTTGCTATTTATATTCTTACACTTATATCTATGCGCTCTTTACTTATATTTTGTATTTTATGTTCATATATGAACCTCTTTCATTCTATTACTTCGATTTTCCTCTTACATCTTTTTATTTATTTTAATTTATTTATTTTTGTTTAATTTTATCCTTTAGTACTATCCTTATCTACGATGCTTCTATAAAGTGTCTATTTTAATTTATTTATTTATTCATATATTTCTTTATCTATTTAGAGGGGCTTTTTTAAGTAAATTATAGTCATAGATTTTTCTTACTTTTTTTTTTTTTTTTTTTTTTTTAATCGAGAAGGGTTCTAGCATCTTTATCTTATTAATCCTATATTTTAAAATATTTTAATTTGTTATAGTGTTTGCATTTCGTTACTCCCTCTTTTTATTAATTTTGATTAATTTTAATATTTGTATCCTTAAGTAATATCCTTATCTTTTTGTTTGTTTAATTTGTTTTAATTTTATTAATTGTCTACTTAAGTAATATTCTTCTTTATACAGTTTCTTTTTAAGGGGTCTTTTTTATTTTTTATATAGTTATTTGTTAATTCATATTTTTATTTTTATTTTTTATTTATTTTTAAAAAATTTTTTATTTTTCTTATTTTTTAATCTCTTTAGGGGCTTCATTTATGTAAAAGTATATTCATAAAATTCACTTACTTTTTGTATTTTCTTTTTTTCTCTTTTTTCCTATCGAGAAAAGTCCTAGCGGTACTTCCAAGTGTATGTTTGTCTTATTCGTCTCATATTTTAAATTTTAAATTTGTTTTTGTGTCTGCATTTCGTTATTATTTCTTCTCGTTGGTTTAGAAGTTTGTCTCTATCTTTAAATTTTATGATTTGTATTTTTTTTCCTCCAGACATAGGTTGCACCTTCCACTCCAACTTCTCGGTGTTGCTGATTTTTTTATAAGTTTCCACGTAATTTGTGGGTTTAGTCCCATTTCCTTTAGTCTCCAGAATGTTTTTGATAATGCAGTCTGGTTCCTTAGGGACTCTTGAGTGAATGAGTGCCTATGGTTGTATAGTCTTTGCTTCCAGTTTCCCGCGGATATTCCGATATATATTTTTTTTTGTCTATTTCGTTTTCCTTTGGGAAAATGGTCGCTTGGTAGACCACATTCTCGGAATTACATTCCCCTCCAACTGGGCAGTTGTTTTTGGCCCTGCAGTTGCATTTTTTGTTGTTGTTTGTTTCTTTGCCTTTCTGGTGTTTCTCTAGTGTGTTTATGTTGTGGTTGTTCATAATTTTTGCGATGTTGTTAGTGCAGGAATAGATGATTTTTAGTGTTTTTCTATTGAATATCTTACTTAGGGGATTGTTCTGGCTCATACGGAACCTGAACTCTACAACAAACTACTGGTAGAGAATTAGGACCCACCTAGAATCACCTTGTACCAAGAAACTTGGTACCGCACCAAAGTATATATATATATATATATATATATATTGAAATAGATCGAAACACTGCAGGATAGGCGAAATAAACATTACTCATTTATGAACTTGTGTTTTTTCAATTTTTCCTAATATTACATACTGTCGGATTCACTTCCACTTTTTCTCACACACACACACACACACAAAACACACACACACACACACACACACACGCGCACACACACGCACACACACACACACATATATATATATATATATGGAGGACATTCTATGTCCTATAAATTTAGACAACCCACTATTGATAGAATTAATTACGACCCTCCCCCGACAAAAAAAAAGACCCCAAACACAAAAGCATTATTTAGCATCACCTTAGCAACACAAACAATACAATTGATACAAACAATGACAAAATCTTTAAAACACCCTTGATAATGGTTTAAAGGAGAACTGAAAGTACTTGGAATAATAACTCTTTGGGATTTTTATGTATTCTTTTCGAGATGATAATATAAAAAAAAAATTAAATAGGATTTATTCTGGATATTGTTGAATTTGATCATAAATGGAACATGTTAAATGTATGCAAATAAAAGCTTAATTAGTCACAAACAACATATCCCCATCTTAACAAAATAATCTTAATTAAATAACTGACCTTACATTAAAGAATATGAATTTCCCTTGCTAATTTCTTAATAATGAATTCATGTGATCAGGCTATTAAATGTATATATGATATATGTGAAAAAAAAAAAAAAAAAAAATAATCACATAAATCACAGTATTGACCTACCTTTTACCTTAACCCCTTGCAAACCAAATCAGCAGATTCTATAGTTCTTAATAGAAATTTGTTTTATTCTAACCTTTTTAAATCCAATGCACACATACAAACACACAAACACATATGAGCAAGGCACACATACACACACAATTCAACAATGGGAAACAAATAAAGGCAATACGTATGTATATATATCTAAATACACATACACACAATATATATAATTCAAAAGTAAATAAATAAAATAAAATCTAGCAGAATCTATAATTACAATTTTTGATAAAAATTAGTTTCATTCCAACCTTTTTAAATCCAATGCACACATACACACATGTAAATGAATATGAACAAGGCACACACACAAACAAAATACACACGCCTAACAAACACTCACACGCATGGGCAAGGCACACACACATACAAATAAAACACACACACATGGTAATGGGACTTAAGAACACACACACACACACACACACACACACGAGCACACAAAGGCAAAACCCTCCACAGATCAACAGGTGAATTTGATAGGCATGGAAATTACACACACACACACACCCATAAATAAACAAACAGAACACCAATAACACAAAAAAAGGGTAGGCCAAACCTGAAATGATAATCAGACACACATAAAAAAAGAGAACCAAATGGTCCTATAAATAAACAAAAAAGTTAATGCTTAGAGGGTGAGCCAAACCTGGAATGATAATCAGACACTGTTGAACAGGCACAAACACATAAGCACACACACACACACAAACACACAAACACACATACACACAAACTCACACATACCCCCCATACACACAATTTGGAAGACATGAGACAAAACCAA
Organism: Doryteuthis pealeii; assembly: GCA_023376005.1. Classification (NCBI taxonomy): domain Eukaryota; kingdom Metazoa; phylum Mollusca; class Cephalopoda; order Myopsida; family Loliginidae; genus Doryteuthis; species Doryteuthis pealeii. Next base: position 11,960,125 of record CM042141.1, read on the forward strand.
ATGGACAGTTACTAGCAACAACTTCAGTTTTGGAGATCTTCTGTTGAAGAGATATTTATCTCGAAATATTAAGAATTAATAATAAAGAAAAATTACAGATTAACAAACACCACCATAGTTACCTTATTTTCCTTTACACTTGCATTGTGATAGCCTTCAAAACCAACCACCAAACCAATATAAACACAATGCTTCAAGCAAATTATAAAACCCTTTAAAAAAAAATGGACCATATGACTTTTAGGCACGCCTTTTGCGATCTTGATTCATAAGTACATTTTTTTCATTTACACCGTCAACATCCGGTTGTTTGTTAACAGATAATTTTTAGAGATTTTTTTAAAACTATAAAACTAACCTCTAACCCTAACACTAACCCCTAACAAACAACCGGATGTTGATGGTGTAAATGAAAAACATGTACTTATGAATCAGCAAAGCAAAAGGAGTGCCTAAAGGTCATATGGTCTAAAAAAAATTATAAGAAAAATTGAAAATAGAAATAGAAAACTACAAAACAATTTGGATTCAACAAAATTTGTTTGAATGAAAAGATGTTGCACAGATATACCTATTTCATATATATATATATATATATATATATATATATATATATATATATACTCATGGTGAGTCTACAACTCTTTATCATATGTTATTTATTTTCTTCCTTGTCTTAGATTTTTCAAATTCAAGAAGACATCTCCAAAGACATGGTGTAAGAACATTCATGTCCATTTCTGGTTACATATGCAAATCTTCATTATTTGCAGGAGATTTCCTTCCTCTGTGATCAGCATAGAATGTGCGTTTATGTTTACCATTTCCCATGTCTTCAAATTCTTCCACTTCCATTTCTTTGATTGTCTTTTCACATTCAACTTTCCCTTTTTCTTTCTCTTCCTTTTTTTTCATTTTGCCTCTTTTAATATTCAAGACATTTGACTTCTAATTTTTTTTTCTCCAACAGGAACAATAGCTACACATGGTAAATAGCTCTAATTGTGTGTGTGTGTGTGTGTGTGTGCACTGTGTATGTATGTGTTTGTGCATATGCATGTGCATGTGTGTGTGTCCATGCATATGAGAGAGATTCTGTATGTTCATGCACATCAGTTAAATACAATAATAATAACACACTGTAAATAGCTCTAATTGTGTGTATGTGTATGTGTGTGTGTGTGTGTGTGTGTTTGTCTGTGTGAGCATTTGTGAGTGTGTGTGTGTGAGTTTATGTGTGTATGTGTTTGTTTGTGTGTGTGTGTGTGTTTGTGTGTTCATGCACATAAATTAAATACAATAATAATAACACACTGTAAATAGCTCTAATTGTGTGTATGTGTTTGTCTGTGTGAGCGTTTGTGAGTGTGTGTGTGTGTGTGTGTGTGTGTGTGTGTGTGTGTTTGTTTGTCTGTATGAGCGTTTGTGAGTGTTTGTGAGTGTGTGTGTGTGTGTGTGTGTGTGTATGTTTGTTTGTCTGTATGAGCGTTTGTGAGTGTTTTGTGTGTGTGTGTGTGTGTGTGTGTGTGTTTGTTTGTCTGTATGAGCATTTGTGAGTGTGTGTGTGTTTGTGTGTGCATACATATGAGAGAGATTCTGTATGTTCTTGCATATCAGTTAAATACAATAATAATAACATTTACTGACTGTTGTATTTATTCATACACTTTTATGCTATGCTTAATAATCAGCGCTTAGAGAAGATATTTCTTTTGTGGATTGTCTCCCTTTGTCTCCCTTTGTTTTATCTTTTATTTTAAAAAAAATTGTTACTATTTTTATCCTTTTTTTTTAAATTATTGTTTTTATTCTATTCATTCACCAGTTGACTTTCATCTATGTATTTTTTCTCTTTCTTCTCATTTTTTTTTTTTTTTTTTTGCTATTCCATTTCCAGGGTTGTTTTCCAAGCTCGTACAGGGGGCTAGCTTTGTTATCATTGATACTTATCAACATTTTGAAAGCTTATATAAGGGTGGCTAAAAAATAATGCTTATTCTACATAACTGCATAAACATGGTCATTTTAATACAAATATATGCACAAATTAATGTATGCATATATGGGTTTGTATATATGCATCTATATTTACATGTTTACAAATAATACATACATACACAAACACACACATAAATACAAGGCGTGTCAAAAAAGTATCAAGACTTTTTGTACTTTTTGACACACCTTGTATTCTGAAAAAAAAAGTTTCATTCATTCTTCATTTCTATCTTGGTATATACAGCTTTAAACTTGGTACTTTTTTCACACACCTTGTATTGTGAAAAAATTAATGAATGGAACGTTATCTTTTTTAGAATACAAGGTGTGTCAAAAAGTACAAAAAATCTCTAAACATTTTTTGACACACCTCGTATATGGATTGGTTTCATTGTTTAATGGCATATCAACCTTCATGGGTTATTTAATGCTAAATCCATCCTTGAAAAGAACAGCAGTGGTATGATTTAATCCATAACTGGGAGAATGAAAGGATTCATACCTCTCTCAAAAGTATTAGACCAAAAGTGAATGTAATAGTGTAAATGGAGTTTGAACTCACTTAGTACAATATCACAGACCAGCAGGTGAGCCATTATGCCACAGGGACTTTACCCTTGGGATAAATTTGACAGTTTCATAGGGAAAAAGAAAAAGTGCTTGGTAACTACAAAATCTAATGGATTGCAAAGAAATTCAACAGGCACGGAAATTACACTACTGTCAACAAGTTTCACTCAAAATAATTGCCATTAGTATCAATCACAGCCTCAATCCTGCTCCGGAACCTGGAGCAAGCTGATGTTACAGTTTCCCTGGGAAGGGTCTCAAAAACTACCTTAATTCTGTCGATTAACCAGGCTTTTGTAGTACTGGCACGGCAATTGGTGTCTTTCTCAACAGTGCCCCATACATGATAATCCATGGGGTTAAGATCTGGGGAGTTCAGATGCCAAACATTGGGACTGGTGTAGTCATAAAAATTCGCCCACAACCATTTTTGACATTTCCCAGAGGTGTGGCAGGGGGCAAAATCCTGCTGCCATACATATGACCTACAATTGGCTACCCTTGTTATCTAGGGCTTGACTACAGTGTTTAGCAACTCCATGTAGTCATCTGAATTCAACTTGATATCTACTCTGAAAAAAGGTAGAGGCATCATATCACCCTCAGAGGAAAACCATCACAGTTTGGGGAAATTTAATCTGCATGACATGAGGAGTGTCCTTTGGACTGTATGGAAGCCATCTCTTATTCTGCGTGTTGTGCTTTTGATCTTGGCAAAAGTTTTTCTCATCAGAAAAGAACCAGATTGTTTGAGGTCCAGCAGGATGTTTCATTTTGCTCAGAAGTTTCTTCACCTTTGTCAGATGATTTTCACGGTAGTAGCGAAGGTCTTCATTGAGTGCAAGCTTCATGGTAGAGGCTGAAACATTCAATTCACATGACAAAGCCCGAATTCCAATGCCAGGGTCCTCCACCACTTTTTTCTGCAGATTTTCAAGGAATTCTGCTGAACGAACACTATCAGATTCTCTGTTATGTTGCTTTCTTCTAGCCAGAGCCTTGTAGTCTCCACTACAATTCTTCAGTTCCTGCCTGATTGTTTTTACTGTGTAAAGGGAGCATTGGGCAACAACTATAATCTCCTTATTTTGATGGCCAGCACAGATCATCATGATACAAGTTATTCTCTTCCCTGATTCAGGTGGGTTCCAGTCATCCATTCTATCTGTCATCATGTATATGAATAAAGAAGGGTCCATGGTTTTAAATGATGAGTAGTGTAAGTCAATACCTCCAACCTAGAGAGAAAAATAACCAAATATAAATATGTCAAATTTATCCTGAACACAAATTTATCATGAGAAAAAGATGATAAAGAATATTAAATTGACATGATTTTCTATAAGAGTAGCTATCATTATAGGAAAATATGTCAATTTAATAATCCATATAGTTTTCCTATTCTCAAACTGTCAGATTTTATTACAAACCATACCAACATCTCTCTCTCTCTTTCCCTCTCTCTCCCTCTCTTTCTCTCTCTCTCTCTCTCTCTCTCTCTCTCTATAATATATATATATATATATATATATATATATATATGTATTATGGAAGAGGTGACTTACCGGTGAATATGGTCACAATGGTTAGTTGATGCAAAATTCAGAAAGGTAAGACAGCGATATAACAAATGAAAAGTGCTCAATACGTTAGTAGAGAAAATTTATTACAATATAGGTACAAGAGATAACCTACTCGAGTTTCACCATAAGGATCTTCAGTGTCAAATCCACTGAATTAATCAAGATATTGATTAATTGCAGTTGATTACATGTGTGTGTTCTTCGTGATAAACGGTTTTGTTATGTAGAACGCTGGACACACACGTGTAATCAACTGCAATTAATCAATATCTTGATTAATTCAGTGGATTTAACCCTGAAAATGAGCGGAAGTGACATTTTTCCAAAGGATCAAAATATAAGCATTATGAGAAATCCTCTTTATATTATTGCTTAAATGATTTATAAGAATTATAAGGATTCTCTATATTATTATAGTGTTTAGTGCAATATATATATATATATATATATATATATATATAATATAAGTGTGGCCTGTTTAGCTCAGTCAGTAGAGCACTTGCCTAGGAATGCAAGATTTCTGGTTCAATACTGGCCCTCGCCATCAGCACATGAGTAGCACAGGGATCTATGTGGTAAAGTAAGAAGCTGATCTCAGATGCGAAAAGAATCTCCTTGGTCTAGCACTAGTAAAAAGGGGATAGACTCCCTCGCTGTCTGGCTGATACTGACACTATGCCACGCCAACTGATTTACTTATATATATAACAAATATTGATAATACTAGCAGGACCTGTGGATATACCACAGCGTGATAATTCAATTATTACAATGTTTGATATGTTTACTTAAGAGCTATTACTAAATATTTCAATATGTAAAAAGTATAATAATCTTGATTTAACTGTCTCTCACTCTTTTTTTTCTTTCTTTCCTTATTTTCATCTTTTCATTATGTTTGATTGAAACAGAACATTTTTCCCCTCTTCTCTTTCTTTCTTTCTTTCTTTCTTTCTTTCTTATTAATTTTTTTCTGTTGAAGCATCTACTTTTTCTTCCCTTTCTTTCTTTATGATGAAAACAGAATGGTCCATTATTTAGCTGAGATGACAACATTCATAAGAAATAAGAATTCGGTGGATAAGCAACAACAGATAATCAGGATTTATATTTTTGCATTTAATCTTGAACGGTCTGGACAGTTTCATTTTTAACCAGAGGGTGTTGCAAGATGCCAATGGTCATACAATTAAGAAACATAAGTATCAATATATAGATAGTTTGCTATATTAATAAGTACAGAGTGCTCAATATCATTGATAGAGCATGTATATCTAAGTTGGGGCGGTAAAGTCATGAAGTCATTGGCACAGACTATTTCTTGTCTATGTGATTTTCAAACAAAGTGTGGTTTGAAAAATTACAGAGGCAAAAAACTGTCATTTACCAAGTGTCATTAACTGCTCTAATTTATATATATAAGTAAAAAAGTAAAGTCGTCGGGGCGGCCTAAAGTCGGTATCAGCCAGTCAGCGAGGGAATCTATCTCCTTTTCAATAGCGCTAGACCAAGGAGATTGTTTTAGCATCTGCGGTGGA
>CM042141.1:11970813-11993442 GCA_023376005.1 Doryteuthis pealeii
GGTTGATATGTCATAAAACAAAACAAACCAAACCAAACCAAAGTGCTTGAATAAAGGTGCAACTTTGTATCCATGAAAATGGAGTCAATCTACAAGATATCAATATACATTTCCTTGGACTCAAAAGACTAAATGATTAAATATTTTTATGTGTCAGTCTGTTATGGGATACCTTTTTGAATTTTTCTCTGAATTTTTTAGATGAGGCTTGATAATTAGTATTATTTGGATTAGTAATATTTAGATGTAATGAGAACAGGATACCCCCATGGATCGAATAAAGGGTCGGGCTCAAAGTTCTGTGATGGCTCCCAAATACGACAAGAAGGTTCCCGAGTTTGAAAAGAAGGTTCCCGAGTTCGAGAAGGCCCACGAGTCACACAAGAAATACCTGAAGAAAGCCGGAGGGCATATCAGCTGAAATGTTGTACAGATAACTATAAAGATGAAAACAATAGTCTGAATAATCCAAATAATACCTTTAGAGTTTATTAAATGGACCAGACAGCAACTATGAATCGAGTACTGTATAATGTTTACTGTTGTATGTTGTTGTGTTTAATGAAAATTTCCCTCACAGGGGATTGAGATACATCTCGTTTCTAATTTATATATACACTGTACTAATTTTATTAGTAAACCCTTGTGGTAAGGAAAAACTCTGGCAAATAATTTGTTAGTAAAAATATACTACAAAAATTGCCAGTGAAAAAAGAAAAAAAGAAAAGACCTAGAAAGTTTCACCATCGAAAATAATTGAATAGCACTATATCACTTGGCCAAAATAAAAATATATATATGTTGATAGGTCTGTCTAAAACTAAAATGTAAAGAGTGCTTGATACCTAAGTAGAGCAAATAGTAATATTAATCCTAATGAGTCAGGTCTACCAACCTGTTTTGCTTATTAGCTCATTGGGGCAAGAATCTGACATTTTTTTCTGAATGTCATGTGTACTAACCTCTAATCACATTACCATACGTCTCACACACACACACACACACACACACACACACACACATACATATATATATATAAGATTAAACCTAATGAGTCAGATATACCTTCTAATAGTTTAGCTTAGTAGCTCATCAGGGCAAGAATCTGATGAGCAAATAAGCGAAACTATTAGTAGGTATATCTGACTCATTAAGTTTAATTTTATTATTTGCTCTACTTAGGTATTGAGCACTTTTTACATTTTAGCTTTAGATAATCCTAGCGGTATATATATATATATATATATATATATATATATATATTTAAAAAAATTTTTTTTTGGAGCCAAGTGTTATAGTATTAATCAATTATTTTCAGTTGGTAGGACCATCTAGGTCTTTTCTTTTTTTTCATTTTTTTTCCCCAATTGAAGTTTGGTAGTATATTTTTACTATCAAACTATTCGCCAGTTTTTTTCTTACCACAAGGGTTTACTAATAAGTTTAGTATGTTATATATATATTCTTGTTTCCTTTGACAGGGTTCATTCTAGGTTCATTAGTTTTGGGGGGTAATTCAGTAAGTCATATATGGATGACTCTTTTGTACTCTCTTTCTTGTTACAGTTTTGATAACGCCATCTAGCAGTCACTAACAAAATTTCTTTTTCAGATAAGGGTTGCAACCCCACAGAGGTGTTGATTGCATTACAACATTGTCCATTTGAACTATGATAAGTTTTTTGCAATTCTTTATACAATGATGACATTTTGCATCTCTGTTAGAGTTGTGGTCGCTTGAGTGGAAATGTCACTTTCTTTCTCTTGCAGCATCCAGCATGTCTTGTTCATCTCACTCGGATGGTTAAGAGGGGCAAGTGGCTGTACAGCTGCTTCCTTATGGGGGTGTTGTTTCCACAATTTATTCAAGATCGCACACAGTAATCTTGTGCAGCTCCCATCTAGTCCAACATGCAAAGTACAACTTACAACCAAGCATATCCTTCTAAATTGTAACAGACTTAAACATATCCGCGCAAATTACTATCAAGCTAGAAACCTGAAAGACATCTTCAAGAATACAAACCCTGAAAACATTTTAAATTTTATTAAAAAAAGCAACCTTTTCAACAAAATATAACAGAACATAACCAATTATCTCCATAGAACCACTACTTAAAGTCTGAAATCCAAAATAACCTTTTTGGCATTAAATGACCCACAGAGGTTGATATCCCGTTAAACAAAACTCAAACTCAAACTCAAACTCCCATCTAGCTTATTCCTTAGGCACCTCATTAAGGTCCAAGTGGTGCTTTCGTACAGTAGCACTGATATAAACACAGCTTGGAAGAATTATCGCTTTCACTTGTCAGTGAGATCTGATACATATAATGTAGATGCATGTGTAATGGTTATTGTTGTAGGAAAGGAAAATGGCAAGACGAGTTCAAATCCTGGACGAGGCTGTGTACATTTCACATATCGCTAATACCCTTGAGAAAGTTATGCATCCAACTATTCTCTCCCCCAGCTATGGGTAAATAGTAGGGTGGACTGAGCTCTTTAACGTTGGTATGGCAAATGGTCAAGACAAAGAAAAACTCTGAATTCAGACCTGTTAAATTCTACTTAAGAAAATGATCTTGTGTCACATCCTACTTGTGCAAAGTAGTTGGTAAATATGTATATTCAAGGTGTGTCAAAAAGTAACGCCATTTTTTGTACTTTTTGACACACCTTGTATTCTGAAAAAAAAACAAACCGTTCCATTCATTCTTCATTTCTATCTTGGTAAATAAAGCTTTAAACTTGGTACTTTTTTAACACACCATGTATTCTGAGAAAAAAATAATGAATGGAACTTTATATTTTTTCAGAATACAAGGTGTGTCAAAAACTACAAAAAATCTCGATACTTTTTTGACACACCTTATATATATATATATATATATATATATATATATAATGTGTTTGTGCATATAAAAGTTTATATTCCCTGAAGAGAACATTAAAATTGCATGTTGCAGTTTTGCTGAAATATGTAAAGTCTTGTAAAAAATAACACATTTATTGCATTTAAAATTTGCCAACAATTGCAAAAAGGGCTGCAGTGTAAATCTGAGTTTATTTTTAGAAAATGACTTTTACTCAAAAATGGATTCAACAAATGTCTTTCAGACAGAAAATTTGGTCTCCACTCTACCAAAGTGTTTTCACCTTCAGGGTGAAAAGCTGTCCAAATAAATTCAATTTTTTTTAGTGGTTTTAACAGTCTCTATCCCCCCCCCACTACAACCACCACACACTTTCAGTCCCTTTGTGTATATTTACTCTCATCAGCTACTTTCAAAAAAATCTGTATTTACCCAATCCGTTCAACACGGGCAGTATGCGACACAAAGTCCAATTTTTAAGTAGAGTACAGCTGCTTTGAGTTAGCTCAGTTGGTAGAGCGTTCAGCTAGAAGCCACAAGGTTCCTAGTTCGATACTGACCCTTTCTAACTCAGCATATGAGTAGCACAGGGATCTGTGTGGTAAAAAAAGGAGCTGATGATTGGTGTGGCGCTCCACCTCAGACACCAAAAACAATCTCCTTGGTCTAGTGCTAGTGAAAAGGAGATAGACTCCCTCACTGATTGGCTGATACTGACTTTAGGCCACCATGACGACTTTACTTACTACTTACAGCTGCTTTGAATTCAGAATTTTCCTTCTCCTAGTGTTATATACCCCTTAACATTCTGTATGGTGCAGAAGCCTGGACAATATACAAAGTGGATGCCCATAGACTACATGTCTACTACATGTATCACTTGCGTAGTATATTAAAAGTCGGGTGGTGGCAACATTTTTCAAACAGGACCATCCTGAAGAGAACTAGACTCCCTGGCATGCAAAAAATACTTGTCCAACGCAACCTGAGATGGGCTGGCCACTTAAACAGACTTGGGGATAATAGACTACCAAAGCAGATTCTGTACTCTCAACTGAGAAAGAGATCACGTGGAATTGGTAGACCAAACCTCAGGTACAAAGACAATATCAAGAGAACCTAAAAGATTTGAACATCCCCATAGGCAGTTGGCAAGACGCAACCAGAGACCGATTATATTTGAGGAAAATGATTTGCGTGGTGTCATCATCTGATACGATGAACAGCAAGTAGTAGTAGTAACATTAGGTGTATATAAATGTTGAGAAAGAAAAGGAGAGATGATGAGGTAAGAGTTTCTTACTTGTTTGCTCTTTCTACTGATTCCTACTGCCAATTCGTTGGCCATCTTCTCTGTTGGGCTGTTTTCTCGGGCTGGTTCTTCTTTCTGGTTCGGCTGGGTACCTGTACATTCTGATTTTAATCAATTAACAAGACTTTGTAGTTTTTCTTTGAGTCTTTATTAAAACAACAACCCCAATTCAAGATTCAACTGCGCGGGAAGGAACAACATCTCAGTGAGACAAACTTTCGAGTCTGCTCACTCTGAATTTCTGGCTGCAACTGAGCTAAAACTTAAAATTGTCACACGCTTCCAATTGTGCGCTTCTGAAAAGTCAAGCAAATTTTACCACTTGTCAATCATATTTTCCATATATTTCCCTCAATAATTTTCCACTTAACTCCCATTATTTTGAATCTAATGAACTCTGATTCAAAAATATATCTAACTACTGTATGTACATAATTCATAAGTTACCTATGAATTATGTAACACTAGACTGGTTGCCTTATGGCTGGTTTAGCTCAGTCGGTAGAGTGTTCGGCTAGGAATCACAAGGTTCTTGGTTCGATATCGGCCCTCGCCAAATCAGCGTCATGAGTAGCACAGGGATCTGTGCGGTAAAGTGAGGAGCTGATGGTCGGTGTGGCGCTCCATCTCCTTGGTCTAGTGCTAGTGAAAATGTGATAGACTCCCTCGCTGCCTGGCTGATACCAACATTAGGCCGCCCCGAAAACATTTTTTTTAGATTGGTTGCCTAAACAAGGCTAAAGAACCCAGTCTGCCCTACTATTCACCCATGGGGCAGGGGGAAGAGATGGATTCATATATTTTCCAAGGGCATTAGCACAAAGGGAAATGCAAATAGCTCCATTGATGATTTGAACACAGGGCACTGATTACATTTCCTATGGAATCTAGGTTTATTTTTGTTGTAACCTAATAAAGATTGAGAAATAACCAAATGGAGGTTCAAAATGAAATGGAATCTTTATAACATTAACAAAATACAATACTTACCAGTGGCGTGGAAAAGACTACTCAGTATAATACTCCTGCATTTATGAGGATTGAGACATACACATTAATGTTTATAGTTAGGGTATATGACAATTTAATGCCTAGAGGTTATAAAATTGCATTTATTGTGTGTTCACATTTACATATTTTTGACTCCTTTACTATTTACCCATAGCTTGGGGAAGAAGAAATGGGTTCATGCCTTTCCCAAGGGCATTAGCACAAAGTAAAATGTGTAATTCCACATCAAATCATCCAGGCCATGTCACCAACCCCCTTCATTTTTTCTGAAATGTTGTACATGTGTGGATTATGTTAAAGTTAGACAATCCCCAAAATTTGAGCTTTCAATTCCAAGAATTGGTGGAGTTATGTCAATTTTTAGCTCTCCAAATTTGAGGGGGTCATGAAAAATGTTGACTTTTTGTAATCTATTTCTGTCTGTGAAATGAGTTCTAGAGCTTCCCTACAACTAAAAATTGTTTTATAAAAGTATTTTTGTCCATTGAATCGAAAAATAACATCAAAAAAGTCTGAAAGTTAACCAATTTTAAGTTATTGATGATTTCTGAATTTTTCTTAGCAAGATCAATATCCCAATATGGCACTGCATCTAAGACAAAGATTTTTTCTATCATTATTTCATATCTATTGAACAATATTTGTACCACAAAGATAATTTGGTTTTTGGGGAGTGTCTAACTTAACAGTCCACACCAGTACAAAATTTCAGAAAAATTGAAGGGGGTGGGTGACAATTTTACTTTTTTCTGGATCATTTGACATGGAATTGCCCAAAAGTAAACAGCCTTGTATTACAAAGGCTAAAAAGCCCTATATGTCCTTCAATTTACCCATAGCTGGAGTGAGGAAAGATGTATTCATGCCTTCCCAGGAGGCTTTAGTGCTTAATAAAAGTTTTGTCTTCCTAAGTAAATGGTTAACAGCCTTGCCATACTAAGGCAAAAAGCCCAATCTGCCATAGTGGTTACTCATAGCTGGAGGGAGGAATGATGGATTCATGCCTTTCCCAAGGACATTAGCACAAAGTGAAATGTAAACAGCCTCATCCATAAGATGTATATATTAATATTTTGCCAGAAATTAGAGGGGTAATTATTTGTGGGTGTGTGGGGGTTCCTGTGGCATAGTAGCTTACCTGCTGGACTGCAACATCATAGTAAGTGAGTTTCACTCCAGTTTCACTATTACATTCACTTTCAGACATACCCTTGGGAAAGGTATGAACCCTTTCATCCTCCCACCTATAGGTTAGATAGTACCATTACTGAGATTCTACAAGGATGGTTTGGCATTAAATAACCTATGAAACTTTATAAGAAGATTACAGTTGGTGTGAATTTAGAGTTTTTCTTCTTTTTCACCGTTTTAAGTTTTTAAGGGCCATTCCTTGGCCTTAAAGCAGAAGCGCTTATCCAATGGAATTGGATCCTTGATAAAGAGTCCCTCGATAATGAATCCCTTTGGTTACTAAAGTGTTCTCAGTTACTGGTATAGAGTCCTTTGATAATGAATCCTTTAGTTACTCTGGTAATCGTATAAGTCCTTCCTGAGTATTGGTAAAGATCCGGCAATCCTATGTCCGTCCTAAAAGAGTGCAGTTATAATTATGACCAATGTGGGGGGTTTAAGTATTCTATCAGACCCCGCAGTATTGCTAGTGATTGGTTGCAAGAATAACTTATGTGACCTTGGCTAGTCTATAAATCTAGGTGAGGAATTAGAGCACACCTTATATAAAAAAAATATTCCAACACTTAGGCTAAAGAAAACCAGCTGTACTCTGCATAGAAATTGACCTTGAGTCACATCAGGTATATGGATGTCTCAGTATCTATAGCTTGGGGAAAAAGAAACAGGTTTATATCTTTCCCAAACACAAAATGAAAAGCAAACATGAAAAGATTTTTTATAATGAATTATATGCAAGCGCGTGGTCTAATGGTCAGAGTTGTAGGAAATGTAGTCATCGACCCGAGTTCAATTCCTGGATGAAGCTGTTTGCATTTCACATGATGCTAATATCCTTGGGAAAGGTATGAATTCAGTTCAGTCCCTCCAGGTATGGGCAAATACCCAGGCAGACTGGGCTCTTTAACCATGGCTAGGTAACCAGTCTAGGAGAAGGAAAACTCTGAATTCAAACCTGTTAAACTCTGCTTAAGAAATTGACCTTGCATCACATCCTGCTTGTGCAGATTAATAAATATATATATGCAGTTCAGTTTCATTAAAATCATATCAAGCAAAAAAAGCAAAAAAAGTAAAGTCATGGGGTGGCCTAATGTTGGTATCATCCAGACAGAGAGGGAGTCAATTCCCTTTTCAGTCAAGAGATCATTTTGGCACCTGAGGGTGTGTGCCACTCCAACCATCAGCTCCTCACTTTACTGCACAGATCCTTGTGCTACTCATATGCTGAGTTGGCGAGGGCTGGTATCAAACCCTGAACCTTGTGGTTCCTAGTTGGACGCTCTAATGACTGAACTAAACCAGCTTTTCATATTAAGTACAATTGATTATTCAATACGTGTTTGATATAAATATTTTAAAAGTACAAATACCATTTTGTACTCTAACATACAGGTGAGCAAACTAATCATGTTTATATGTTATGCGGAAAAATATCATGAATCATTGTTTGACATATTCAATCAAAAATCTAAAAGAATTGACATGCAGTCATTGGTTTGAGGACAAAAGATTAAAAAACAAATAATATCAACATTTTTTGAGATGTCAGTGACAAAACATAGAAATAAATAAATAAAAAATTTTAGATAGAAATTGTAAAACACAAACATTCTCATCCAGGATTTGAACTTGGGAAAAAATTGGGACACTTTCTTTTCAACTTGAAGGTATTAGAAAAATTACACAAGGGCTTGAACATAAGCAATTGAAAATCAATCGGAGGAATTCTTTGGTATTCAACTAAACCTGTTAAAATAATAAATATATAAATATAAGTCTAGCTACATTGAAGACATGAAACGTCAAAACACTGTGTCTGTGGTGACTGTAATATATGCTCCTAAAACCCAGTAGAGCTCTGTGGATGGGAATCTAACTGACGATCACCATCAGTGTAAGCAAGGCTCTCTGTTGTTTATGGATTTGAGCTCTCTAGTGACCGTAACATATATACCTATGTATGTATTTATCAGTTAAAATTCTGCTTCTTACTGGTAGGTGATGCTGGTCTAGGGGTTAAGGAATCGGACTGATAAAAAAATTCAAAAAATGGGTTTCGCTGCCGCCTAAAAGTAGTTGCTAAGTCTAGCCACATTGAAGAGATGTAAAACGTCGAAACACAGTGACTTTTATATATATATATAATATATATATATATATATATATATATATTACCCACAAATAAAGTTTGATTTTGTTTGTTTATTTAATGACATATCAACTTTCATAGGTTATTTAATGCCAAAGCCATCCTTGTAGAATCTCAGTAATGGTACTATCCAACCCATAGGTGGGAGGATGAAAGGGTTCATACCTTTCCCAAGGGTATGTCTGAAAATGAATGTAATAGCGTAACAGGAGTGAAACTCACTTACTATAATGTCGCAGTCCAGCAGGTTAGATGCTATGCCACAGGGACCGCCCCCCCCACATCACAAATAACTACCCCTCTAATTTTTTGCAAAATGTTAATCTATACATATATAAAGGGCAGTTGGTGTGTATGTATAAAACAATTAATGACAAAGTAAATATATATACACATTCACTATCACCAGATCTTGCATTTTGAGCAAGAATAATGAAGATTTGATTTATATTCGTGAAGATAATTAAAAAAATAAAATTTAAATAGTAACAGCATGGATGTTTTTTTTTGCATTTAATATTTTAAATAGGAGACATTAATTTTTTGTTTCAGACTGTCTGTGCACTTTTTTTCTGATGCCCCCACCTGGCCAGATTAATGCAAGTTCTTTTTTTTACATAGGGATTGTAATGGGACATCCTATGAGGATCCAACTCATGACTCAGTAATAGTGGATCTGCGAGACTAAAATTTGCCCCACCCTCTACCTAGGTGATGCTGAGTAGCCACTTCTAGATACGTCTACATGAAAGATACCAGGATTTCATAATTTCTAGTGGAACATTATATCATGAAACACACATTTTGAAGGTATTCCATATAGATATCAATGTATAAAAACGAGAGAAGTATATATATATATATATATATATATATATATATAAGTTAAGAGTAAGGAAATGAATCTGACAGTATATGTATAGATAAAGGGTTATGAAAACACACAATGCTGTTAAAATGATTTCCTGCTTCTCTCCCAATGAGTCCGGATTAAAAACAAGCTCTGATGATGATCTTTATAAATCGAAATATTGTTCAATATTAGCTATGAAAATGATATAGAATATTTTTATTTTAACAGCATTGTGTGTTTTCATACCCTTTTATCTATCTATCTATCTATCTATATATATATATATATATATATATATATATATATATATGGTGATTGCCGCTTCTTGACAGAATAAGGCCATTTCTACAAGTAGTTCAGTTGAGAGCAGTTGTGAGTGCGCAGATGGCCCACGGGTCCAGCTTTTTTTAAATTTTTTTTTTTTTTATTTAATTATGTACCCTGTCACACATGTGAGACCCTCGACGTACAGGCCCTGCCACACAGGTCAGAGTTCAATGTAGGAAATGTTTGCATGGTGTCCGTCATGTGTTGCTTCAGAATGGAGGGCTCTAGTCAACTTACCTCATACTTCTTACAGCTATCATCATGGTTTCATCTAACGGATCTTCAGGATAATTTTTTTTTTTTTCCCAGTCATTGTGCTACTGGTTGATTATTTTCAGACAGTATGGATGTTTTATTTTTTTTCATTTTAAAAATTTTTTACCAGATATCTGTTTGTAATATATTTCTTTATTTACAAATTGTATTTTTCTTAATTGGTTATGTTGGAAAAGTAATTAGAATTACCATTATTCCCTTCAAAATTTGCTTTTCTATCTCTGATAATGAAATTTAGAAATTAACCTATTTTCTATGTAGAATCAGGCAAATTTGCACATATTCATTTGCATAAAATAATATTTGTATAGAAATTTGCATGTATTTATACAAAAATTATCAAAACTGTAGAGAAGAGGGTAGTTGATTTGCAACTGCAATATAAATCACGTTCATGTATCAGTCCCCACATATATTTTCACTTCATTTTTGTAAAAATTTAATTACCATGGTCATAAAAGCAAAGTTTAAGAAAAAGGAAAATAGGTCTTTTCCGTTTGTTTTAGGCATAAGCAATTGGGAAATAATAAAAATGCACCAGAAATGATTTTTACTATAAGAATGCATTAGAAATAGTTTTTACCATAAAAATGTATTGGAAATGACTTTTACTAAAAAATGCATTAGAAATAATTTTTACCATAAAATGGAAATGACTTTTACTATAAAAATGCATTAGAAATAATTTTTACCATAAAAATGTATTGGAAATGATTTTTACTATAAAAATGCATTGGAAATGACTTTTACTATAAAAATGCATTAGAAATAATTTTTACTATGAAAATGAATAGGCGACTCAAAAGTAGTTTATATTGACTTCTAGGGATTGTCCAAAAAGTTGGTAAATGCTTGCAGGTAAGAAAACGATTGAATTTTGGGGATCGAAAGCTGATATTCATATAAGAAATAATAATTCAAAAAATTACAACTTGCTGATACACATTTCTGCTTAATACATAATTAGCCTAGGAACGAGAGAAAGTAAAAAATTCTGCTTCATAATCAAAATGATTATGGTGTTAGTAGTGTAATGATTATTGTCATAGGAAATGAACATAGTAACCTGAGTGCATATATATATAATATATATATATATATATATATATATATATATATATATGAGTATAGATAAAAGGATATGAAAACAACACAATATGCTGTTAAAGTGAAAAATTTTTATATCATATTCATAGCTAATATTGAACAATATTTTGATTTATAAAAATCATCTTCAGAGCTTGTTTTTTTTACTCCGGACTCATCGAGAGAGGAGACCCGGTGTAAAAAACAAGCTCTGAAGATGATTTTTATAAATTGAAATATTGTTCAATATTAGCTATGAATATGATGTAAAATGTTTTCACTTTAACAGCATATTGTATTGTTTTCATATCCTTCTATCTATACTCATACCGTTGGATTCATTTCCTTTCTCTTAACATATATATATATATATATATATATATATATACTTGACAAAACGTGAAATGTTGGGTCACCCATTGAGCTCTTGGTAGATGGTTGGGATTAGTGAAAAAAAAGTGAGTTTGCAAAGCGAATTAGATTTTTAAAAATTAATATGGTCAGAGAATTTTAAAAAAGAACATTTAAAATAATTTTCTAAGATTTCTAAGAAAGGGAACGTTTGATCTAATTTAAGCTAAGGACTAGCTGCTTCTGAAACTTAACATACAAATATATTTCACACTCTCTAACTCACTCTCTTTACACTCACAGATAAACTAAGATATTTAACGAGGAGGTAATCAAGATATATATATATAAGGCATTTCACATAGTGCTAATACTCTTGGGAAAAGTATGAAAAATTATTCTCCATCCAGCTATGTATGGTATAGTAGAGCAGACTAGGTTCTTTAACCTTGTATGGCATTCTGGGAGAAGCAAAACTCTAAATTCAAACCTGTTAGGCCCCACTTAAAAAATTGACCTTGTGTTGCAAAAGGGTTAGGTTAATACACATAATCAAAATCAATATTATATATATATATATATATATATATATATATATATATATATATATATATGTATACATATGTGAGGTAAATTTTTCATTGAAAATAGAATTGCACACACACAGCAGTCAGTAGAGCATTCGGCTAGAAACCACAAGGTTCCTAGTTTGATACCGACCCTCGCCAACTCAGCATATGATATTCTATAACAATTGTAATAAAAGGCAAGAAAATAACTCACAACTCCAAATACTTGTATTTGATCATCAGGTGTGAGGTTAGCTGCTGATCAAAGATGGGAAATTTGTAGTCATGAGTTATTACCATACCTTATTATAAATTATAAGTATTATAATATATAATTATAATAAACAATTTACTCTTAAAATTTATAATTTGTAGAACTGGGCAGAGTACACTATATCCTATTCTTGGACTGTACCCTGAACACTGCCAATGTCCACATCTACATTTCTCTGTGTACCTTATTGAGATACATCTGCAAACCATTTTCATCCCTGTAGCTGTTCAGCTGAGAAAGTCATGGGTGTACATCATGGTGTTCTTTATTATAATGGTAAATTATTAAAAAATATCATGGTATACATACAAACATCCAAGCATACATCCAGACGTATTTTATACAAATATATATACATATATATATATATATGCTGTAGATAGAAGGAAAGTGGTCAAGAAATGATCAACTCAAAACAAGTCGCAGGGTGGTACGTTTCGTCTGTATGCACAGACTTTCTCAGCCGAGCATACAGACGAAACGTACCACCCTGCGACTTGTTTTGAGTTGATCATTTCTTGACCACTTTCCTTCTATCTACAGCATATCGTCGGATCCTATACCCATCCACCCTTCCTTCATATATATATATATATATATATATATATATGTAAATTTATATATATCTATATCTATATATGTATATTTATATATATATATGTATATGTATATGTGCATATATATATATATATATATATATATATATATATATATATATATAAGGTGAGGTAAAAGGAAAAGTGAACAAAAAATAATGACTCAAAAAAGTAGAAGTAGGAGAGAAATATTTATTCAGTCTGAAGATGTTCTTCACGTGAGAAGGACGAAATATTTCTCTCCTACTTCTACTTTTTTGAGTCATTATTTTTGTTCACTTTTCCTTTTACCTTACCTCATACTGTCGGATTTTACTCCAACCCTCCTATCTTCATATATATATATATATATATATATATATATATATATATATATACATATACACACACACACATATATATATGTATAGATATAAGAAGAAATAGTGTAAAGTGTAGACACAGAGACAATGGTGTTTAGTGACTATCAGTTTATTGCCTATACAACCCTCTGACTAAGACTTGAAACTCACAGTCACTGAGTGCCATCGACTCTTTATTAAACAATTATTAATATACTCACACACACACACACACATATATAAATACATATATACATATATACATACATATACAAGGTGTGTCAAGAAAGTATTGAGATTTTTTGTACTTTTTGACACACATTGTATTCGGAAAAAAAAGTTCCATTAATTAATTTTTTTCAGAATACAAGTTGTGTCAAGAAAGTAATGAGATTTTTTGTACTTTTTGACACACCTTGTATTCGGAAAAAAAAGTTCCATTAATTAATTTTTTTCAGAATACAAGGTATGTCAAGAAAGTAACAAGATTTTTTGTACATTTTGACACACCTTGTATTCGGAAAAAAAGTTCCATTCATTAATTTTTTCAGAATACAAGGTGTGTCAAAAAACCTACCAAGTTTAAAGCTGTATTTACCAAGATAGAAATAAAGAATGAATGGAACTTTTTTTTTTTTTTCAAAATACAAGGTGTATCAAAAATTAGAAAAAATCTCAATACTTTTTGACACACCTTATATATAATGTTATAGAATATTGTAACTTTTGAAATACGAAAATGGAAATAAATTGGTTACATCACAAATACATATTAGCAGCCTGAATGTCATACAAACAGATAATAACATCTCAATTCAAACATACTTCCTTTCATTTCAGTTTTTATCACCGCTTGAAATAGATAGGATTTCCCAAAAATATACCTAAACATTTTTTTTCCTGATGCTTCCTTTTTGCTTCATTTTCAATGGCCTAAGATATATATATGGTCTATCAACGATTCCGAGCATCATTTACTTATGAATATAGTACACACACACATATATATATATATATATATATATATATATATATATATATATATATATAAGATAAATCTAATGAGTCAGACGAACCTACAAAAAGTTTCGCTTAATGCTCTTCAGGCTAAGATCTGACTAAAGGACTAGGAGCAAACGCATTAAATATAGCACTTACCACCGTGATTCAAATAAATCACATAAATTAGCATAAACTAAAATGACCAATAGAAAAACAACAAAACTAAGAACACCATTAAATCAATATTTTATTATATATATAATAAAATATTGATTTTAGCCCTGAAGAGCATTAAGCGAAACTTTTAGTAGGTTCGTCTGACTCATTAGATTTATCTTTATTATTTGCTCTACTTAGGTATTGAGCACTTTTTACTTATTAGCTTTAGTCTCCTGGCGGGTTTGTATGAATATATATATCTTATATATATATATATATATGCATATAAATTGTTTTTTCTTTTGGCCAAAATATTGTATTAATAGATTATTTTTTGTTGGTACGATTATATTGGGCTTTTCTTTTTTACAAAATTTTTTTCTTCCCGGTTGATGTTTGGTAGTATATTTTTACAATCAAACTATTTGCTGGTTTTTTTCTCACTGCAAGGATTTACCAATAAGTTTGGTATATATATATATATATATATATATCATAGTTACTTGCCAATCCATGAAGCAAACAAATATATTTACTTCTGGATTTATTAAAATCGATTTAAGAGTGCTCAATAAAAAGAGCTAAATATATGTTTTAAAAATGAATGGCTTAAAATACTCTGACTGCAGTTTCATGCAATAGCGAATCTTCAGGGAATTCCCTGATATTCGCTATTGTGTGAAACTGCAGTCGGAGTATTTTAAGCCATTCGTTTTTAAAACGTATATATATATATATATATATATATATATATATTCATCAAAATGTTACTACCATGTTTTCATTGCAGTAGCATAAGTAGTTAATCCAAAAGGCTCAATATATCTTGTAAAATATAGAGTATTTATAGTTGTAGAAAAAGGTTTTCTCTTTACCACGGTTTCGGTGTTTAAGGTAGACCTTCCTCAGGGGAAGTAAACTTTAGTTCTCCTGAGGAAGGAGTACCTTGAACACCAAAACCGTGATAGAGAGAAAAACTTTTCTACAACTATATATATATATATATAATATATATATATAAGGAAAAAATGGAAGTAAATCCAAATATGTAATTTAATAAAAAATGAAAAAACATGAGTTTCATTGATGAGTGATGTTTAATAAGCCAATACTGCAGTGTTTCAGTTTGTTTAACAAACCTTCGTTAGGGCCTTCGTTAGTTTAAAGAAAAGTAAACAAAAATCAGCAAGCCTCTGCTTTTGGTATGTGGCAGTTTTTGTTGATATTCAAATATATGAAAAAGACATACTTTAAAACACTGATTAATGTTACTTGCCATTTTAAAGTATTTATAAAATTACATATTGTCGGATTTACTTCCATGTTTTCCTCATATATATATATATATATATATATATATATATATATATATATATATAAATACAAGACAAAACATGACCTGTTGAGCTCTGGGTTGATAATTGTGATTAGATAAGAAATGAGTTTGCAAGTGAATTAACTTAAAAGTAGAATTAGGACTGCAGAATTTTTTTAAAATCATTAAAATCATTTTGTAAGATTTCTAAGAAAGGGAAAGTTTGAACAAATTTAAAAATAAAATTTAAATGGACTTGATTCTTAAAATTTTATTAATAGCTAATGTGACTCTCCAAGTTTTCCAAACTCTTCACACAGATACTAATATATAATAGCGAGATGAATGAAGATATATATAGAGGGGGTGAAATTGATAGGCAGATCATAAGTGAGAGATGGGTAACTTTATGAATTAACAAATTACTGCTAATTAAAACGATGGAAATAATTTTTTTCAAACATAATTCAATCCCAGAAGTAAGGAATATTTTAGTATTTAATTTTAGTCATTAAACTAAACAGGAAAAAGCTTTAGGGAAACAATTTTTAGTATAATATTTCATATATATATATATATATATATATATATATATATATATATATATTGTCATTGTGAAGTCCCCGTATGCTTCTCTGTGGGTAAATCTGGTGAATCTAGTTCTCAGCAACATAAAACAGTCTGTATAGATTTTCTTGATAAAAGAAAGTTATGCTTCCAAAATACTGAATGAAATAAAATGAAACTTGACACTTAACATCCAACAGAGTTTCTTATTTATTTCACATCCCACAAATATATATTATAGACATATATATATATAACATATACAAATATAATATATTCACATTGAGAACTAGACTCACCATATATATATATATATATATATATATATATATATATATATACATGTTAATGACGTCAACATACCTGTTCCCTTTATCGTTGTAGAATGTTTTCTTCAAGTGATTTAAAAAAAAGTCCTTTTTTCGAACATCTCAGAAATTCTCCATATTTCAACCGATTTGATTTAAAACAACAAGGATTTACTCTGATGAAGGCCGTTATTACTTTGTATACTAAAAAAATTTTTGTAGTTTTCTGTTATTGTTATTTCATTTTGTATTTAAAATAATAATAGATAGAATACATGTATGCATGATAAGTTCCTGGCTGAAACACATATCAGTATAAATGAAATATAATATATCCTATTTTATCCATTCAAGATTTTCTTTCCTTTATTTTTCATATCAACATACTGTCAGGTTCGCTTCCATTTTCAACTTACATATATCTATCTATCTATATATATATATATATATATATATATATATATATATATATATATATATGTGTGTGTGTGTGTGTGTGTGTGTGTGGAAAGAGGACTGGAATGAATCCGACAGAATGTGGTGGAGATGTAAGGAACAAAAGAACAAAACTCAGAGAAAAGTATGTAGGATATATTTCGCTAGAGATTTGAGCTCAACTTCATCAGTCTTTTAATGAATTATCAGGTTATCATACAAGTGTTTTATAGAAGGGGTAGTGTGGCGGGAGGAGGTCAATAGGAGAGGAGGTCAAGTGGGTGGGTAAGCATTAGTGAGGAGAGGTTTTGAATGGTCAAGCAGGAATCATTGGAGATGATTCCATGCTGATGAAGCCGAGCTGAAAGCTCTAGCGAAATATATCCTACACACTTTTCTCTGAGTTTTGTTCTTTTGTTCCTTACATCTCCATCATATATATATATATATATATATATATATATATATATATATATATATATTATATATGTATATATATTGGTTTGGAGGTTGATTTTGAAGGCTATCACATTGCAGGTGTAAAGAAAAAATAATAAGGTAACAATGGTGTTGTTTGTTAACCTGTAATTTATTCTTGATATTTCGAGATAAAATCTCTTTTTCAGTAGAAAACTGGAACTGAAGTAGTTGTCATCTTGTTATGGCATTTTTAGTAAAATGAAATTTTTTTTTTTTTAATTTTTTTTTTTAAGATGGTAATTTTTTATAACTGTATTCTCGTGTTGCATGTTTACGTGCATGTTTATATATATATATATATATATATATACAATATAATAAAATAAATTTATAAAGGTTTTACATATCTATTTATTAGGTGACAAAGGAACATTCACGACCATATTGGTTTCATGCGAGACAATCATCAGCTGAAGATGTTTCAAATGCATTTGAAACATCTTCACCTGATGATTGCCTTTCATGAAACCAATATGGTCATGAATGTTCCTTTGTCACCTAAAAAATAGATATGTAAAACCTTTATATATTTATTTTATTATATTATATAACAGCACTATTTTATATTGAGCACTCTACAAATAATACTGCCTTTGGTATGCCATTCCAGCAAAAGCTGATACAGTGACCATCCCACTATATATATATATATATATATATATAAAGGGTGTACATCTTTGGGGGATCTAAGTTGGTAATAAAAAGACACAATTTCCAACAATTTCTGTCCAACAGATTTTCAAAAGCAAGGTAACCAGTTAGTGATAAGAGTAACAGAGAAGAGCAATAAAACTTTTAAGTAATTTGTCTCCCAGGGATTTAAGTCATAATTACTTTCTTCATAGGATTTAATTCCATCTATTCACTTTTTCCTTTCTTTTTACAAAACCGTTTTTCTTTTCTTTTTTTTTTTCTTTTTTGACACTTCTTTCATAGAACGAGTTTTAAATAGTTGTTTGTACTTTTTTTTTGGTATTGTTATCAGTCATTGTTTTTAAATAGTTTATTTTTCGATTGATAAAGTCACCCAGCCATGCTACACAGATAAAACTAACTTTAATTCGTTCTGTAGGCTTTTATGATAGCCATTAAAACTTTGGGGCGTTTTTCTTGTCGTTGTTTTTGTTTTCTAATCATACTGAGTCGTTTATTGTTCTAGGCAATGGAACTTGCTGTTAACCCCTAAAAAATACATTAGTGAGTTCGAACAACTATTTTTCTTTTATGTTGATTTGGATTTATTATCTTTGTATCTAAACTTATTGTTTTGTGCATTTTCACTTAGTAATAAAAAAGAAAAGTTGTATTATGACAAACAACATCACCGATAGACTTTGGAAAGCTTTAATCTACTTAGAATAATTGGTACACTCATTGAGAGTTTATATAGTCTAATATTCACTAGAGAGTTCTCTAAAGGGGGGGTAATTATAAAATAGGGGAGGTAACTCTCAATTACTTATTACAAGTTTTTTTTTTCTCCATTTAATGTAAGTGGATTCAAATGTATTTTTCTTTGTTTTTGTTTATTCTTTAGATAAAGCATTGTTGATCATATTATTTAATTTTAAGTAGTATTTTTACTATTATTTTTCATTATTATTAGTTCAACTTTAATTATCTTTTACTATTTTAATAGTACTTTAATTATTTTAGTTTGAACCAGTACTTTTATCATTGTTATTATTTGATTAATTTTAAACTAGTACTTTTATTATTCTATTATCAATTTTAGTTTAATTTTATTATTATCATTAATTTTAATTAGTACTTTATTATTCTATTATCAATTTTAGTTTGTATGTTTTTATTATCATTTCTTAACTAGTACTTTTATTATTCTATATCAATTTTAGTTTGTATGTTTTTATTATTATCATTAATTTTAATTAGTACTTTATTATTCTATTATCAATTTTAGTATGTTTTTATTATTATCATTATCTTAACTAGTACTTTTATTATTTCTATTATCAATTTTAGTTGTATGTTTTTATATTATCATTATTTTAATTATACTTTTATTATTCTATTATCAATTTTAGTTTGTATGTTTTTATTATTATCATTAATCTTAACTAGTACTTTTATTATTCTATTATCAATTTTAGTTTGTATGTTTTTATTATTATCATTAATTTTAACTAGTACTTTTATAAACATTACACCAAAACTGCCACCAATACCTTTTTGTAGCTGAAAACTTTCTCTATTCAATGATGTCATAATTTCCCATGGAAACGAATAGGAGGCATTAATTTCAGAGCATCACTTGTACATTTAAATATATTCATTTGAAATGACTTGCTGGGTTTTTGATCATGTTACTTAAGTTTCAATATTGAATATTTTATTGCAGTTAAAAGGATTAGAAATTATCCAGAGAAATATAAGCTTCAATGCATTTCTAATTCTCAACTACGTAAGATGAAAATCAATGTGCATTATTTTACAATTTGCTATAATTTAAACCATAGGCACTTATGTTTGGTAGTCGGCTCAGTGAGCTTGTTTGTTATATGGCATCATATGTGGTAGTATTATGTATATTTTCACAAATGTACAGACATGTGTGTATGTGTGAGATTATACAATTCAAGATAAAATACAGGGTGTTTCAAAAGATTTCCAATTTCCACCCCCCCCCACCATGCATCCACGTTTTTTTGCATTCTGTGATGAATATTAAATATTTATTTGTCCTTTCTTATCCAATTTACTCGCATGTTTCATCTGACAACTGTTTTTTTTTTGTAATTTTCTATAACTTCAACATAAACAAAGGGGAACCACTCTTGACTGATAAATTATTTATTTATTTATTGATCTACTAGGAAAAAAGAAGACAGGGTTAGGGTTAGGGTTTAGGGTTAGGGTTTAGGATTAGGGTCAGTTTAATGGGAAAATAAATAAATAATTTATCAGTCAAGATTGGTTCCCCTTTGTTTATGTTGGAGTTATAGGAAATAACCGTTTTTTAAAATAAAAATGCATTAAATTTATAGACATAAAACTGACATGAGGAGGTGAGAAAACATTTATTTATTCTAGGTTCCATCCTACTCTACTGGCCAGTATTTGAGCACTTTTCGGATTTAAGAAAAAATGTTTTTATAATGATTTGTTCATCACACTGTATACAATGGCTTTCAGAAAAATTGATATCATACAATATATTGTGGCGGTAGCGATATATTCACAGTACCAAAAGTAATATATACGTAACATTCTAATATCGATATAATTGTATAGTGGGTCTTGTCAACGTGCCTCCAAATTTACGACACTAAAAAGGCGTTTTGCACGTGGTGGTCATCTTGTTGATAAAAAAGTACAGCGCGAGAATATATCGTCACCAGCTGCTTAGCTTTTATTTCCAGGCTCGTGTTGTGGGTTGTGTCGCGAGAGAAGGAAAGGCAGAGAGAAAGAGAGAGAGAGAGGACACTGTTAAATCACTGTGATCCCACACTAGGACCAGAGGCCCGGTCCGCACCCTACGCGTCCGAAAGCAAAAAGAGACTGATATTTTTCTTTGTCATCCCACATCACCACATGACTTCCGGTTCCGGTCAACACCCAAAATTTCCGGTTGACATTCAATTCTCCATTCGGGGGGGTGGGATCACGCCCCGGTCAAAATCACGACAACGGTTTTGTGCTCATCACTATTTTTTACTTATTACGAGTTGGTTTTTTTTGGGGTTTTTTCTCCATTTAATGTAAGTGGATTCAAATGTATTTGAATCCACTTACTCTATCTCTTATTTCTTCTTCCTCTCTTTTCTAATATAGTAGTTCTTGCTCAGGATAATCCCCATCTTGCTACATCATTTCATAATCTTATAACTGTAGAATAATCATACTAAGTTCTAATTACCAACAGATTGGTAAGACAAGGCAACAAGTAGCTGTAACTCAATACAAATCTATCCTTGTTACAATACTACTGCAGAATGTCAGAGTATTTATGAAGCCTCATAACATTATAGAAACCAAGCAGCCAACCAGGACTCAAGGAATGGAATCACCCAAATACATGAATAGACTATTCTTGAGTCCCATAAGTACCAGCTGTCTTGGGCATTAGTTCAGTTGTGCTTAGCCAGTTGCTGTTGTTCAAACCAACAGTATACTGACTGAACTCAATAATAACTTGACCAATTCTTGTTCAAATGATCTCAAATTTTAATAGCATGTGTTGAAACAAATCAAAATTTCTGTTTTCATTTCCAGTGAATTGCATTTATATATTTGAAAAAAAAAAAAACATGAATATGAAACATAGAGTTTTAAATATTTCTAGGACATGATGTTAAAATTTGAGATCATTTGACAAGAATTGTCCGAGTTATAAGATTAATATATTATTAGCGTTATTGCGCACTAATTGTCCCCATCTTCATTGTTATTTTGTACAACGTTTCGGCCGATATACCTCCGGCCTGTCTTCAGGTATATTCTTGTCGGATCGGGAACCTTCTCGAACCTCAGGGAACATTCTTATTTGAATTCGGGAACTTCCCGAGTCCGAAAAGAAGGTTCCCGAGTATCGAGAAGGTTCCCGAGTCCGACCAGAAATACCTGAAGAGGCCGGAGGGTAATATCGGCCGAACGTTGTACAATAAAACAATGGAAGATGGGGACAATCTAGTCTGAAATAACCACTAATAAATACTAAATCTATTCAAGCCTACATCTCAAACCATTCAGAGAAATATTATAAGACTTATTGAACAATGATATTCAAATTTTTCTTGAAAAACACCCTGTACTATAAGTTGAATGCAAACAAATCTACTGATATTAAAAAAACAGTACACAAATATTGCTTTAAAGTTAACCCACAAAAAAAGGTTGTTTAATTCCATTAGGAACAAAAGAAAGCAAAACACAAAAAAACCAAGTGGAAAGTTTTTTTTCTTTTAGGGGACAGTTTATTTGAAAAATTTGCCTTGAAACCAAAAATCTTTATACCAAGACAAAAGGCTACCCCAAACCCTCCTAATTTTCTTCTTTTTTTTTTTTTGGCTTTATTTAATTTGGGGGAAAAAAAGAAAGCTTAAAAAAAAAAAAAACTTTGGTCCATCAAGGAAAACTTATGGGGGAAAAAAAAAACATGCCTCGGAAATAGCGTATGATAATCTCTCT
>CM042141.1:11993542-12011042 GCA_023376005.1 Doryteuthis pealeii
CGTGGAAAAGGAACTCGTCAAGATTCGAGTTCATTCCAAGACAAGCTGTGGCATGTTCATATAGCGCTAATTACTATTGGGAAAGGTAGGATCCATATATTCTCCCTCCAGCTATGGGTTAAACATAGCTAGGGGACTGACCTTCAGCCTTGGGTAGGTAACCGTCTAAGGAGCGGATAAACTACTGAATTCAAAATTCTTGAGGTCGGTCATTGTGGAACTCTTGATACACCAATCTTCCTAGTTGACTGTGTTCCAAAAAGTGGGATGGTTCCAACACAAGCCTTCACCACTATAACAAATAATTTGTGTGGGTGATTCATTGTGTGTTATTGGACCCTCACTATGTTCAAAATCCGGGAGAGTCCATATATATATAATATATATACTATATATATTATATATATATAATTCTGAAAGTAAGTTTTGGAACAGCACTGGGGAGCATTGGAAAGTATTTGTGGGGCTATCGGCAAACCTATTTGATTTTGCAGTGCATGTCTGGCACACCTCACTGCGCATTGGCCCTTTACTTCCATGCTCAGTTCTTGGCTTGGCAGTAATTTTGATGGAGGTTCCCAAATTGACTATCAGCCAACGTTGTGAACACACACTGTTATTCGGTTTTGAATGCAAAAGACATTAAACTGATTGAAATTTGATTGCTATATATAAGTTATATATAAGTATTATACTATATATAAGTATATATATAGTATATGGCAAGTCATGCTAGATGTCAAAAGTGTACGGAGTTTTGAACGACAAAACATTTAAGCACCTCATCAACATTCGTGGCAAGCTGGTATAACAATAGGACATACAAAACCTGTCACTGTCTACAAAATATGCATCAACTGAAATTATGTAGAAAATCATACATGTTTTAAACTTTAAAATCTGTTAAACATTGTGACAATAAACAATTTAAACATTCTGTGATTTCTAAAATTTTTGGAACCATTGGATTGACCTGTGTATATGTATATGTGTGGTGTGTATGTGTATATATAAAGGAAAGCAGTTTTCTTTTCTTAAAGGTCTTCTTGTATTTTGGTTATTTCTTTGTAATGGCATATCAACCTTTGTGGGTTATTTTGGTTTCTTATCTGGTGTAATAGTTAGCAGACATTACCTATTGAATTATGAGTTTGATCTTTGCTGAATGCACCATACTGGCCCAAACTATTCACATTCTACTGGGCAAAAAGGTTGGATAGATACCAACATTGTGGTATTTAAGCCAAGATCCTTTAGAAGAACTGTAGGGGGTACTATTTAAATCCGTAGCTGGGGGAGAAGCCTCTTTCCTAAGGGTATAAGTTCCGAGTGGACATAATAGCATGGACTGAAGTCTGAACTCACTTACTACAATGTCACAGTAAAAACACATTAGACTCCCCAAATCAGTCATTTATCATATATAAGGCAGTTGTTATAATCTGTAGGTCCGAAGGGAAACTTAAAAAAATAAAACAATTAATGACAGATAAATATGTATACAAAATATCACCAGGGCTTATTTTTTGACTAAAAATAGTGGAGATAATTTTTTTTAATTTTTAAAAATGATACGCATGGATTTTTTCATTTAATATTTTAGATAGTAGACATTAAGATTTCTTTTCAGAGTAGCTGGATCAATGAAAGGTCTATTTTTTTTTACATATGGAATTTAAATGCGGGCATCCCACGAGGATTCAATCATGTTCAGTATAATGGATTCCCTGTGGGACAACTTTGAAAACATCACCTCTAACCATGCGATTGCCGGGTAGCCGTTGCTAGTTGTACTTATAAATAAATAATAATAGAAAAATTCATGTGAGAGTCAAACAGATAAAAACTAAAGGGATAATTAGTGTATTTTTCATTAGAATATTCAATATGTAATCTTAATGAAAATTCATACAGGATTTAGATTTTTAACATTCAAACCACAGATAATTCCATTTCAAACTAATTCTTTTTGAAAATTAATTTAGCTTATATGTCCATATATATATATATATATATATAATACTATATATGGAATATAAGCTATAATTTCAAAGATTTCTTCTTTAATGAAAACATGGCACGGCATGTTCGCAACACACACATACAACCATTGAGGATTGTTTCAATGTGTCTCTCTTAACAATATACACACACACCGCACACACCTAGAAAAAAAGCTCAATGCATTTTTTGATACACAGCACTCATACACACACACACTCACACACACACACATAAAAGAAAATACTTGATGTCATATTTCAACCGTCTATCTTTCCAGCTGGTTCTCAATTCAATTTTCTAAGAACGTTAACTCCCTTTCAACACATCATTCAACCAGATTTATAAACACGTACTATCACAGCTCCTCTTATTCTGTGGATTAATTTTTTTTTTACTCTTCCTTTATCAACAAAAGCCCTGAAGAAGAATCTACTCAACAGAATTCGAAACACTGCAGCATTGGTAATAAATCTTACCACTCATTTTATATTAAACCTGTGTTTTTTCAAATTCTTCTCACTATCACTATATCCGTCGGATTCACTTCCATATCTTCTCATATATATATATGGTTTTTAGTAAACCCTTGCGGGAGAAAAAAAAAAGGCAAATAGTATATAAAGAAAAGAAAAATAATAACCTCACATATAAAATAATAGATTTAAAAACGGTGTTCTGTTCTTTCTTTCTTTCTTTTTATTGGTTGGTTTGGTCTATGCTAATTTTATTTGAGTCATGGTGGAAGGTGATGATATAATTATGAGTTTTGGCTCCAAATCTCTTTTCGGGATCTTAGCCCTTGAAGAGCACTAAGCGAAACTTATATATTATATATATTATATATATATAATCAATGGTAATATTATGGATTTACACTCATAACTTTGAAGTTTCATGGTAAGGCAATCATCCAGATGAGTCCAATGGTTGAGATCTAGCATTGAGCACCTTTGCATGCCAATACTTTCCTTCTTTTTCATTCTCTTATTCATTATATTCATACTATATATTATATAGAATATATATATATATATATATAATATGCAAGTATATAAAGGGGTAGAAGTAGGTTTAATATGCGTATATATTTATTCAAAAGTGTTTTGATCTCTTACTTAAGTAAGGGTAGAGATAAATCTCTTTTGTTCCTCATATGTATATATGTATATATAATTTATTATATATGCTTTTGGAGAGGGGATGGCTTAATGGAGAATATATACTGCATATATATATATATATATAATATATAAATATATATAATATATATTGTATGTATGTTATGTGTGTTTGTGTGTGTGCATTTTCTAAACTTGCTTGGCCTTTCTCAATTTATATATTGTAGACATATATAAAACATATCCTCTCTCTCTCTCTCTACCTCTCTAATTCTATATATATAAACATATTATATCTTTCTCTTTTATTATAATATATATTCTATATATATATATATATACTATATATATATACATGCCTACATAATATACATATATAATAGTATATGTTAACACATACAGACATAAACATGCATAAAAGCCATTTAAGATAGTATTATATATATAATATATATATAAAGTAAGACAGGGAGATTTAATTTTAGATTTAGTTAGCTTAGCTTTGTCTGACCCAATTCTAATGAGAATTTAAAACTGTATTGGGAGGAAAGTACTTATTGATTTAAACCATTTCACTTCGATGTATTGCCTTTCAGCTGGACTCAAATATACATTCTGACACCAGCAGCATAAAATTTGCAACTTGTTCATTCACTAGGCATACAAACACACACACACATATATATATTATATATAACTATATTATTATATATTCGCAAGTTTCTTGGTTCGATACTTATCAATAATTATCAATTCTTATCAAATTTTATACAAATATTGCATTGTAATTGCCTTCAAAAATTATAATTAATTAATATTACTTTACTTAACAATGCTTCAAAAGGCAAATTATCAAATACTATTATTCTTATGCCTGAGTGAGGGCTTAATTTGCGATTCTCTCCAACGCTCACTGTACTAAGTCTGTATAGTAGTGGCGTGTTTATCATTGACATGTTAATTTTGGCCGTATTTCTTGTGCAGCGTGCCGGTGGCCCAGGGGTTAGTTCTCTGACTCGTGTGCTGGGTTCTCGGGTTCGATCTCTGTGGAGGGAGATCGAAGGTATAGACTGCGATGTGAGACCTAATAAGGTTTGAAACAGCTGTACAGTGTTCCACAACATCACACACGTTATTCGCCGAGTTTGTTTGTCATGATTATTTTCAATAATTATCAAATTTTATATGATATACACATTGTAATTGCCTTCAAAAATATAAATAATAATATACTTTACTTAACAATACTTCAAAAGCAAATTATCAAATATGCTATATATATATATATATATATATATATATATATAATATATCATATGAGGGGGAAGGGGGCATGCATGGTTTTTAAAATGGTTATCATCATAAGGAAATGGACTCAACAACCAATAAATTGATTTGGAATATTATTCATATTTGAAGGAATACTTAATGCCATATAAATCTAAATGTAAATTAATTGTATTAAGAATAATTACTTTAGAGCTATGATTATTCATTCAGGATATTAATAGTTACTTGAAACCATATGTTTGTAAAAAGAAATGACAATTATTAAATAGAAATAATTACTTATAATGTATGTAATTACATATAATTACATATAATCACTTATGATTATTAATATAGATAGGATGCTTGAAAGGTGTGTGCAAATTATTTGTATTTGATAAAAATACTTGATATCAATAACTGTATGGCAAAAACAAGTCTTAAGAAACACCTACACAAAAATGTAAATATAAACTATACAACGACACAATTCTCTCACCTCTTAGGCATAAAATGACCCTGACATGTGGAAGGCATGTTGTTAATTAGCTAGAGTCATAGGAAATGGACTCGTTGACCTGAGTTCAAATTCTTAGATTGTATTTAGCACTATGAGAAATGTAGACAGGCCTCTGGTTACATTCTCATAGTCTCATATCTTGGGAAAGTTATGAACCACCTGCCCTCCCTCCACCTATAGGTAAATGCAGAGCAGGACTGGGCTCTTTAACTGTAGGCAGCCAGTCAGAAGAAGAAAAAACTTCTGAATACAAACCTGTAAACTCCGCCTTAAAAAATTGACCTTGTGTCACATCTGCTCTTTCCGGAGGCGTTGGTAAATTATGTACATTGACATTAAAATCATCAGTCAACCATTAAATTGATGGGTAAACTGTGATTTTCTAACCTTTTAGGACAAGAAAACTCTGAATCAAAACCAGAGGGTATGGGAACTAGTAACTCCAGTCTTATAAAAACCTCAGCACAATTTACTGATGTGTATAAATTACCCTAGACAGGTTTGACATGCTTATACAGTCAATCAGTTAATTACGAGCAATGTTTTCTTTATCATCAGATATCTATCTCATTATTTTTCAGCATTTATTATTCATACCCTATTTCGAGCATGTTTTCCAGTTTCTTGATGGACGTTTTAGATTTCAATATAGCAAAGATTAGAGTTGTAGCTTTTGTCTTGGTTTTTAAGATTTTGTTGCAAGCATTTTCATTTACACTGTCTAAAGAAAAAATTTCCACTGTTTGTTTGCTTTCTTTGTCTAATGAGAATAACACCCTTGTGGGTTACTTACATATTTGAGGACTTTTCTGATTTTAAGAAAAAAGTTTTTATATAATGTTCATTTTCACTATATACAGGGTTTTTCAGAAAAAATATGATATCATTTAATAATCTTATAGCTCGGCCAATTCTTGTTCAAATGATTCTCAAATTTTAACAGCATTCTAGAATAATTTAAAACTCTATGTTCATATTCATTTTTTTTTTTTTTTCAAATATATAAATGCAATTCACTGGAAATGAAAACAGGAAAATTTTGGATTTGTTTTTCAACACTGCTATTTAAATTTGAGATCATTTGAACAAGAATTGGATCAAGTTATTATTTGGTTCAGTCAGTATACTGTTGGTTGAACAACAGCAACTGGCTAAGCACAAACTGACTTAATGGCCAAGACAGCTGGTACTATGGGACTCAAGGAATAGTCTATTCAGTATTTTGGGTGATTCCATTCCTGAGTCCTGATTGGCTGCTTGGTTTCTATTAATGTTATGAGGCTCCATAAATTTACTCTGACATTCTGCAGTAGTATTGCAACAAGGGTAGATTTGTATTGAGTTACAGCTACTTGTTGCCTTTGTCTTAACCAATGTTGGTAATTAGAACTTAGTATGATTATTCTACATTAAAGATATGAAATGATGTAGCCAAGATGGGATTATTCCTGAGCGAGAACTACAATTAGAAAAGAGAGGAAGAAGAAATAAGAGATAGAGTAGGGATTCAAATAATTTGAATCACTTACATTAAATGGAGAAAAAACCCCAAAAAAAAACACTCTAATAAGTAAAAAATAGTGATGATTCACAAACCATTGTCGTTGATTTTGCCAGGGGGTTGACCCCCCCCCCGAATGGAGGAATGAATGACAACCGGAAGGGTTTGGGTGTTTGCCGGAACCGGAAGTATGGTGATGTGGGAGGACAAAGAAAAATACCAGTCTCTTTTTGCTTTCTTTTTCTTTTGCTCTCGGACGCGTTAGGGGCGGACCGGGCCTTGGTCCTAGTGTGGATCACAGTGATTTAACAGTGGTCCTCTCTCCTCTCTTTCTTCTCTGCCTTTCCTCCTCTCTTGACACACCCAATACTTTTTTTTACAGAAGATGACCGCCATGTTGCAGAACGCCTTTTTAGTGTCGTGGAAATTGGAGGCATGTTTGACA
This sequence comes from Doryteuthis pealeii, assembly GCA_023376005.1. Taxonomy (NCBI): domain Eukaryota; kingdom Metazoa; phylum Mollusca; class Cephalopoda; order Myopsida; family Loliginidae; genus Doryteuthis; species Doryteuthis pealeii. Next base: position 12,000,400 of record CM042141.1, read on the forward strand.
AGACCCGCTATTACATCATATCGATATTTAGAATGTTACGTAATTATATTACTTTTGGACTTTGATATATCGCTACCGCCACAATAATTGTATGATATCAATTTTTCTGAAAGCCATTGTATACAGTGTGATGAAACAATCATGATAAAATTACAGGGTGTTTCAAAAGATTTCCAATTTTCCATCCCCCCACCATGGCATCACGTTTTTTTTGCATCTGTATGTGGAATATTTAAATATTTATTTGTCCTTTCTTACCAAATTTACTCGGGGGGGGGTATGTTTCATCTGAACAACTGTTTTTTTTTTGGTAATTATTCTAAACTTCACATAAACAAGGACCACTCTTGACTGATAAATTATTTTTATTTATTGATTCTACTAGGAAAAAAGAAGACAGGTTTAGGGTTAGGGGTTAGGTTAATGTTTAGGATTAGGGTCAGTTTAATTGGGAAAATAATAATAATTTATCAGTCAAGATTGGTTCCCCTTTGTTTCATGTTGGAGTTATAGGAAAAAACCGTTTTTAAAATAGAAATGCATTAATTTATAGACATAAAACTGACATGAGGAGGTGAGAACATTTTTATTCTAGGTTCGCATCCTGCTCTAACTGGGCCAGTATTGAGCACTTTTCGAATTTAAGAAAAAAATGTTTTATAATGATTTGTTCATCACACTGTTATACAATGGCTTTCAGAAAATTGATATTCATACAATATATTGTGGCGGCGGTTAGCCGATATATTCACGTACCAAAAAGTAATATATACGTAACATTCTAATATCGATAATGTTATAGCGGGTCTTGTCAACTGCCTCCAATTTCACGACACAAAAAGGCGTTCTGCACATGGCGGTCATCTTCTTTGATAAAAAAAAGTATGTGTGGTTGTGTCGAGAGGAGGGAAAGGCAGAGAGAAGAGAGAGAGAGAGGAACCACTGTTAAATCCACTGTTGATCCCAACCACTAGACCAGAGGCCCGGTCCGGCCACCCTACGCGTCCGAAAGCAAAAAGAGGATGGTATTTTTCTTTTGTCGCCCACATCCCACATTCGACTTCCGGTTCCGCGTTCAACACCCCAAAACTCGTGTCATTCAATTCTCCATTCGGGGGGTGGGGGTCACGCCCTGGTTCAAATACGACAAATGGTTTTTGTGCTCATCACTTATTTTTACTTATTACGAGTTGTTTTTTTTGGGGTTTTTCTCCATTTAATGTAAGTGGATTCAAATGTATTTGAATCCACTTTACTCTATCTCTTATTTCTTCTTCCTCTCTTTTCTAATTATAGTAGTCATCGCTCGGATAATCCCATCTTGCTACATTTCATTCATAATCTTATAAACTGTTTAGATAATCATACTAAGTTCTAATTACCAACAAATTGGTAGAACAAGGCAACACGGTATGCTGTAACTCAATACAAATCACCCTTGTTGCAATACTACTTGCAGAGTCAGAGTATTTATGGAGCCTCATAACATTATAGAAACCAAGCGCCAATCAGGACTCAAGAATGGAATCACCAAATTACATGAATAGACTATTCTTGAGTCCCATAAGTACCAGCTGTCTTGGGCATTAGTTCAGTTGTGCTTAGCCAGTTGCTGTTGTTTCAAACCAACAGTATACTGACTGAACTCAATAATAACTTGACCAAATCTTGTTCAAATTGATCTCAAATTTTAATAGCATGTGTTGAAACAAAATCAAAATTTCTGTTTTCATTTCCAGTGAATTTGCATTTATATTATTTTGAAAAAAAAAAAAACATGAAATATGAAACATAGAGTTTTAAATTATTTCTAGGAATGCTGTTAAAATTTGAGATCATTTGAACAAGAATTGGCCGAGCTATAAGATTATTAAATGATATCAATTTTTCTGAAAAACCCTGTATATAGTGAAATGAACAAATTATTATAAAAACAAATCAGAAAAAATATTGTAAGTAACCCACAAAGGTTGTTATTCCATTAGACAAAGAAAGCAAACCAAACAGTGGAATTTTTTCTTTAGACAGTTATGAAAATGCTTGCAACAAAATCTTAACCAAGACAAAAGGCTACAACTCTAATCTTTGCTATATTTGAAAATCTAAAACTGTCCATCAAGAAACTGGAAAAACATGCTCGAAATAGGGTATGATAATAAATGCTGAAAACTATGAGATAATATCTGATGATAAAGATAACATTGCTGTAATTAACTGATTGACTGTAATAGCATGTCAACCTGTCTAGGGTAATTTTATACCACATCAGTAATTGTGCTGAGGTTTTTTTAGACTGGAGTTACTAGTTCCATACCCTCTGGTTTTGAATTCAGAGTTTTTCTTTGTCCTAAAAAGGTTAGAAATCACAGTTTACCCTATCAATTTAATGGTTGACTGACTGATTTTAATGTCATGTACATATTTACCAACCCCTCCGCACGAGCAGGATGTGACACAAGGTCAATTTTTTAGGCAGAGTTTAACAGGTTTGTATTCAGAGTTTTTCTTCTTCTAGACTGGCTACCTACCAAAGGTTAAAGAGCCCAGTCTGCCCTGCTATTTACCTATAGGTGGAGGGAGGGCAGGTGGATTTATAACTTTCCCAAGAGTATTAGTACTATGAGAAATGTAGACAGCCTCATCTAGAATTTGAACTCAGGTCAACGAGTCCATTTCCTATGACTCTAGCTATTACACAACATGCTTCCACATGTCTAGGGTCATTTTATGCCTAGAGGTAGGAATTGTGTTCATTGTATATTTATATTTACATTTTTTTGTAGGTGTTTCTTAAGACTTGTTTTGCATACAGTTATATGATATCAAGTATTTTTATCAAATACAAATAATTTGCACACACTTTCAAGCATTCCTATCTAATATTAATAATCATAAGTGATTATATGTAATTATATGTAATTACATACAATTATAAGTAATTATTTCTATTTAATAATTGTCATTTCTTTTTACAAACTTATATGGTTTCAAGTAACTATTAATAATCCTGAATGAATAATCATAGCTCCAAGTAATTATTCTTAATACAATTAATTTACATTTAGATTTATATGGCATTAAGTATTCCTTTCAAATATGAATAATATTCAAATCAATTTATTGGGTTGTTGAGTCCATTTCCTTATGATGATAACCATTATTCCATGCATGCTTCCTCATGTATGATAATATATATATATATATATTATATATTATATATATATAATAGTATTTGATAATTTGCTTTTGAAGTATTGTTAAGTAAAGTATATTATTATTTATATTTTTGAAGGCAATTACAATGTGTATATCATATAAAATTTGATAATTATTGAAAATAATCATGACAAACAAACTCGGCGAATAACGCGTGTGATGTGTGGAACACTGTACAGCTGTTTCAACCTTATTAGGTCTCATCAGCAGTCTATACTTCGATCTCCCTCCAACAGAGATCGAACCCGATAACCCAGCACACAGAGTCAGAGAATCTACCCCTGGGCCACCGGCACGCTGCACAAGAAATACGCCAAATTAACCTGTCAATGATAAACATGCCACTACTATACAGAACTTAGTACAGTGAGCATTGAGAGAATCGCAAATTAGGCCTCGCTCGGGCATAAGAATAATAGTATTTGATAATTTGCTTTTGAAGCATTGTTAAGTAAAGTATATTATTATTTATATTTTTGAAGGCAATTACAATGCATATATTGTATAAAATTCGATAATTATTGATAATTATTGATAAGTATAAACCAAGAAACTTGCGATATATATATATATATATATGTATATATATATATATATATGTGTGTGTGTGTTTGTATGCCTAGTGAATGAACAAGTTGCAAATTTTATGCTGCTGGTGTCAGAATGTATATTTGAGTCCAGCTGAAAGGCAATACATCGAATGTGAATATGTTAAATCAAATAAGTACTTCCTCCCAATACAGTTTTCAAATTCTCATTAGAATTTGGGTCAGACAAAGCTAAGCTAACTAAATCTAAATCTAAATCTCCCTGTCTTACTTATATATATATATATATATATATATATATTCTTAAATGGCTTTATGCATGTTTATGTCTGTATGTGTTAACATATATCTATATATATATGTATATATGTAGGCATGTATATATATTATATATATATATATATATAAATATATTATATAAAAAGAGAAAGATATATATATGTATTTATATATATAGAATAGAGAGAGTGAGAGAGAGTGAGAGAGAGATATGTTTTATATATGTCTACAAATATATATATTGAGAAAGGCCAAGCAAGTTAGAAAATGCACACACACACACACACACACACACACATATATATATATATTATATATAATATATATATATATATATATGCAGTAAATATATTCTCCATTAAGCCATCCCCTCTCCAAAAGCATATATATAGATTATATATACATATATACATATAGAGACAAAAAGAGATTTTATCTCTACCCTTACTTAATAAGAGCATCAAACACTTTTGAAATAAATATATACGCATATGTATACCTACTTCTACCCCTTTATATACTTGCATATATATATATATATATATATATATATATATATATATATATATATAATGAATAGAGAATGAAAAAATGAGGAAAGTATTGGCATGAAAAGGTGCTCAATGCTAAGATCTCAACCATTGGACTCATCTGATGATTGCATTACCATGAAACTTCAAGTTATGAGTGTAAATCCATAATATTACCATTGATTATATATATATATATATATATATATAAAGTTTCGCTTAGTGCTCTTCAGGGCTAAGATCCGACTAAAGAGATTTGGAGCAAACTCATAATTATACAACACCTTCCACCATGACTCAAATAAATTAGCATAGACCAAACCAACCAATAAAAAACAAAGAAAAAAGACAGAACACCGTTTAAATCTATTATTTTATTTTATGTATTTATTTTTCTTTTTCTTTAATATCTATTTGCCTTTTTTTTTTCTCACCGCAAGGGTTTACTAACATATATATATATGAAGAGATATGGAAGTGAATCCGACGGATATAGTATAGTGAGAAATTTGAAAAAACACAGGTTTAAATAAAATGAGTGGTAAGTTTATTAGCCAATGCTGCAGTGTTTCGATCTGTTGAGTAGATCTTCTTCAGGGCTTTTGTTGATATAAGGAAGAGTAAAAAAAAATTATCACAGAATAATGAGGAGACTGTGATAGTCGTTGTTTATAAATCTGTTGAATGATGTTTTGAAAGGGAGTTAACGTTCTTAGAATAATTTGAAAATTGAGAAACGCTGGAAAGATAGACGGTTTGAAATATGACATCAAGTATTTTTCTTTTATGGTGTGTGTGTGTGAGTGTGTGTGTGTATGAGTGTGTGTATCAAAAAATGACATTGAGCATTTTTTTCTAGGTGTGTGCGCGTGTGTGTGTATATGTTAAGAGAGACGACATTGAAACAATCCTCAATGTTGTATGTGTGTGTGCGAACATGCGTGCATGTTCATTAAGAAGAATCTTTGAAAATTAATTAGCTTATATTCCATATATATATATATATATATATATATATATATGGAATATAAGCTAATTAATTTTCAAAGATTAGTTTGAAATGGATATCTGTGGTTTGATGTTAAAAATCTAAATCCTGTATGAATTTTCATTAAGATTACATATTGAATATTCTATGAAAAATACACTAAATTACCCTTAGTTTTTATCTGTTTGACTCTCACACATGAATTTCCTATTATTATTTATTTTTATAAGTACACTAGCAACGGCTACCTGGCATCGCCTGGTTAGAGGGTGATTTTTCAAGTTAGTCCCACAGATCCATTATTACTGAACCATGAGTTGAATCCTCGTGGGATGCCCCATTTAAATTCATATGTAAAAAAAAATAGACCTTTCATTGATCCAGCTACTCTGAAAAGAAATCTTAATGTCTACTATCTAAAATATTAAATGAAAAAAAAATCCATGCTGTTATCATTTTAATTAAAAAAAAATTATCTCCACTATTTTTAGTCAAAAAATAAGCCCTGGTGATATTTTATGTGTATACATATTTACTCTGTCATTAATTGTTTTATTTTTTAAGTTTCCTTCGGACCTACAGATTCATACAACTGCCCTTTATATATGTATAAATGACTGATTTGGGGAGTCTAATGTGTTTTACTGTGACATTGTAGTAAGTGAGTTCAGACTTCAGTCATGCTATTATGTCCACTTTCGGACTTATACCCTTAGGAAAGAGGCTTCTCCCCCAGCTACGGTTTAAATAGTACCCCTACAGTTCTTCTAAAAGGATGCTTTGGCATTAAATAACCCACAAATGTTGGTATCTATCCAACCTTTTTGCCACAGGTAGAATGTGACATAGTTGCAAGTATGGTGCATTCAGCAAAGATCAAACTCATAATTCAATAGTAATGTATCTTGCTAACTATTACACCATGATAAGAAATCCCAAAATAACCCACAAAGGTTGATATGCCATTAAACAAAGAAATCAAACCAAAATAAACAAGACTGACCTTTAAGAAAAGAAAACTGCTTTCCTTTATATATACACATACACACTCACACATATACATATACACAGGTAATCCCAATGGTTTCCAAAATATTTAGAAATCACAGAAATGTTTATTGTTTATTGTCAACAATGTTTACACAATTTTAAAGTTTAAACATGTATATTTTTCTACATAATTCAGTTGATGCATATTTGTAGACAGTGACAGGTTTTGTATGTCCATGTTATACCAGCTTGCCACGATGTTGATGAGGGTGCATTTAATGTTGTTGTCGTTGCAAACTCCGTACACGTTTTTGACATCTATGCATGACTTGCCATATACTTATATATATACTTATATATAGTATATACTTATATATACTTATATATAGCAATCAATTTCAATCAGTTTAATGTCTTTTGCATTCAAAAACCGAATAACAGTGTGTAGTTCACACTTGGTGATAGGGTCAATTGGGAACTCCATCAGAAATTACTGCCAAGCCAAGACTGAGCATGGAAGTAAGGCATGCGCAGTGAGGTGTGCACAGAGACATGCACTGCAAAATCAATAGGGTTGCCGATAGCCCCACAAATACTTTCCAAGCATCCCCAGTGCTGTCAAAACTTACTATTCAGATTTATATATATATATATATATATATATATATTATATATATATTATGGACTCTCCCGTTGATTTTTGACATATGAGGGTTCATACACACAATGAACACCCACACAATTATTTGTTTATAGTGGTGAAGGCTTGTGTTGGACCATCCACACTTTTTGGCACAGTCAATAGGAAAGAATTGGTGTATCAAGAGTTGCCACAATGACCGACCTCAAGAATTTTGAATTCAGAGTTATCCCGCTCCTAGACTGGTTACCTACCCAAGGCTGAAGGGTTCAGTCTGCCCTACTATTTAACCCATAGCTGGAGGGAGAATATATGGATTCCTACCTTTCCCAATAGTATTAGCGCTATATGAAATGCCAACAGCTTTGTCTAGGAATTGAACTCGAATTGACGAGTCCATTTTCCACGACTCTAACCACTAGCCCTTGCGCCTCCATATATATATATATATATATATTTAGTGGTTAGAGTTGTGGAAAATGGACTCTTCGATTCGAGTATATATATATATATATATTACAAGATATCATTAAAAAAGTATTGAGACTAAAGCTTTTCACTTTTAAGATTTAAGATTTAAATAAAGACATGTGCACAGCTGAGCAACTTATATAATTGTTGTGTCCTTAAAAGGAATACAATCAGACAAGATTGTAGTTGATTGAAGGACCAGTTCATAGATTTAAGATAGAGGGTTTTATTGCAGAGAGATACAATAAGACAGACAAGGAATAGTGAGGCACACTACTAATTCTCAAAGCCAGACCAGTATAATGTCAGGCTCACTATATAGTCAGACCACATGATATAGTAATGAAGAAAAAAATTATGAATCTTCATACTTTTGCAACAAGAACTTCTGGTGAAACACAAGATTGCACAAGTGCACCCCTTAACACTCACCAGACTGAATATGCAACTTTTCTTTTGATTCCTAAACTGAAAATTTGTCTCAAGGGATGGTTTTAAGACATGGAGGACATTTAAGAAATATTACAGCACAGCTTGATACCATAATAAAAGAAGAATTTCAGAGGTGCTTTGACAAATGGAAAACTCGCTGGAATAAGTACATTGAATGCCAAAAGAACAAAAAATGCCCTGGGTATGACACTAAACTACACCTAGTGAAGCCTCAGTGCAACAATTCTGGAGCCCTAGAATGTCTAGTAACCCTTCATTGCCATTACTTCAGATCCATTTTGAAGTTTCATTCATTGTTTGCATCTTGGGAAATGCAGCTTTTTGTCTTGATACTTTTTGAACATCCTTCAATGTATAAGAGACACTTATTACTGATCCAGCCCTGTGGACAGACTCTAAAAACTACTGACCTCTACTCCAATGCTTCATAATTAATAATTAATTTTTTGCTCAAATTTTCACAGATAATGGCGTTGAGAAATTTAACATTCATTTTGTCTTTCTAATAATGATATTAGTAAGCCTCCCCTGGGCACTTATCGAGTTCTTTTTGCAAATTATTACTGCTTAATATAACTATTTCAGTACACCTTTTCCCCAGGCCTCCTCTTCTTCTTCTTTCTTCTTCTCTTCTTCCTCCCATCTTTTCTTCTACTTTCTTTCTTTTCCCTACTTCCCTTCTTTTCTTCTTCTCTTTCCCTACTTCTTCTTCTTCTTCTTCTTCCCTTCTTCCTTCCTTCCTTCTTTCTTCTTCTTCTTCTTCTTCTTCTTCTTCTTCTTCTTCCTACCTTCATTTTCTTCCCTACCTTTCTTTTTTCTTCTTCCCTACTTCCTCTCATCTTTTTCTTCCCTACTTTCCTCCTTCTTCTTCTTCTTCTTCTTCTTCTTCTTCTTCTTCTTTCTTTCTTTCTTTCTTTCTTTCTTTTCACTTCTACAATTTGTCTACAGCTTTTGCAGATTGATAAATTCCAACTTGTAAAATGTGTTATTTTATTAAGTATGTTATCTCGACTCCCGGTTGTATTACCACAGTCCTACTACCTACACCACCACACACACACACACACACACACGCACACACACATATACACGTGTGCACACACACACGCACACACACACACACCTACACATACTTTGGATCATATCCAAACAAAAAAGGCAGAAACATAATGTTTTTATTGATAAACTAATGTGTAAAGAAATTTGCATTTCCACCCACTCATATAAAAAGAGGGTATGGATTTTTTTTCTATTTTTCATTAAGTTTGGCTCATATGTCAGGCTTGACAAGCATGAAGGACTCTATGATTTTATCTAGTAAATAGCAGCTTCAAGAGCCTGTTGGTCCAGAGGTTCGAGCTTCAAGAACATGTATTGGTTCAGCTGAATGATTACAGCAAATGTCTAATAACTGAGACAACCAAGCTCCTATTTTAGAGTCAAGTTGAGGGAGGCTCTTTATTTAATGGTCTTTATTTACTCAGATAAGGGATTAGGGGCCGGTTTAGCTCAGTCGGTAGAGAGTTTGGCTAGGAGCCACAAGGTTCGATACCGGCCCCCGGCCACTCAGCATATGAGTAACAAAGGGATCTGTGTGGTAAAGTGTGGTGCTCCACCTCATATGCTAAAACAATCTCCTTGGTCTAACACTAATGAAAAGGGGATAGACTCCCTCACTGCTTGGTTTGATTATTAGGGATTATAACAAGTGTTTTTAAGGGCCAGATTAGCTCAGTCAGTAGAGTGTCTGACCAGGAACCACAAAGTTCTGGGTTCAATATCGGCCTATGCCAACTCTGTATGAGTAGCACATGTGAAAGTTAGACACTCGCCAAAATTTGAGCTTCTAATTCCAAAAATTGGCAGAGTTATGTTGATTTTTAGCTTGATTTTAAATTTGGTGGAGTTCGCGAAAAATGGTGACTTTTTGTAATCTATTTTTGTCTGTAAAATGATTTCTAGAGATTTCCTATTCATAAAAATTGGTTTATAAAAGCATTTCGACCCAAGGAATCCATAAATGCTATCAAAAAAAGTCTTAAAGTTAACCAATTTTAAGTTATTGATGATTGTTTTTATTTTTTCATAGCAAGATCAATATTCCGATGTGGCACTAATACATATGACACTAATACATTATCCTGTGTACTAGACATGTGACTTTGATGAGTTGTGGTCCACCTGAGCACTGTACACAATAAATTTCATTATTATTTTTAAATCTTTTTTATATTCACTTAGACCCTTTCAGTCAGAGCGAGGTGTTTAGCTATGAGAGAATTTATTTCATCTTAATGGCTGCCCAATTTTTTTTAAAAGACTTAGAAACAAGATCTTTTTTTAAATTCAAGTTTGGAAAATAATGAAATCAATCATTTATTTGAAATAATTTTTAAGGGTAGCTGAAATCTCCAAATGGCCCTAAGGTCATCTTCTGTATACGCCATGCAAAAAATATTGGGCATTACTGAAGAAGTGAGGACAAACTCATAACAATGTTTACCTCTGGACTACCACACATGGACTCA
>CM042141.1:12016042-12076042 GCA_023376005.1 Doryteuthis pealeii
AAACAAAAACTCCAAATACTAGAAGCACTACATATAAAACAATACAAACCATCCTTAAACAAAATTAATTTCCAATGCAGTACACACATTCTAAAATGCCTATAACTCCTTTCTCATCAACTCTTCTCCTTCCAGCCTCCACATTAATTTAATTTAAAAAAAACTGGAACACATCACCCCTGATGATGGCACTTCGAAGTGCCGAAAGTACTCGGGACCTGAACTTTGGTGGACTTATCCACGAATTCCAACCAAACATTAAAAAGTTGGCCAGAAAACTCGAAAAGATCAAAAATAAAATTGTTAAACAGGAGATGTGTCTTTTGTTTAATTCTACATGTATATATATATATATATATATATATATATATACATGGGTTAGCTCAGTCGGTAGAGCGTTCGGCTAGAAACCACAAGGTTCCTAGTTCGATACCGGTCCTCGCCAACTCAGCGTATGAGTAGCAAAGGGATCTGTGCGGTAAAGTAAGGAGCTGATGGTAGGTGTGGCGCTCCACCTCAGATGCTAAAAATAATCTCCTTGGTCTAGCGCTATTGAAAAGGGGATAGACTCCCTCACTGACTAGCTGATACCGACTTTAGGCCGCCCCGTCGACTTTACTTACTTTACTTTATATATATATATATATACATATATATATATATATATATATATATATATACTTTAAATAAGAAAGAACACCTTAACTAAATCTTCATTTGGCTATTATAAATTTATTTTGACCAGAACTCAATAGATGAGCTTTGGCTCATCAGACAGATGGATACATAATGACCAAGAAAACAAATTAGAATTAAGTTCATTTATTGAGTTCTGGTCGAAATAAATCTATAATAGCCAAATGACAGTTTGTTAAGTTTTTCTTTCTTATTGAAAGTGTAAATATTGCTCTGTATATAAGTAATTTACTAATTATCATACATTGAGCTCTCTTAGGGATTTGCAAAAATCCTTGTATAAATCTATAAGTGTGCTTCAACATGAGCATTCATTGTGGGTGTACTGGAGATATTGATGATCCAAAATAGAATTATCCCCAACATACCAATTAATTGGATACTTCTACCTACATATATACATATATATATATATATATATATATATATATATATATATATATTCTGTTTTTTTATAAATTTCACTTTTTATTTTAAAACTGCCAGAAAGTAGTAGCTGAGTGTCAACTGCATTGTGAGGAACAACACTGACCACTGTTTAACTATAAGGCACTAGGTTTTGAGTACTGACAACAGTGGTTCAAAATACTCCTTCCAACATTGGTATACAAGGTATGTCAGAAAAGTTCCAAGTTGATCACATTCTTTGATGGGCATCATCCATTGCGAGTTCTTGCCAGATGATCAACCAGCATGTCTTCAAAGATATACTTCAGTGCTTGCTTTGTTCAGTGCGTGAGAAGAGGCAAGTGATGTGGCAGGACAACTCGTGAGTGCTTCACCATGACAATGCACCTGTCCACACTGCCCTGAGTATCCGAGAGTTACTGGCCCAGAAGAATATCACTGTGCTGGAACAACCTCCCTACTCACCCGACCTGGCTCCATGTGATTTTTTCCTCTTCCCCAAGCTCAAGGGAGTCATTAAGGGGACACGTTTTGAGGATGTGTACAACATCAAAAAGGCCATGACGACAGAGCTACGGAGAAACCCAGAAGAATCTTTCCAGGAGTGCATGCAAGTGTGGCATAGAAAGATGGGAAAGTGCATTAGACTCCAGGGGGATTACTTTGAAGGGGATAACTTGTAGTTTGTAGTTTGGATTTTAAATGAATTTTTTGTGACACCAAGGCGTGGAAGCAACACCACAATGGGAAAAGAGCTGGTTATACTTGTTGGTAAATTTCTAACAGATGTTGGACTCTATGATAGGTGAAAGAGCACAGGACTAGCAAATCAGAAACACGTGTAGCAAATACAAACAAAAAACCAGAACGAAGCCTCTCTAAATCTGATCCTTGAAATGAAATATTAACAGAATTCCCAAGATTCATAGTAATTGAATCACTAGAAGAAACTCCTTAAGCCAAACTGTCCCCTTTTTTGATTGAAAATATATTCTTCAACAGGGAAAACCCAGTGAAAAACTCAAAAGCTGCCCCGGATGACACACTCTCTAGCTACACCACAGCATATAATGATCTGTTATGTAATTATTTAAATTGCACATAAACTGTTATATTCATAACAGTTCATCAGGAAGTGCATGGTGTAATGGTTAAAGTCATGGGAAATGGACTTGTCGCCCCCGAGTTCAAATCCTGGATGTGGTCATTGCATTTCACTTTGCGATAATACCCTTGGAAAGGTATGAATCCTACTCTCCTTCCAGCTATGGATAAATAGTAGGGCAAACTGGACTCTTTAAACTTGGTTAGGCAACCGGTCTAGGAGAAGGAAAGCTCTGAATTAAAACCTGTTGAACTCCGCTAAAGAAATTGACCTTGTGTCACATCCTGCTCGTGTGGAGGGTGTTGGTAAATATATATATTCATAACAATAGATGGATGTGTGTGTGTGTGTGTGAGTGTGTGGCTGGGCAAAGCCCTTTGCCTAGCATGTGGACCTATTTTCAATGAATTGGTATATACACTATATATATATTTACCAACCCCTCCGCACGAGCAGGATGTAACACAAGGTCAATTTCTTAAGTGGAGTTAACAGCTTTAAATTCAGTTTTCCTTCTCCGAGACTGATTACCATAGTTAAAGAGCCCAGTCTATCCTGCTATTTACTCATAGCTAGAGGGAGATTTGGATTCATACCTTTCCCAAGAGTATTAGCACCATGTAAAATGCAAACAGCTTCATCCAGGAATTGAACTCGGGTTGACGAGTCCATTTCCTATGACTCAATCAACTTGTACAGGTAGATAACAAGAAACATGCCGAAAACCTAATAAAAATGAAAACCCTCCCCAACTTGAAGTTCAAAGTTTACTGACATGAAAAACATAACACCTTAAAGGGAGTTATCAGAAACAGAGAGTTATCCCTAGTTACATCAGAGGAAATAAAAACAGACTCAGGAAAGTACGGGGGTCTCAGACTATGAAAGCATAACCCTTAGAAGCAGGTGGTGAAGAAATACATACATTTTGACATTTAATAAATCCATAATTCTTAAGGAAATAAAAATTGGATACTACCTTGAAAAAGTAGAACAATTCATTTTCACTCCCTTAAGCCACTTGTTCCCTACAGATTTCACTTCCTCATCTCACCAGATTTAGCACCTTCAGACTATCATCTCTTCAGCCCCATGAATAAGGGTTTGAGAGGCAAACATTATTCCAGTGACAAGGAAGTGAAATCTGTAGTAAAGAAGTGGCTCAAAGAACAGTTAACAGAATTATACAGTGCAGGGATACATGCTCTCATTCGAAGGTGGAACATTGCTATTGAGAGAAACGGTGACTATGTGGAGAAGTAGGAATGTGATCCATAGAGTAACAGCTTTATTTTGATGTATGAAACATGTTTCTGTGTTGGTAATTATACCTGTCCTAAACAAAATGGCATTACTTTTTGATTCACCCTCGTATTTTGAGTTGTACATATATAGGCATCTCTGTCTGTCTGTTTCTCTTTATATCAAATGTGTGCAATACTTCTAAAAATCTTCTTTTTGAGAACTAGATATTAAATATGGGATTAAAAAATCTTTTTCAAAATGAAAAAATTATGAAACTTTTGCACATAGTGAATATACATGTGTGTGTGTGTGTGTGTGTGTGTGTGTTTACTTATATAAGAAATATTTTGTAGACACTGTTTTGAGTGTGGCCTAAAGTAAGAAAAGGGCAAAAATAACTAAATAACCCCCACCTTCCAACAGAAGAAGCACACTTAGTATTTGGGGTAAAAGGAGCAAAGACCATATTATCAACTTTTTTTTTTATCTTTTAAAAAACTTTTTTTTTTAACTACATTGGGGTTTATCATTTTTTTTTGCAGGGTGGGGAGATGTATCATTGTTTTCTACTTACATAACATTCAGTCTGTTGTTTCTTTCCGAGAAAACAATATCTTTTATGATTTATCATTTCTGGGTTTTTTATTTTCTTATGATCCTGTGGCTCAAAATACAAGAAGCAACAAAAAAATATAATTTCCAAGCAAACCGTAGAGATGAAAGAAAACAAAAACTATCAAAAATGACCAAACTCAGTTCATAAACTATCTATCTAAAGTATGGAGTTTCATGTGGTGTAATGGTTATCATAGGAAATTGCATTGGAAGAGCAGAGTTCAAAACCTGGACAAACCAGTTTATGCTTTACTTCCTGAAATTTTTATGCTTATGGGGGAGATAATGGGGATGCCCCCAAAATGCCCTTTTTCGTGAAAATTTAATTTGTCAATTTTATTGTCATTTCTCATAGATTCTGATGCATAGAAGTCATTGATGCAGAAAAAAGTGCTCAATTCGGAGATTTAGCTGAGATTTTAGGGCTGATAACCAATGACCAATTTCATGTAAAATTAAAGAGCCAATATTATATGATTTACTTACTTCCCTTGGAAAAATCATGAATCTTTTTCTTCTACTTCCAGCTATGACTAAATAGTAGAGTAGACTGATCTATTTAGCCTTGGCAGGATAACTAGTGTTATATAATTTATGAGCAGTTATAAATTATGAATGTACCTGTAGTTAAAATTTTTAATTAGGATTAGTTAACTTAAAAATGACGGAGTCCGTGGAAAGTTACTGGGGCCAATGAGAGACAATGGTGACATTCCAACTGATCTTCTGGTAGACGGTTTAAACGTGGGAATTAGTTTTAGATCAGATTCGACCTGGCTTTCAAGATGTTGTTGCCAGCTCCCAAGGTACATCTCCACCTGTGGCAGAATCAATATGGACAGGGTTGTGAATAAAAGCTTGATCAAGAGACAACCAAGATAGCCTTTTTGAATTTCTTTGGTGAAAATGCTTTTGTAAACCAATTTTTAGTTGTAGGAAAGCTCTAGAACTCATTTTACAGCCAACACCACCAAATTTGGAGAGCTAAAATTTTACATGTCTCCGTCAATTTTTGGAATTGGAAGCTCAAATTTAGGGGATTGTCTAACATTAATATAATCCACATCTGGAAAAAATTTCAGAAAAATTGAAGTGTGTGGGTGACAATTTTACTTTTTTCTGGATGATTTGACTCGGAATTACCCCTATGTAAGCAGTCTCATATTTAAATGAGCTTATGAAATTGGAGAATCTTTATCAACAACATTATATATAAATTAGTGTATATGATTAGTATTATTTGTATTATTTGGACTATTGTCCTCATCTTCATTATTATCTGTACAATGTTTCGGCCGATATGCCCTTTGGCCTTCTTCAGGTATTTCTTGCCGGACTCTTGTGATGGCTCCCAATTATGACAAGAAGGTTTTTGATTACAACAAGAAGGTTCCTGAGTTCGAAAAGAAGGTTCCCAAGTTCGAAAAGAAGGTTCCTGAGTTCAAGAAAAATACCTGAAGAAGGCTGGAAGGCACATCAGCCGAAACATGTATAGATAACAATGAAGATGATGACAATAGTCCGAATAATACAAATAATACTAATCCTGAAGCCTCATCTCAGAAATTCAAAGAAACAGTGTATATGAGTCTTGTTTTCTCACCATATTGCTTTACTCATCTAGAACCTGACTCACCTGTCTCTGATATATTAAGTTGCAAGAAATCAGGATTCTGAGGCATTTTCCTGTTGATCTACAACCTGACCTAGCCTGTAACACATGTAATTGTGTGCTCCTATCAAAAGCTAGTATTGTTAATCATGCAGGCTAATGTATGAACATACAGAATCCAGCTGCCAATGACAGTATCTTACTCGCCTGAACTTGAAAATAATATATTATGATTTCCATACTTTGGAAATATTTCTGCCCCACCTTGAAATGGTAAATGGTATTTTCCTTGGTATTGTCTAGACCTACTTTTGGTAATAATCAAGATGGTATATATTATTTGGATTATACGGACTATTGTCCTCATCTTTAATGCTATCTACACAATGTATAACAATAAAGATGAGGACAATAGTCCGAATAATACAAATTATCAAGCCCCATCTCAAAAATTCAGAGAAATAGTGTAGATAACAATAAAGATGAGAACAATAGTCTAAATAATCCAAATGATACTAATTATCAAGCCTCATCTAAAAAATTCAGAGAAATAGTGTAGATAACAATAAAGATGAGTACAATAGTCCGAATAATCCAAATAATAAAAATTATCAAGTCTCATCTAAAAAATTCAGAGAAATAGTGTAGATAAGAATAAAGATGAGAACAATAGTCCGAATAATACAAATGATATCAATTATCAAGTATCATTTAAAAAATTCAGAGAAATAGTGTAGATAACAATAAAGATGAGAACAATAGTCCGAATAATCAAAATAATAAAAATGATCAAGTCTCAACTAAAAATTTTAGAGAAATAGTGCAGATAACAATAAAGATGAGAACAATAGTCCGAATAATCCAAATAATAAAAATTATCAAGCCTCATCTAAAAAAATTCAATGCATCAAGGTGTTCAAGTCATCTAATAGTTTGATGAGACATGTGAAAACCATCAGAATGAGCCACATATAGCAACTCACAATAGATTGTTCAAATATCATATATGAGGATGAAACTGCAAGAGAAAAACTGGCCTGTTGAGTCACCTGCAGGCTTATAGCTATGAATTACAGAAATCTTAATTGAAAGAATGAACATATTATGACAAGAAATGACACTCATCATACTTCATATATATATATATATATATATTTCCAATAAGACTGGCCTGTTGAGTTAACTACAGGCTCATGGCCATGAAATACAGAAATCTTAATTGAAAGAATGAACATCTTAAAACAAGAAGTGACAATCATCATCCTATGGAGGTAAATATATATACATATATATATATATATATATATATATATATATACGTAGTGTATGTATATATATATATTATCAGAAATCTGATAGAGAATTATCTCCCCCTGCCGCTAGGGTGCGAATAGCCAACATACGAGGTTGGCGCCAAATCCAAACCCCTTCGCTTATCACAGAGCAGTTATCCAGGAGAGACGCAAAAATAAGCGCCTCCAGCCACCTCGCCCATAACCAGCAAACTTTCTAGGCCTTGTATCAGCATACTACAGAAGGCTGTCACATGAGCATACTACAGAAGGCTGAAGAACGAGAAACGACCTGACGAAGCGTCTTAACAACATTCCAACCAGTGACCAGAATACCTCTGTTATCACCACTTCTCCAACGAACAGTATTTAACCTCACAGATAAGTCTTGTAGCAAATTCCAATAAAATTTGCAACAAATTCTTGTATTATTTGTCAATACATGTATTAAATTTCCATTGTGTGTTTGTCTTCTTTCGTCCGAACAATTTGCCTTCAACTGGGAGATTTAAGAGGCTCCCCCTTTAAACCCGTAATTCCTCTTAATATATATATATTGAGGGTTATCATAGTGATCACCACAGTATAAATGGATAAAAGACTAAGGAGGAATGAAAGGAATAGAGAAAAAAAATTTTTATTGATAAAACAAAACAAGGGCCCTTTCGTCCGGTGCTTTTCAAGTTTTACTCTTGGAATTGATATAAAATTCAAAGTTGTAAAATATTTACGACATGAATTAACATGAATGAAAACTAAGTACATATGGGGTTGAAAACAAAACTAACAAAACCCTCATCAAGTTGCACCAGACCCAAGCTGCTCACTCAATAAAATAAGTGAGTGCTTAAGTCTAATTTGTCTGCACAAGGTATATATATATATATATATATATATATATATATATATATATATAGTATTGTCCATAAATAAATTTGTTTATAAAAAGTTAATTTTCATCTAAACCAAAGATACCCTGACTTTATTATTTTTCAACAATTAAAACACATAATACTAAGTGTTATTTTTTACCAAACTCTACAGCATTGAAACTTTAACCAAAAATAAATTTACATAAATATACATATGTGATATGCTTATTTTTAGAATGCTGCATCTTCATATTTTGGTTAAAGAGTTTCAATGCCATAGAGTTTGGTAGAATATAATACCTAATAATATCTATTTTTATTGCATAATGTTCGACTAGAAATTATAAAATCCTGGTTTAGTTTTTTCAGGTGGTTCTTGAATACACTAGTTGCTGTCCTGAACAAATCCTGCAAGCAGCACCCAACAAAAAACAGCTATATGGCCCCTTGCCTCCTATCACACAAACCATCTAAGTAAGATGAACAAGACATGCTGGAAAATTACAACAAATAACTTGCTCTTTTGGACTAGTGTGTTAAATTAACAGCGTGATCACAGGGTTTTTTTCCCCCCAGGCAACACCTTCCGATCAATCAGCTGGCCACGTCAAGCCCTAGCACCTATATGATTGCCTCAACCCTATTGCCCTTATGGCAACCCCCAATCCTTCTTATCATATGGGTACTAGAAGGTGGTAGCTAAAGGTCTACATGTCCTGGGAATGACGTTAAACTCTATCTGATGGTGAGGTTCCAGTTCTGGAGGTTTGGGTGATGTGGAGCACCCCTTCATCACCATTGCTCCCTGGTCCACTCTGACCCGGAGTGGTAGTACCTGTTAGGGTCCCATCTATGGGCTGAATAGAAAAACATGAGTTTATAAACAAAACTGTATTATGCATTAAGAATGAATTTATTTCACAACTTTGTTGACATTAAATGACCCACCGAGGTTGATATGCTGTAAAACAAAACAAACCAAACCAAACCAAACCAGGCAACACCTGCCCCCTTGATTTAAAGAGGCCGGGCTGGGTTTATTGCCCAGTGCCTGATGCACCTCCCGTGAGGGGGAATGCTGATGGGATCTAGGCTTTTTTTGCACCTACCATCCCATGAGCTTCGGTTTGTGGGTGATCCCACATTAAAATACCTTGTGTCATACCCTAATATATACATGAGATGCAAGGTAAATATCCCTGCTGGAAAAGTAAGAACAAACTCATAAGTGGACATCTACACATGGACACACCAGAGTAAGCTTGCCAGCAAAGACTTACACTGATCAGCTCTGTATGGATACTGGATATTGCGAGGAGGACCTGCCTGGAGGGATGACCAAATGGGGATGAGTTGTGAGAGAGAGTCTTAGGAATCCATGCTGTCAGTGTGACATGATGATGGCATTCTAAAACATATCTTGTGCAAAGATATCATTTTTTTGGAACACAACATTGATGGTCATATTATATAAATTTATCAACGCCTCCGAATGAGCAGGATGTGACAGAAGGTCAATTTATTATGCAGAGTTTAACAGGTTTGAATTCAGAGTTTTTCTTCTCCTAGACTGGTTTCCTAACCAAGGATAAAGACCCCAGACTGCCCTACTATTTGTCCATAGCTGGAGGGAGAATATTTGAATTCATACCTTTCCCAAGGGTATTAGTGTTATGTGAAATGCAAACAGCCTCATCCATTTCCTACAATTCTAACCATTACACCACACGCCTCATATTAAATGTCATATATTGTTGAAAAGTCCAACACAAAACCTCCGCTGCCTAGCTGCTTTAATTCATCCCAAGGAAAGGCTAAGGGATTAAACCCCAAAAACAAATCAGGAGCCGAAGTCCCTAAGGTGGTGTGATGCTGCAACTCCAGTGACAATACTGCTGCCAAACTGCATTGGTTCCTTACCTTTCCTTTGAATCACAGTGGCAGTGTGGAGAGGGGGGATTTGCTGCTTGGGCAACAGCTCATGCTCCATATGAACTTGCTCAGGCTACGTAGTCCCCCCCCCCAAAAAAAACGTGGACACTACTCCATCGTCTCTCGTAGATGGAAGGAATTGATTATCTGGGTATCATGTTGTGGTACGTAGATCCGCCCTCGTGGTGGGGGTCCAGTGGCTTCGGCCCTGGATCTTTAAAAGTTAATAGCATTGATCCCAGGGGGGGGGGATGCCCCCCCAGGCATAATCTGCCCCCTCAACTTAAAGGAGCAGGTTTGGGTTTATTGCCCAGTGCCTGAGGCGTCCCCCTTGAGGGGGAATGCTGAAGAGATCAATGCAATTTTTCACCCACCACCCATAAGCTTTGGTTTTTGGGTGGTCCCACATAAATAGGGCCTTGTACCTAACCGTACAAGTGGGGTACAATGTAAATACCATGTTATGTCACAATGAATAGCATGTCTAATCCTTACAGCTTCGTGTCAAAATCTAAGTTATGTTTTTTTTTTTAAGAGCAATTAACTGGTTGGCAAGGTAGACGAGAGGATCATTGTGAATGAGTTTCTCACTGGGTGTCCTCTTCTTCTGGTATTGTGTGAAACTAGGCTAAACTTAGTAAATGATCATATATTGTTGATTATCTGGCCTTTCTTCTTCAGGACTATTTTTGACTATACTAAGATGCATTGCAACTATGGTGTCCATGGAAACAGTGTCCTTTTTTTTGAAAGGAAGAGACCTGCCCAAACTTCCTCTTTGAAGCCGGCATGCTGCAGATATCTATTTCAGTATGATACTCAGACCCACCCCACTGCAAGGACCTCAGGCTTAAACTTTGCTTCTCTAAAATTTACTTTTGAGTCATTTTCACAATGAAGTTCAAAGTAGACATATATCTTCTAAAAGCGAACCGGGTGTGTGACACTATAATCTCTTCTGTCCCTAGATGTACATATTTAGGTACTATAATGCATATGCAGGTAGATGTGAGCATATCTGTATAAGTATGTGTTCATATAGACATCGCATATATGTGTGTATGTGCTTGTACATGTATGTGCATGTATCATATACATTTAATAGTATTAAGTAGTTGCTAAACAAGCTGCGAAGTAAAGAAGCATTAAAATATCTATATATATATAAAACAGAAGCTCGGATTGCCTATGGGGTCACCTTTGAGTAGCATATTGGCATGCTTATTCCTTGAATTCTTAGAATCCGGTCCCTTTCAATATATTTTACCTAATAATTCTAATTTTTTCCGTTACATTGATGACACGTTATTCATTTACCCAAAAAACTGTAATTTAACTGATATCATTGATAAACTAGATGATGTGGAACCCTCCATTAAATTTACTCATGAACTTGAACAAAACCACACCCTACCATTTTTAGACACACTTATTATAAACAATAACAACATTTTAGAATTTAAAGTTTATCATAAGAATACCAACACAAATATATATAAAATAAAGATTCTGTATGTATATTTGTTTCTAATCAACAAAGTGCATGACCTTTTATAAAGGAAAATTGGTGGAGACCAGCAAAGACCAAAGCTCAATGAAATCCACACCCTATTTTTGTCTCAGAGAGGGTTAAAAAAATTCTTACTCCTCATTTTGCATAAGAAAGACATAGCACATGTATGAGCTTGTGCATGGATGTGCGTGTATCATATGCATTTAATAGTATCAAGTATTTGCTAAACAAACTTTAAAATATCAATATATATAAAAGAAAGATTCTGTATGTATGTCTGTCTGTATGTATGTTTGTTTGTAAATGACTAAGCCCACATCCTTTTATAAAGGAAAATTGGTGGAGACCAGCAATGACCAAAGTTCAATAAAATCCACACCCAATTTTTGTCTCAGTTTAAAAAAATTTTACTCCTCATTTTGCATAAGAAAGACATAGCACAAAGAGAGGGTTAAAAAAGTTTACTACTCTTTTCCATAAGAAAAGCTAAATAAAATTATAATAAGAGTATTGTAATGACAAACGATAACACTGATAGACTTTGGAAAGCTTTATTCTACTTAGAATAATTGGTACACTTATTGAGAGTTTATATAGTCTAGTATTCGATAACACCGATAGGCTTTGAAAAGCTTTATTCTACTTAGAATAATTGGTACACTTATTAAGAGTTTATATAGTCTAGTATTCGATAACACCGATAGACTTTAGAAAGCTTTATTCTACTTAGAATAATTGGTACACTTATTGAGAGTTTATATAATCTAGTATTCGATAACACCGATAGATTTTGGAAAGCTTTATTCTACTTAGAATAATTGGTACACTTATTGAGAGTTTATGTAGTCTAGTATTCACTAGAGAGTTCTCCAAAGGGGAGGTAATCATAAAATAGGGGAGGTATCTCTCAATTACTTATTACAGGTATAAATCAATCACATATTTAAAAAAACATAATTAAAACAATGATTAAAAAATAAAGCAAATTAACAAAAGATAAAGTATAATAAAAAGACAAATAAAAGACAAAATACTAACCAGGATAATAGCAAAAATACCTTAAAGATATAAAGAATAAAAAACCTATATATAAAAATAAACCTTAATATATAAAGAATAAAAAATAATAAAACAAATATATAGAATAATAAATTCTATCAATCTATATAGAAATATACATAAGAGGTTTATTTTAACTTTTTAAATCCTGGGCAACGCTGGGTTGGTCTGCTAGTAGATTATAAAATAGAAAGAAAGGATCATTTGCTTTTCCACAATGAAGTTCAAAACAGACATATATCTTTTAAAAACTAACAGGTTTGGTGATACTATTTTCTCTTCTATCCTTAGATGCACATATCTAAGTACAATAATTCAAATACATGTAAATATGAGTGTATCTGTATTAATATACATATAACATATACATGTGCATGTGCACAGATGTGTGTGTATAATAAACATTTGATAGTATTAATATACCTGAGGAGGCTTTCTGTCCTTTGGAATTCTGTAAAGACCTATTAAAAGGTGGTGAGAAAAACTTAATCATTATTATTATTTTACTCAAATAATAATTATAATAGATGTAATGTGTTGATGTCATCTATTTGGTCTCGAATAAAACAATCATAATAAATAACTTTAATAAAGATTAAATTACCTCATGTAAAAGAATAATTTAAGGAATAAGTAAAATTGTTAGGGTGGCCTAAAATCGGTATCAGCCAGACAGCGAGGGAGTCTATCCCCTTTTCACTAGTGCTAGACCAAAGAGATTGTTTTTACATCTGAGGTTGAGTGCCACACCTACCATCAGCTCCTCACTTTACCGCACAGATCCCTGTGCTACTCATACGCTGAGTTGGCGAGGGCCGGTATCAAACCCAGAACCTTGTGGTTCCTAGTCGAGCGCTCTTCCGACTCAGCAAAAATACTTTGTTCAAAAAGTATTGAGACTGACTTTATATTTTTTTTCAAATTGGCACTGTCTCATCTACACAACTGTCCTGATGTCTAGACTTCATCATTTTATTATAAAAGTCGCTCAGTTCTAAGTTTGTCTTCATTTAAATTTCAGAGCTTCAGTCTTAATACTCTTTGATCATACCTTGTACTGTTGTATAGCTGACTACTGGACTTCAATAAAACCACAGACATGTGTATATAAATATATGACCTGTCTTTATTTTCTTCGGTGTGTGGTGGTCAGGGTCGACGAGTGTTCACAATGAAAATGTCCAGGTGAGTTGATGAAGAGCGCAGTGTTCACAATGAACTTCTGAGGGTGGTTGATGACGGGAGGTGACAAGGTTACATTCACGGCGACTTGCTGGGGACTGACTGCTGCCCTTTGTTTCCTCTAGCCTTTATATACAATAAATATGCCCACGCATTTTTATCTTTTGATCTGATAATGGACAGACCTCCTTTTTTTTAATATATTTCTTAATCCTTCTCTCCGCCTCCTCACCGGAAGAGGAGTCTTCCATTTTCTTTTTTTCTTTTATATATTTCCTCATCTTCTCCCTGCTTCTTGACCAAAAGATCTCT
The DNA here is from genome assembly GCA_023376005.1 of Doryteuthis pealeii. NCBI lineage: Eukaryota > Metazoa > Mollusca > Cephalopoda > Myopsida > Loliginidae > Doryteuthis > Doryteuthis pealeii. The sequence continues at coordinate 12,029,886 of CM042141.1, forward strand.
CTTCCGTTCTCCCCCTTTTATATATATATATTTCTTTATCTTTCTCTTTTGTCTCTTGACGGAAGATTCCTCTTCCGTTGCACGATATGCAACAGTACAATGGACATATATTTCATTCATTGTACTAAGTTTAATTCAAATTCAAATTCTAAACAACACTAAGTCCATGATCATACTTACCTGGAGTGTTACATAATTCGTGGGTAGCCTACAAATTATGTATGTAAGTGTAGTTAAAATTCAAATAACGGATGGTAAATGGAAAATTAGCTTTAGCCATTATAGGTAATGACCCCTTGACATCCGCCAATGGGAAAGCATGAGAACGCAAATTAAGTTTAGTTAGTCAGATTTTGGCCGCGTGGTTGAAAATCCTTTTGGGCTGTGAGTTTTAATAAAAAATAAGAAAAACATTAAGTCTTGCTTAATTATTCCAACAAAGAAATGAGTGGACACCCAGCCCAGAAGAAGAAAGAAATCAGCCCAAAGGAAGATGGCAGCTGATAAATAAACCGGACCATATGACATTTAGGCACCCTTTTGCGATCTCGATTCATGAGGACATTTTTTTCATTTACACCGTCAAAATCCGGTTGTTTGTTAGAGGTTAGGGTTAGGGTTAGGGTTAGGGAATAGGGTTAGGGGTTAGTTTTATAATTTTAAAAACCCTCTAAAAATCGTCTGTTAACAAACAACCAGATTTTGACAGTGTAAATGGAAAAAATGTCCTTATGAATCGAGATCACAAAAGGGTGCCTAAAGGTCATATGGTCCAATAAACCAAGTAAAAACCCATCTCCTTTCCTCTCCTCTACTCACTCTCAATTATATAGCGGATATATAAAGGGGATTATAACAGGAGGCTTGACCCTTGTATATGTGAAAATTTGATGATCTCCAGTTCCTATGGCAACAGCTGCCTGATCTGATTGGGTTGTTGTGCATGCCATACCCAGATGATTTTACCATTATACAAACAAATATTTGTGACTCTGGACAACTAAATAATATAAGACTATGCTTTCAGGTGTAATTTGATTTTAATTTTATTCTTTGTAAAATGAACGTGTTGGTGACTTTGATTTTATCATAAAAGTAATTGCAGTGCATCAATTCCACCCACCTTTCCCCATTTTAACTAGGTTAACGTTTTTTTACTCTGACTTTAGACCACAAAATTAAATAAAATCACGCTTTCGTGTATAATTCTATGTTAATTTTGTCCTTTGTAAAACATATGTGTTATTTAAGTGCTAGTGATTTTTATTCTATATATATAGAGATTTTGTCAAAAATAAAAAAGATAAAAATAAATGCTCCCTTGATTTTGATACTCCCTCTCACAGGATACTTCCTTTTCCTCACCAATGGATCTTTCCATTGCCCTCCTGGGGGGATGGTGGGGAGTGTACTGCTAACTTTGAGAAGGACAAGTTGAGAGAGTTGAATACTGTACTGTAATATATTAATACTTAACTAGCAGGACCTGTGGATATACCACAGTATGATAATTTAATTATTCCAATCTTTGATATGTTTACTTAAGAGCTTTTGCAAAATAGTTCAATATGTAAAAAGTATAATTATTTTGATTTAACTCTCTGACTCTTTTTTTTTCTTTCTTTCATTCTTTTCATCTTTTCATAATGTTCGATTGAAATGGATTAACATTATCACATCTGTGCACTCTCCTCCTCTCTCTCTCTCTCTTTCTTTCTTTCTATATTTTGTTCTGTGTAACATGTCCTTTTTATTCCCTTTCTTTCTTTATAATAAAAACAGAATGGCCCATTATTTAGGTGAGGTAATGACGCTCATAAGAAATAAGAATTCGGTGGATAAGCAACACCAAATAATCAGGATTTACATTTTTGCATTTCATCTTGGATGATTTAAAGGTTTCATTTTTAACAAGAGGGTGTTGCAAAATGATAATGGTCGTACAATTAAGGAACGCAAGTATTAATATATGAATTAGAGAACATGATAATGATTATTATTATTATTATTATTATTATTATTATCATTATCATCATTATTATTATGATGATGATGATGATGATTCTTGGAAAATCCCTTTAGAATCCTTTTAGAAGTCTGTTGCAGATGATGATGATGTCACTCAATGTCGTTCAACAGTTATGGACCATCTGGCGGCTAGTTAGTCCAATTCTGGACTTGCAGATGTGGTCACACACATTGCAAGGGAAATTCCCATCTGCATTTGGTAGTTCATGACTACTGTGCAGCATGTGTCTTGCCAACCCTGCCTTCCAGGCTTGAAGTTGTAATAGTGCATTTCGTCAGCGTTGTCTTAATATGGCCTTTGAACCGCTTTTGGGGGTCTCCTGTCCTTCTGCAAGTTAATCATAAAGTATTTTATAGGGGAGTCTGTCTGCAGGCATGTGGATGGTGTGACCCAACCATCACAGTTAGCATTGCAATAGGATGGTCTCAATTGGGTCAATGTTAGTAGATTATAAAATAAAATTTAATTCTGCTTTGAATTTCTGAGTGGGGGATTTTGTGCCACCACTTTATGCCCAGTATGTGTTGGAGAATAAGCTAGATGAGAGCTGTACAAGGATGTTGTGTGCTGCCTTGAACAAAGACTGGAAGTAGCATTCCATAAGAAAACAGTTTTATTTCACATACAATCCGGATGAGGTGAACAAGACATGCTGGACATTGCTGGAGAAGCAAGGATGAACTCATAAGTGATGTTCTCAGGAGGACACCTACACATGGACTCACCAATGCAAGATGACTTGCAAAAACCTACATTAATCAGCTCTGTGCGGATTCTGGATGCTGTGTGGAAAACCTGCCAGAGGTGATGACCAATAGGGATGATTGGCAAGAGAGAGTCATGGGAATCTGTGCTAACAGAACGACCTGATGATGATGATGATGATGATGATGATGATTACTATGATGATGGTCATTATTACTATCATTTGATTATTATTATTATTATTATCTTTATTATTATTATGATGATGATTATTATGATGATAATGATTATTATTTTACTCCTTGCAAGTTTTTTCACACTAGCTCTAATTGATGTTTTTTAACTGGGGTCTAAGAGACAGCAAGTCTCCTCATTTCTCCAGGACTCTCCTAAGTATCTTAGCTAATTTTAGCAGTGCTGTGGTCTGGATGGTTTTAATTCTTACTCTAATCTCTAGTTCACCCAGTCTATTTCTAGTTTCTTGGGGACTGTTCCAAGGGCTCAAACTATGATTGGTATCACTGTCACCTTCATGTTCCCCAACTTTTTCAGTTCTCTGGCAAGGTCCAGGTATTTGTACAGCTTTTCACATTCCTTCACTTTCACTCTGGGGTCTGTTTGAATGGCAAAATGCACTAGATAAAAAGTTATTTTCTTCTTGTTGAATAATGTAAGATCTTGTCTGGATTGGGTGATATTTCTGTATCTCAAAGTCTCAGAGAACTTTATGCATTTCATTTTCAAGGAGAGATTCTGGCTTGTATGTATACCATTTATTAGTATGGGGAAATTTTAATTTCTTGCACAATTCCCTGTGGATCACCTTCCCCAACCAATCATACATGTTCTCATATTCCTTTTGTGCTTGATTGCTGCATTCTCTTATTATGTGATTAACTGCTTCATTCTCTATCACAACAAAGCCTACAATTACTATTCCCCTGCGTATCATCAATTTTTGCTTTGAAATAATTAGTTCTTATGGCATTAATGATGACAATGATGATTATGATTAGTATGATGATGATTATTATCATTCATTATTCTATTATTACTATAATTATGATGATTATTATTATCATCACTATTATGACTATTATGGTTATCATTATTTCACACCAGCTTTAACTGGTGGTTTTTCACCGGAGTCTGAGTAACTGGATGTCTCCTCAGGTCTCCAAGATTTCTGATTATTCAAGTTGATCTTAACAATGCTGTGGTTTGTATGGTCTCAAAATTTATTTATCATTATTATCATTATTATGAGTTTTCCACTCCAGCAATAGTTAGTGGTTATAACTGGAGTCTGAGTGACAGCAAGTCTCCAGGACTCTACTGAGTATTCTAGCTGATCTTAACAGTACTTTTATTTATCGTTATTATCATTATGAGTTTTCCACACCAGTGATAGTAGGTGGTTATAACAGGAGTCTGAGTGACAGCAAGTCTCCAGGACTCTACTGAGTATTCTAGCTGATCTGAACAGTACTTTTATTTATCTTCATTATCATTATTATGAGTTTTCCACACCAGTGATAGTAGGTGGTTATAACTGGTGTCTGAGTGGCAGCAAGTCTCCAGGACTCTTCTGAGTATTCTAGCTGATCTTAACAGTACTTTTATTTATCTTCATTATCATTATTATGAGTTTTGCACACCAGTGATAGTTAGTGGTTATAACTGGAGTCTGAGTGACAGCAAGTCTCCAGGACTCTTCTGAGTATTTTAGCTGATCTTAACAGTACTTTATTTATCGTTATTATCATTATTATGAGTTTTACACACCAGCAATAGTTAGTAGTTATAACTGGAGTCTAAGTGACAGCAAGTCTCCAGGACTCTTCTGAGTATTCTAGCTGATCTTAACAGTACTTTTATTTATCTTCATTATCATTATTATGAGTTTTGCACACCAGTGATAGTAGGTCGTTATAACTAGAGTTTGAGTGTTAGCAAGTCTCCAGGACTCTCATTCTCTAGTATTATTATCATTAGTAAGTATTATCATTATTTATGATAGTGATCATGATGTTTGATGATGATGATGTCAGCCAGTTACAGAGATATACAAGGTAGATAAAAGAGATACAAAAAGAAAGGTAATAGTAAAAGCTTATAGCTAAGTGGCCATTTCCAAACAGGAAATGCACTGCTTTAGTAGCTATTCATGGGCTCCTGGGATAACTTTCATAAAAAGAAAAACGATAGGAAGAATTTGTTGGACAGGACAAAAATTTAGAATAAATGAAAATAAATCTTCTGAAAGAGAAGCATTAAACTGTAATTTCAAATCAATAAGATGGGAAGATATAATTTGAAATATGAGATACCCTGGAGCCATTACTATACTAAGAGCAGTGAACTGCTTGATGAAAGATTTTCACTTGTATCAAACTGAGTCTGGGTTTTTTTTAATCAAATTCAGTCTGCTCCTATTTCTTGAAAACGTATTATACAATACATAACTTGATACAATTTCACTAAAGGGCAAACTTTATGAAACGAGGATGGAGTCATCTATTCTGGAAAAGCTAGCTTCAGATTGTAAGTTTTACCATTAAGTCATACTTTTAAGTACTGGCTCCCACTGGATCACCAAAGTTAAGCAGCAATGAATCCACTCAGTACTTAGATGGGTGACCACTTACAAATATTAGGTAGCAATAGCATAATCTTTAAAGATCACTGCCGTCCCTCACAATCCTATAGCCCCACCACCAGAACCTTTCCTCTAATGAGTCCTCAAATGACTCATCAATCCCGCTGCAGATCCACAAAATTTGATGCAAACATGACATAGAAAGGACGTCCTTTCCATGGATGGATCAGATGATAAAATTATGCATGTCTCTTAAGACCAGAAGCCGACTTCCAGAACTGCAATGTCCACCAGTTGACACATTCTCTTTTTTTTTGTTAATCAACACTAGGTCTGGTCCCTGGCTTATCTCGAAGTCCCAGAGAATTTATTATTATTATTATTATTATTATATAAAATTATCATTACAGACCATACATCAAAGTTAGTCATCGTAAAAAGTGTTTTGTATAACTTACTTGTACACTTCTTTTGCATTAATATTTTTGGTTAATGATATATCAACCATCGTGGATTATCTAATGCCAAAGCCGTCCATGTAAAAGAACAGTAGTAATACTAGTAAACCCATAGATGGGGGAATGATGTAGTTCACACCTTTTCAGTGGGTATTAGTCTGAAAGTGAATGCAACAGAGCAACCCAGCGTATGAGTAGCACAACTTGGATCTGTTCAGAAAAGTGGGGAGCTGTGTATGCAGGAGAGGATGGCTGTTGTAAACCTGAGAATGTTTGCTTGTAAACAAAGGGGTTGCGCCAATGGACTGAGTGGTGCTAATTTTTACCATCAAGTCATATTAGTTCCTGCTAGATCACCAAGGTTGTTAGATTATTTTGGACATATAAGGTGTGCTGTGGCCTACCACTTAAACTCATAGACTCTGTGTGGGCACGTAGATTAAAGCCAGCCAATCAACATGCTTGAATATGTGGTTAGTTAACTATTTGATTGCCGATTTTGAAAGCCATTGATTTGCACATATTCACCACAGACGAATGGATCAGCAACCAAGGAACAACCAAGGATTTTGCCTAACACTAAGGAACACAAGGATTCTACTTAACACTAAGGAACACTGAGGAACAACCAGGTATTCTACCTAACACTAAGGAACTCAATGATTCTACTTAACTCTAAGGAACACAAGGATTCTACCTAACACTAAGGAACACAAGGATTCTACCTAACACTAAGGAACATAAAGGATCTCCACTGTAAAGAGCTCTCACCTGCAGCCTAAAAATGGCCACAAAAATCATAACAAATGTTTAGCAGCAATGAATCTGCTCAGTATTTCAATAGGTGACCACTTACAAACAGCAGGTACTGTAAATTACCTGAGGCCTCTGTGACAGACTAAGCAGTTTTATTTGTTTATTCAGCCTTCCCAACTTCCTTTACAAAAATAGGTTTTGCTTTACGGACCCTCTGCATATAGGTGGGTGGTGCCAAAAATAACTCAAATTAATTGGCATTCCCCTTTTGGTTTATAATTTTTATAAATTCATTTCTTTTATAAATTAATACAATTTTGTTTTTAAAATACCATCTCTGTCTCATTATAGTTCTTACATATTTTTTGCTTATATGATCAACAAATTTGGTTTTGTTTTGTTTGTTTGTTTAATGGCATATCAACTCTGTGTTATTTAATGTTGGAATTTGGTTCATTTGTAAATGTTTGTTATACAAGAAGAAGAAGAAGAAGAAGAAGAAGAAGAAAGGGAGAGAGAGGGAAAGAAAAGAAGAATAGAGAGGGGTACAGAGAAGAGGATAGAGGGAAAGAAAAGAAGAGAGATAGGTAAAGAGAAGAAAAGGAGAGAGGGAAAGAAAAGAAGAATAGAGAGGGGTTATGCACTTGCATCATGTTACATAATATATTGGTGTAATCTATTATGAATTGATAGAGTAGTAAATTAAAATGGTTGCAAAGAAAAATCTGTTAGGTCATTTGGTTTGACTGATGGGCAATGATCTCAGGTTTGTTTGAGACGAGTCTTCTTATTGTATAAAAGTCTCGGGATCCAGTGCCATTAGAAATTAAATATTGTGAATCACTGAGAGTTGGTCGTTTATGCATCTGAGGTGTAGCTTCACACTTACTATCAGCTCCACATTTTACAACACAGATCCATCGTGGGCTGAGTTGGCGAGGCCCAGTATCAAATCCATGACCTTGTAACCTAAGCGGATGCTCTATGGAATGAGCTAAACCAATAAATATATATTTACAAAGTGTGTCAAAAAAGTATTGAGATTTTTTGTACTTTTTGACACACCTTGTGTTCTGAAAAAAATAACGTTCCATTCATTTTTCATTTCTATCTTGGTAAACACAGCTATATACTTGGTACTTTTTTGACACACCTTGTATTCTGAAAAAAATTAATGAATAGAACATTTTTTTTTCAGAATACAAGGTGTGCCAAAAGTACAATAAAATCTTGATACTTTTTTAACACCCCTTGTATGTGTGTATATATATATATATATATATATATATATATACAATTCATATATGTATTCATATATATATATATATATATATATATACAAGATACAGATGAAAAGTTCATAGGTTAACAAAGATAATCCCATGAAATGGGACCAAATGAGGTTTATTTTTCAACATGGTCCCCTTGCAGTACACACACTTGTTCCATTGGTGTTGCAGTGCTTGGATCCCATTTGTAAAAAAAAAAGTCAATTTCATACAGGATGGCACTCCTGTTCCCAAAAGTAAAGGCATTCAAAAATTTCTTTGCAGACAATTTTACATAAATGTTTGATTGATCGGTGACTCACTCTACTTTAACCCTTAGTGAGAATTGGCCAGGATCACCTTCAAAACAAGGAAAAAAAAAGAGGGACGACTGTCAAGCATCCAGTAAAAGTAAAAGCAAAACATATCTGAAGAACACTTCAGGGTTTATATGGATAGAAAATATTTCACTCAACTCGGCTGCATCAAGGCTGACATAACTGGAAAACATGATTCAGTCAAAGGGAGAAATGTCTTAATACTAAAAATGTGACAATTTAATCAATAAATCAAATGTAACTTTGATTTTTTTCTACTTCGTTTTTGTAATAAATACATCAATGTAAAGATTATTTTTGTGCCCACACTATATCTATGTATCTATCTGTGTGTGTGTGTGTGTCTGTGTGTGTGTGTGCATGCGTGTGTGTGTGCGTGCGTGTGTGTGTATCCATCTGTGTCTGTGTGTGTGTGCGTGTGTGTATCTGTCTGTGTGTGTGTGCGTGTGTGTATCTGTCTATGTGTGTTTGCGTGTGTGCGTGTGTGTGTGCGTGCATGTGTGTGTATCCATCTGTGTGTGCATGCGTGCGTGTGTGTGTCTGTGTGTGTGTGTGTGTGTATTTGTCTGTGTCTGTGTGTGCGTGCATGTGTGCGTGTGTGTGTGTCTGTGTCTGTCTGTGTCTGTGTGTATTTGTGTGTATGTGTAAGATGAATAAACAAAGGTAAGATAAACGGGAATAATATTACTAAGAATATTTCTTTACCTTTTGTGTCACGGGGCCATCCATCATCTGGAGAATGCAATACTTTTCCCAAAAATTTTTTCAACATTGAAAAAAAAAAAGGGAAAAAGAAACTTATATGACAAAAAAGATGTAATGAAGAGGGAACCCTAGTATATATATATATATATAATATATATATATATATATATATATATATATATAAATACGGTGAGGAAATTAATCCGACAATATGAGAAAAAAATATTTTCAAAAATATAACAAACACAGTATGTTACGATCAGGGAAACAATTTCATGTGTCAATATCTAAGTATTTCGGTATTATACCATCTTCAGGACACTGTTAGGGATGTTTTTGTGAGGGACAAAATGAAAGATGTTAAGTGTATAGTGAATTTGTGAAAATGATGTTATTAACTGTTAATTTTTATATGTGCGTTTACAGGTTTTTAGCATCTGAGGTGGAGCGCCACACCTACCATCAGCTCCTTACTTTACCACACAGATCCCTGTGCTAATCCTACACTGAGTTGACGAGGACCAGTATCGAACTAGGAACCTTGTGGTTTCTAGCCGAACGCTCTACCGACTGAGCTAACCCGGCCCCTTAGATAGGAATACTTGAAACTATATTACTGTATGCAAATTATTTGTATTTGGTAGGATATGTACAAATTGTATTCGATATACCATGTGCAAATTGTTTGTATAAAAATAGTAATTTGAAGCTATAATTATTGGCAAAGTATTATTATTGTTAGTTACTTGAAACTATAATTGTGAGCAAATCATTAGTATTAGGTAGGAATACTTGAAACCATAATTGTGAGCAAATCATTAGTATTAGATAGAAATACTTGAAACCATAATTGTGAGCAAATCATGAGTATGAGATAGGAATACTTGAAACCATAATTGTGAGCAATATAGGGTGTTTAACAATATTTGATTTTAATTTTAGATGTACCGGGGATTTCAGAAAAATTGATATTTTGTAACCTTGAGCAATTCTCATTCATATGATATCAAATTTTAACACCATGGATAGTAACAACTCACATGTTTAGTTTTATACTTGTTGTAGAGGAGTGAACACCCCTACAAGATGGACTGACCCAGAAGCATTTAAGAATTAAACTGAGGTCGGAATTTATTCGAACGAAATTACTGCGTCAACTCCAACCATTTGAACCTCCTTATTTGTATGTTTGTCATGTGATTAGTACTACTTCTTTGTTCTATGTTAAGTGTTGAATGAATACATATTCACACATCCTGTATTCTCTGTGTATTCTTTTTGCCACCTCAAGGATACAACAGATTTCTGGGTCAGTCCATCTTGTAGGGGTGTTCACTCCTCTACAACAATACTTAAACACCTTTTATCTTCCAATGAACGGCATTTTTATATCTGAAAAGAAAAAGAAAAGTATGTCTCTCCAGGGCTAGCCTGGTGAGTCATCTGGCCAGCCCTGGAGAGACATACTCTTCCACAAAAACTACATGTTGGAACATCTCCATTCTTATATCTGAAAATAAAAATAAAATAAAAGCATTAAACATAGAATGTTGAGTTGTTGCTTCTCATGCTGTTAAAATTTTGAGATCATTTGAACTAGTCTTGGTCAAATTATCAGATTATGAAATGATATCAATTTTTCTGAAATACTGTGTATATATATATATATATATATATATATATATATATATATATAATGATAATAGACCTGGCTGGAGAGCCACCATCTAATGGTCTGTAAAAGAATTTGAGTCCAACCAAATTAAACACCAAAAATTGAAGCGGCTATTAGAAAGGGTGGTTTTCAGAACAAGCAACATTCAAAGTGGAGAAGTTCCAACATGTAGTTTATGTGGAAGAGTATGTCTCTCCAGGGCTGGCCTGGTGAGTCATCTGAGGAAACTCAAGTATACAGTGTCAAATGCTACTGGCACTCAACTATGAAAAAAAAAAAGAAGAGGAAATGGTCTTACTCGTGCATGAGTTGACAGTCAACATATATATATATATATATGAAATATAACATTTTGAAAAAACATATGATGTTTGTTATGTGATTGCTGACAGCCTGTTTCGACCGAAACGATAAGTTGGTCTTCATCAAAGAGCGACATAGACGAGAAGAAAATATCCGTTAAAAAGACTGTTTACAAAACGAACGCTGATATCAACCGCTGAAAATTTTTTGAAAATGCATGTTCTGTTTTAAAAATAAAAATAAAATAAATTTTTATTTTTTTTTATTTTTAAAAAATTAAAATCAGAAGCATTATAGTTCAAGGTAAAACTCAAAAGAGTTTATTGTAAAAATTGTAAAAATATATAAAAAATGTAAAGTGGGTATCAAAATAGTATAGTATATATATTTCAGCTGTTAACAATATACAAGTCCACATGGTAATTTGAAGAAAGATGTTAGGTTTCCAAAATTTACTAGTGGTGTTGAAGTCCGTAGATTTATATATGAAAGTCTTCAAGGTGTAAAATTCCAGATATAATGTTTTTTCATTTATTTTTCATATATATATATATATATGACGAGTGAGGGATTGAGTAAATCTGACAACATGTGGTTGAAAATAGAGGAAAAAGTAGATATAACAACACAGCAACAAAATTATTATTGATATTTTGCAATTGATATGTATTTAGTTGAGGCTTTCTCAAAATTAACAATAAATTCTGAGGAAGCCTCAACTAAATACCGATGCAAAATATCAATTGAATTTTGTTGCAGTGTTATATCCACTTTTTCATCTATTTTCAACCATATATATATATATATAGGGCTGGGTTAGCTCAGTCGGTAGAATGTTTGGCTAGAAACCATGAGGTTCCTAGTTCGATACCGGCCCTCGCCAACTCAGCATATGAGGAGCACAGGGATCTGTGCTGTAAAGTAAGGAGCTGATGGTAGGTGTGGCACTCCACCTCAGACACAAAAAACAATCTTCTTGGTCTAGCACTAGGGAAAATGGGATAGACTCCCTTGCTGTATGGCTCATACCGACATTAGGCCGCCCCGACGACTTTACTTTTATATATATATATATATATGAGGGTAAGTAAACAAACAAATGTGTTTATTTTTATATGGCTTTAAGCCGACAATTTTTCGAGGATATGTGCTTAATTGAGTCATACCTAATTTTGAAAATTAATTAGTTAATAATTAATGAATTTAGGCGGGCATATATGTTCAAATGTAATGCTAAACAATATATATATACATATATATTACAGTCTGTCTATCTATGGGAGAATGGAAGTTAAATATAGTCTTTAATCTCAGCTTATCAATGTCCCAGTGTAGTTATAAAGCAATATAATTTCATCCCCCAAAAAATTTATTCAAAGAAATCTTGCTGTAGACGCTAAGATGTCAGTCTAAAAATATTGGTAGTGAAGTGTAAGGAAGTGAAGAATTTCACAGTTTAATGGAGACTAAATGTGGTAATAGAAAGGTTATTTACATCTCCTCCCTTTGGTATTGAAATAACCATCTGCTGTCTCTCTTGTGCTTCTTCTTCTGTATGATGAGTGCTGAGGAGAAAGTTTTGCTATCATCGCCCAAATGACTGCTGTCTCTCAACACTGATTACCTCTGTCCAAAATTAGTGTGTAATCTCCAAAATGAATCTGCATCTACCCACCCCTCCCCCATTACTAATATTCCGGCTGGTGTCAAACAATTAAAGAAAGTTCTTAATCCTCCTCTCATGTTTTGCAATGCTTTATCAGCATCTGAATGTCTTGATAAATTTATAACTTCCCATAAATGGATTCCAAGCCATAGAGGCAAATCTGGCCAGTAGCTCTCAGAGAGTATCAGGTGTGCTTGTCATTCAGTCCAGTGTTGTTCATCTCCTTCTTGATCTCAACTAAAGCATCCAAATTGTGCAACACTCCACTTAGACTCTTACTTAGGCTAGACGGTCGGTCGGAGAGGCCCCCTCCAATCAATCGGCTGGTCACATCAAATTAGCACCTATATGATTGCTCCAACCCATATGGCAACCCCCAACCCTTTTTATCATATGGGTGCTAGAAGGTGGTGGCTGAGGGTCTACATGTTCTGGGAATGACGTTAGACTCTATCTGATGGTGAGGTTCCAGTTTTAGAGTTTTGGGGAATGTGGAGCGCCCTTCATCACCATTGCTCCCTGGTCCACTTTGGCCCGGAGTGGTAGTACCTGTTAGGATCCCATCTATGGTTTAAATAGGAAAATGAATTTATGAAAAAAAATTGTGTATCCATTACAAATGACTTTATTTCAAAACTTTATCGGCATTAAATGACCCACTGAGGTTGATATGCCATAAAACAAAACAAACCAAACCAAACCAAATTGTGCCTAATGTTAGCAAAATATTGCAAAACTTTTGACTCACTAGTTTGACTCACTATAGTATATATTTCAATTTCATTCAAGTGAGTAATTAAATACAAAAATGTTTCTTAGCTATCAATATATTAATAAATATCTGCTGCGATACAGATGATAAATGTATCAGGTATAAAAAATATGTTTCTGAAATGACTGACTAAGATCCATGTGGGATGGGGAAAATCTGTTAGTATATATAAATATATGTTGTGATGTGAGAGAGACTTTGGTTGAGTGAAAAAGCAGCAGCAGCTTAAGAATTAATTGCATGCGCACGTAACGGCAGCTTGATTTTGTTGAAAAATGCTCACACCTCACACAAACAAAAACAAAAAGGAACTTTGCTCTATATATATATTTCTATGATAATTTTGTTTTGTTTTGTTCTTCGTTTATCATTAAACTCATCATATGGAAATTCCGTGTTTGTCATCTTTCCTATCCCAAGTATCCTCTGATAATGTGTTCCCACCTGTAAAGACATCTCTTCTACAGGAACCTTGGAGTTGTACCCTGGACAACTGAATCTCAGATTCTGGGCAAATATAAATATAATTTGTGTCTGGGATTATCAGCCGTGACATAAATTTGGGGGCTCGCCAGAAATCTTTATCAGGGGAACACACAGGTGAAGAGTGGGATAAATTGAGTTTTGAAAAAATTGAATTGAATGCCTAACAAGAATGAGTAAAACAAAAATGTCTTTTGTATAAAATAACCACTGGGTCGACATGCCGTAAAATCCAAACAAACCAACAAAGAAAAGATTTCCAATGACTGACTTAGTAGTATCATGCATTTCTTAAACCAATGAGGTTAGTTGGAAAAGTCCATCTCTTCAATAAGTGACAGGTTGTATCAGGTTACATGATACCAGTAGAAGGCATGTAATTTAGGTACTGATTTATTGGGAGAAGTTGACTCAAATATTCCTGAAGAGTCTTTATACAGAAGGAATACAAACTGTCTCCATGAAAGAAGAAAGAAAATAATGGAGGAAGGAAAAAGAAAGAAAAAAAAGAAAGAAGGGAAGAAAGAAGATATTAATGAATTGAGGAAGAAAGAAGGGAAGAAGGAGAAGAAACAAAGAAGAATCTTGGTAGTAGAAGAATTTCTGAAGAAAACTTCCTGGGAAAGATTATATATATATAAGGAAATGATGCATTTCTTGTGGGGCAAAAATTAAAACTTGGTGTTCGAATGGCAATGAGGAAAGTAAAAATTATTAAGGTAATGGACTCTCTCGTTGATTTTCGATGCATGAGTGTTCATTTAGTGAACAACCAACACAGTGTTTTGTTTATAGTGGTGAAGGCTTGTGTTAGACCATTCCACACTTTTTGGCTCAGTCGATAGGAAAGAATTGGTACACATGGAATGCCACAAACTCAATCCGACTGACCTCAGGGTTTTTGAATTCAGAGTTTTCCTTCTCCTAGACTGGTTACCTACTCAAGGTTAAAGATCCCAGTCTGCCCTACTATTTTACCCATAGCTGGTGGGAGAATATATGGATTCATACCTTTCCCATAGCGCTATGTGAAATGTAAACAGCCTTGTCTGGGATTTAAACTCGGGTCGACAAGTCCATTTCCCATGATTCTAACCATTATTCCACGCACCTCCTTATTAAGGTAATAATATATATATATTTGAATAATCATGACAAGCAAATTCAATGAATATCGTGCGTGACATGTGGAACACTGGCCAGCTGTTCGACCAATATTAGGTCTCATCAGCAGTGTATACTGTGATCCCCCTCCAACAGAGATTGAACCAGCGACCACAGAACACAGAGCCAGAGATTATACTTATACAGAGAGTGCAGAGCCAGAGACTCTATCTCTAGGCCACTGGCCCACACCACACATGAAACTCACCAAATCAACTTGACAATGATAAATGCCACTGGATAACCTATACACACACAACACACACACACACACACACACACACACATATATATATATATACCAGTGAGGAAAAAATACAGATAACTCAGTTTTTCAAAATAAAGAAATTTTTTTCAAACTTTACATTTGGGGAAAAAAAAAAAAAAAAAAAAGAAAAGACCAGCACATCTGTACTTTCTGAAAATAATCATCAGTAGTGGCCAAAAGAAAAAACACCATATATATATATATATATATTTGGGAGAATATGTGCTTAATTGAAGTCATACCTAATTTGAAAATTAATTAGTTGATAATTAATGAATTAGGCGAATATATCTGTTTAAATTTAAGGCGTAAACAAATCGAGAAAAGGTCACGTTTACCCCTTACATTTGAACAGGTATATTCGCCTAATTCATTAATTATCAACTAATTAATTTTCAAATTAGGTATGACTTTAATTAAGTACATATTCTCCCAAAAATTGTCGGCTATCGCCATATCAAACAAACTGTTTGCATACTCTCATATATATATATATATATATATTGACAGACAGACCTTTATGTTGAATAGGGATTTTGTCCATTTCAGAAATTGTTGACAAACGATCTATGTAGGATGGAAAATCCTGTAAGTAATTTTTTGTTCTTTTGTCCCTTTCTCTGCTTTGGCCATTTCTGAAGTATTTTTTTTTCTTTCTTTTTGACAGGCCTTTATTTTGGATTGCCATTTTGTCTTTCTGTGCTTTGGATGTTTCCGAAATGGTTGACAAAGGATCCATGTTGGATCCCAAAAGCTGTAAGTAATTTTTTTTTTTCACAGAGCTTTATATTGAATAGCCATTTTGTCTCTTTTACTGATTTAGCTGATGAATGTTCTTCTCCACTCTGTTTCTTTCTTCTTCACTGGGATATTCAGGACAAAGGCATTTTCTTGTGTACACATTCCTTTATTCAACTTCTGAGACATCTTCTCTTACTACATAACAGACTTTGTACAAAACCCGGGAATTAGCCTGGGTCATAGATGGAAATAAGGTGTCAAAACTGTTTGTCTAAAAACTGTTTGTACCCTTTCTTTAAACAACCCCTGGCAATGATTAAGTAATTAGCACACTTAGAGGATGTTTGCCTTGGGTTTTTATTTAGCAGTAAATAAACTAATAACAGATAAGATGCATAACTTTGTTATATTTACAGGTGTAATTAACTTAGTAAAAACTGTTTGTACCCTTTTTTTTAAACAACCCCTGGTAATGATTAAGTAAATAGCACACATAGAGGATGTTGCCTTGGGTTTTTATTTAGCAGTAAATAAACTAATAACAGATAAGATGCATAACTTTTGTTATATTTACAGGTGTAATTAACTTAGTAAAAACTGTTTGTACCCTTTTTTTGAAACAACCCCTGGTAATGATTAAGTAATTAGCACACTTAGAGGATGTTTGCCTTGGGTTTTTATTTAGCAGTAAATAAACTAATAACAGATAAGATGCATAACTTTGTTATATTTACAGGTGTAATTAACTTAGTAAAAACTGTTTGTACACTTTTTTTGAAACAACCCCTGGCAATGATTAAGTAATTATCACACTTAGAGGATGTTTGCCTTGGTTTTTTATTTAGCAGTAAATAAACTAATAACAGATAAGATGCATAATCCTGATTTGCTACAATTGTTAAAGATTTAAAAAGCAAATATTTCAGGAAGAATATTACTTCACAATGACATAGGTTTCTTTGGCAATTCCAGGTATTTATTTGGCTCCTCATGGGGTCAAAAATGTGACACAAGGTCAATATATTGTGGGGTACACCAAAGGAGAATGTCTAAAATTCCAAAACTAAGGCAGAAAACTTCAGTTCCTTTATATTCTTCATTATTATCAGGTCGTGCTGGAGCATGAATATCCATGAAAATCTCTCACCAACGTTCCCTATTGCTCATCACCCCCAGGAGGTCCTCTGTACAGCATCCAGAATCTGCACAGAGCTGATCAATATAAGCCCTTGCTGGACGGCCCATACTGACAAGCCCATGTGCAGGTTTCAACAGGAGAATGGCACATGAGTTTTCCTTGCTTCTTCAGCAGTCCAGCATGTCTTGTTCATCTTACTCGGATGGTTTGTGAGATAGGGGGAAAGTGGCTGTACAGCTGCTTTCTTGTGGGGTGCTCTTTCCATGATTTGTTTAAGACAGCAGGCAGCTAACTTCTAACTTATTTATAGTCTTGGAAGAGTCTATTTATAGAGAAGTGATTTAGGAAGGTTGACATACCTTGACATCATCAATACGATAGCATGGATTCCTTTTACTCTCTTGCCATCCACCCCTATTGGCCATCACTCTTGGTAGGTCCTCTAAACTGCATCCAATGTCCATACAGAGCTGATGCAGGTAACTCCTTTCTGAGCCAGCCAACACTAGTGTGTCCATGTGTAGGTGTCCACTGGAGAACATTGCTTATGAGTTTGTCACTGTGTCTCTAGCAGTGTCCAGCGTGTCTTGTTTCTCATACTTTGTGAGATGGGAGCAAAGTGGCCATACAACTGCTGTTTTGTGAGGTGCTGCTCCCAGGATTTGTTTAAAACAGAACGCAGCATCCTTCTAGCTTTTTCTTCAAGTGCTTTGTTAAAATGATGCAGCCATACAATAACACTGGTACAGCTACAGCCTGGAAGGATTCTCATTTTATTTTAGCAAAGTGATCAGATTTCCATATGGTTGTTAACCTGTCAATAGCAGTCTATGTCTTTTCTATGCATAGGCTAAGATTAATCCAGGTCAATTTAGCCCTATTGTCTGGGGCTTTAGAATACACCAACTGCATCTCTGTAAGGGGGTAGGAGCCCCCCCCCAATGAGGCCACCAGTTGGCTAAAGGTTGTGACCCATGATGCTTAAAGACAGAATCCTGATGGCTGAGCAGTCCATGACACACAACACTCCACTTTGGCCCTTACTTGGGCTATATGGAGGGGGGGGTCATGTCAAGTATATGGTTGGTCATGTCAATTGTATTCCTCAATTGCTGTTATGGCAAATGCCTAACCCTTTTTATCATATATGTGCTAGAAGACGGTGGCTGAGGGTCTTAATGTCCTGGGTATGATGCTAAACTGCATCTAATGGTGAGGTTCCAATTCTGGAACTGTGGGGAGTGTGGAGTACTCCTTCATTGCCATTACTCACTGGTTCACTCTGACCTGGAGTGGTAATACCTGTTAGGGTCGCATCTATGAGTTAAATAAACAAAAAATGATCTTTAAAAAATGTGTTTAAAAAAATGAGTTTTTAAAGAATATTGAGTACCCAAAAAGAATGAATGAAATAAGAATATCCGGTATAAAATAACCCATGTTTTGACATGTTATAAAAAACAACCAACCAACCAATTACCACACACTACCATATACAGGGTGTGATAGTTATCATTTTGTTCAAAAAATGAGTTTTTGTAAAAATTTGAATACCCAAATAAAAATGAATAAAACAAAAACATCTTCAGCATAAAATAAGCCCAACGGTTGACATGCCATAAATCCAACCAACCAACCAACCAGCCAGGTTAATTTATTGAAACTAAAACTAATCTTACAAAAATATCTGAGCTCTGGAAAGTGTGAAGTACTCCTTCACTACTATTACTCCATGTCTACTCTGACCCAGTGTGATAGGGTCAGTCTATGAGCTGAATAGATCAAGAATGAGTTTTGAAAGATGTTTTAAAAAAATGAGTTTAAAAAATATTGAATACCAAATAAGAATGAATAAAACAAAAACGTCTTTGGCATGAAATAAGCCCAAGGGTTGATATAACATAAAATCCAAAAAACCCAACCAACCAACCAACCAACCAACCAACCGATTACCACACACTACCATGTACACTTTTATGCAGGGTGTGATTGTTATCATTTTATGAGTTAAATAAATAAAAAAATAAGTTTTAAAAAATGTGTTAAAAAATGAGATTTAGTAAAAATTTGAATACCCAAATAAGAATGAATAAAACAAAAACGTCTTCAGCATAAAATAAGCCCAACGGTTGACATATCATAAAATCCAAAAATCCAACCAACAACCAACCAACCAACCAACAAACAAAGGAAATGAATACTTTGGAAAAGAATTCACGGCTAAAGATTCCCATTTGACCTATTATTCATTGTGTATTTAGGGAAAAAGAGATGGGTTCATGCCTTTTGAATGGACATTAGTGTGATGGATGCAGGCTTGTCCAGGATTCAAACTTAGCTTGCCAAGTTCATTTTCTTTGACGATAACCGTTATGCATAGTACACTAGTAGTTGATACTTAAATCCAGATGAAGGACAATATGAAATGTTGGTTTCAAAGACAGTTAAGCCCTCTATACTAATAAGAAATGTGGTGCAACACGATCTTCCTCCTCTCAATTTGAACTTGAATTAAACTACTTGGGTATGTCTAAAGTTTTGCAATATTTAAAGGTAAATTGGTTAAATCCTACTTAACGGACATAAATTCCACCTTGCTGAAAGAAAAAAAATACTAAAAATCAAGGAATTAACCGAATTTGATTAAATTTCAGTATTGTTATATTAATGAATACAAGATATAATGAACTAGTTATTTTATTCAAAAACTTTTACATTTTTTCAGATCAATTAACTTTGAACCAAGTATGTTTGGGAATCTGTGTTACGCCTCAAAGATACATGGTTCAAAGTTAACTGACCTGAAAAAATGTAAAAGTTTTCAAATGAAATAACTGGTGCTTTATATCATTTATTCATTAATATATCAACACTGAAAATTTCATTAAATTCGGTTAATTCCTTGATTTTTAGTATTTTTTTTTCTTTTGGCATGGTGACATATGATGGTGGAATTTATGTCAGTTAAGTAGGATTTAACCGGTAAATTTATTGAAACTAAAACTTATTTATCAAGTTCACATAAACTTTTTCTCCTTTGAATTTCTTTTGTCTTTGTCAGAATTCAACATTTGTTCTTACATTGATCATTTATATATTGATTCTTGATGAGCACCCACATACTTTCTTCTTACGTTTCCAAAGCTTAATGATTTGATGACAAGAACTCATACTGTTCTCTGTCTCTTTTTTACCTTCCCCCAACTAGCATTAAAATAATACCACCCTGTCAGTGGGGCTTAGAATACGCTCAAGTTGCATAGTTGTAAGAGCCAACCACACACAAAAAGGAGGTGCTTGTGATATAAACAGAAGTACCTGATGTGTAATGGTTATCACCATAGGATCTGGACATGGTGATCTGAGTTCAAATCCTGGACGAGGCTGTTGAATTTTCTTGATATCCTTTGGGAAAGGTATCAATCCAACAATTCTCTCTCCTGCTATGGGTAACTAGTAGGGCAGTGCAAACCCAAATTGAGGTTTAGGGACTGCCTTAAGGACACTGAAGAATGTTGCCATTGCTGTGGAGGACTGCGAGAAGCTAGTTTTCAACAGACCTGGCTGGAGAGCCACCATCTACCGGTCTGTGAAAGAATTTGAGTCCAACCGAATTAAGCACCAAAAATTGAAGCGGGCTATTAGAAAGGGTGATTTTCAGAACAAGCAACATTCAAAGTGGAGAAGTTCCAACATGTAGTTTATGTGGAAGAGTATGTCTCTTTAGGGCTGGGCTGGTGAGTCATCTGAGAAAACACAAGGATACAGTGTCAAATGCTACTGGCACTCAACTATGATGATAAAAAAGAAGAGGAAATGTTCTTACTCGTGCATGAGTTGACAGCCAACATATATATATATATGACAAGTGAAGGATTGAGTAAATCTGACAACATGTGGTTGAAAATAGAGGAAAAAGTAGATATAACAACACAGCAACAAAATTCAATTGATATTTTGAAATTGATATGTATTTAATTGAGGCTTTTAAAAAATTAAGCACCGAAAATTGAAATGGGCTGTTAGAAAGGACGATTTTCTGTTCAACAATGTCCAAAGTGGAGAAGTTCCACCATGTAATTTATGTGGAAGAGTGTGTCTCTCCAGGGTTAGGCTGGTGAGTCATCTGAGACAACACAAGGATACAGTGTCAAATGCTACTGGCACTTAAGTATGTTTAATATGTAGTAGATCCTTCAGGCGTCTCAGAGGATCCTTCAGGAATCTCTTTAGACATTGTATGGCAAATGCTCTAGGAAAAGAAAAATTCTGAATTCAAACCTGTTAAAATCCACTTAAAAATTGATCTTGTGTGACATCCTGCTTGTGTGGAGGAGTTGATAAATACTTAGTTCGACCCTAACCAAAAGTGTCTAGCCACACTGAAGAGGCGTGAAATGCCGAAACACGTGTCTGTGGATGAATTATTAATATATGCTCCCATAAATTTGGTATGAGCTCTCTAATTGGTAATTTAAATTAACTCTCACTACTAAGCATATAAGCAATGATCGTTTCCCCAGAAATTTGATCTCTCAGTGACCGTAAAATACATAAACAAACCTATGTACTTAATAGTTTAAAAACACCAGTCCCCGCTACTGCTGTCAGTGGACGAGGGAATAAGATATCGGGCTACCATAAGGTCAATCTGAGTTCGACCCTAGCCAAAGATAGTTGTGTCTAGCCATACTGAAGAGGTGTGAAACGACGAAACACGTATCTGTGGATAACTTATTTATATATATATATATATATATATGTATATATATATAAAATCCAAAACAACCAGCAAATCATAGGAAGATTTTTTACTGGACCAATTCACTTAAAATTATCTAACATAGTATAAAGCAATTTTCCTTTCAATTTGCACCAGAATGATGACTTTTGTGGGGTCTGCATTTGTGCTGAATGTCATTTTTAATGATTGTTATAAGGGATTTAAAGATCTCTACAGGAGAGACATAAGGATATGCCATATTGACACAAACACGTGGGAGATAGTTGCAAAAAATAGGCGACCTAGCACCTTAACATTAAGCAAGGCACGGAGAGGGGTGAGGGAGAGTAGCCTCAACAGCAAAGAGAGCCAGAAAGAGGGAGAAAAGACAGCAGCCTTAGAAAGCATCACAGTTTGTGTGCATTTAGTTCTCCAAAGACTGTCACTCAGGAGTTGGCCTGTAATGTAATATTAGAATCCTTCACTCCATCCTGAATAGAAACATCAATAACATTATAGAATACTGTTCTAAGATCATCTAGTTTAAAATGAAATGAAAATATTACCAATAAAATTCAATGATAAAGTCACTGCTTCATCTGATAAATTCAAACAACTTCTAAAGGAGTTTAAGAAAAACAAAATTTCATGTGGGGATTGAAATAAAATTCAAATTAAAAAAATAATAAACTCCCATGAGCCTTCACTGGAAGAACCCTCCGAGCATGTTCAGGAAAAAAGACCCACTTCCGACTCCCAAGATAATCTCTCAGTCATTTTGACTTAGGCCATAACTGTTTCAAGTCACTACTACTGGCCAGAGAGAAATTTCCTTGCCATGGGTGGCTATGACCAGTGAATAAAGCCTAAATCATAAAACTACCTTTTATCTTTGTCTCTTCCTTCTTTCTTTTAATTTTTTTTCAGTGTGACCACCAAATAAGATGGGTTAAAATCAAATATAAAACCTAAAACCTCTTGCAACCCCACATTCAAAAACTTATAACCTTACATCCGTTCTTACATTTTTGAGGCGCTCTTGGTGTAATGCTTATCATCATATGAAATGGACACAGTGACCTGAGTTCAAATCCGCTGGGATGAAGCTGTTTGCATTTTCACATAACACTAATACCCTTGGGAAAGGTGGGAATCCAACAATTCTCCCTCCATCTATGGGTAAAATAGAAGAGCAGATTGGGCTCTTTAACCTTGGTATGGCAAATGGTCTAGGAAAAGGAAAATTCTGAATTCCAACCTGTTAAACTACTTAAAAATTTACCTTGTGTGATATCCTGCTTGTTTAGGGGATTAATAAATACTTATATATATATAAGGATATTTGCCTCTCATCCCACTTATGAGGGAATGACACAAGGACATTCTTATGTGGGCCCACCACAAGCCGAAGCTCATGGGTGGTAGGCACAAAAAAATATATATAAAAAAAATTATATATATATATATATATATATATATATATATATATTATGTATTTATAATCCAGCAAAACCAGCGCTAGTACCTTTGGAAAAGGTATGACCCCAACAATTCTCCCTCTAGCTATGGGTAAATAGTTGAGCATATTGGGCTCTTGAACTTTGGTATTGAAAACTTTGATATGGCAACCAATCTTGGAAAAGGAAAACTCTGAATACAAATCTATTAAATTTTGCTTCAAAATTGAACTTGTGACACATCCTGCTTGCACAGAAGAGTTAGGTAAATACATACATCTTACATTGAGAGCTTTTAATATTAATTATTGATGAGCACACACTTAGTTTCTTAGATTTCCAAAGCTTGATAATATGATGATAAGAATTAATACTAAAATCCAATGAAAAATACATTCTATCCGAGGGAAATCAGCTTATAGCATTTCACCATTCAATAAGAAATTGTAGAAAATCTGTTTAAAATCCTATTGGATCTGAAGATTTTATTAATTTGTTTATTATTTATTTACTGGGTATTGCTGGTCTTGTAGACTCCTTATGGCTCATAGGGCCACAGCCTGTGAGTGATGGGGCTGTGGTTTCTGCTAAGTAGAGTTGCTAGCCGCACATCCACTGATTCTGAATTCAGCTTTCCTCTCTCAGCCCTGTCTGCAAGGCTTACAATATGCTGACTGTACCCCCTTGCAGAGATGTAACATCCTCCCGCCAAAAGGGGTATGAGTATGACACTAAACTGTATCTGATGGTGAGGCTCCAGTTCAGGAGATCTGGGGTGTGTGGAGTACTCCTTCATTACCATTACTCCCAGGTCCACTCTGGAGTATCTGTTATGGGTAATATAGATCTGGTTAAAAATTATTCCTATTTGATAAAAACAAAACCTCTTAAGAATACTTAGAGACTTATCCCCTATCCTGGTTTGGTCATGAGGGGCACGACTCTAGCATGTCTTGGCCAGGTATACTTGAGCAGAACTGGAACCATGTAATGTAATGGTTAGATAGGAAATGGACTCGGTGACATGAGTTCAAATCCAGAATGAGACTGTTTGAATTTCACATAGCGCTAATACCCAACTATTCTCCCACCACCTCTGGGTAACTAGTAGGGCAGACTTGGCTGTTTAACCTTGTTATGCCAACCGGTCTAGGAGAAGGAAAACTCACAAACAAAAGAGGCTCTTTTTCATTAATCAAAACTACTCTGCGAGAAACTCCTTCCCTTCCTCTTCCTCCTAATCAAAAGAAAACAAACATAACCCTTACAACAGTTTCTATGATATATTTCAGTAGATTTCCACAGATATAGATATAACACACACTCTTTTTTTTTCTATATAGGAATGGTATTTAGGATAGAAAAGTGTACCATGTCTGTGATTAAAAAAGGGGAAAATAGAAGCAATGGAAGAAAGTCAGGAAAATATAAGAATCACAAATACTTGGGAATATTGGAAGCGGACACCATCAAACAAACAGATGAAAGAAAAAGTAAGAAAAGAGTACCTCAGAAGTACGAGAAAACTTCTAGAAACCACACAAAAATCTCGACAAGAAAATGCACCCCCTTCTTTTTTATAAATGGTACTAACTGCAATCTGTTATTAATAATAACAGCAGGTTTATAACTAGTCACTTTTATTAATTCCAAAATATCATGTAGCGAGAGGGGTGACTTCCATTGTGGAGCAAAGCGGGCGTGAACTTGTCTTGCTTGCAAGATTAGTGAAAAAGGAAAATATGGCTGCCTTGGCACTAAAATCTAAATAAGAGCGAAATCGAAGCCAAGAGACACAACGAGAGTAAATCTGCGCATATGCAAATTTTTCTCAGACCACTGTATATAAAACCAAGCTTTATTATATTTATTATAATTTATACAGGGGCTTTGTTAGAGTCGGAATAGTGTAACCATACAATAGTACTGTAATGTCTACAGCCTGAAAGAATTCTCGTTGAATAAATAAGTGTTATATATACTCCATTACTCGGGTGTATATAATCGAGACAGATAATAGATAGAGAGATAGAGATGATGGTATTGAAGTCAGTAAGTCTACTGTTAGTTTGAGTAACAGCAGCTAAGTACAACTTAAGCAGTGTCCAAGATAGTTGGTATATGTAGAAATCAAGAATGACCCATTCATAAATTTGGGTGATTTGGGTCATTCCATTCCTTGAATTCTGATTAGCTGCTTGACTGCTTGATTTGAATGACATTGTGGAGTCTTATATATATCCTGTCATTCTGCAGTAGACTTTGTGACATTCAGGTTTGTATTTAAGTTACAACCGTTTGTTGCCTTGTCTTCCCAGTTCGACGGTAATTGGAACTTTAATTATTCTTCAGATGGTTGATGATGGTCTTACTTTTTTAACTCTGCTTCTAGTTCTTTGTCTAGGTCAGCCACCATCTAATCTGGTTAGGCTTACTTCTCTTCAGGGCTGGTTTTCTTTGTTGATTCTTCTTCATGCTGGGCTGGTCATTGTTTTTAATATTCAATTAACAAACAAGACTTGGTTGTTTTATGATAATAGAGCTTTATTTTCAGAACCCAGCCCATGATCATCCGCCATGGTGAGACAACCCACCAGAACTGACAATAGTGTCTGTGTTCCTCAGAAACCAGGTCGAATCTAATCTAAAACCCAAGCGTCTGTAATGGCACATTTTCAAGGGGTCAAATCAAAAGTTTATTACCCATCAACAACTGTTGGGTAACTTTCCATGGACCCTGTCATTTCAAGTCTAATGGATTCTATTCAAAATTCTAACTACAGGTACATTCATAATTTATAAGCTGCTTATAAATCATGTAACATAAGTAAATAAATAGATAAATAAAAATCTTTCCAAATATTTTATCTTCCCATCCATTTAGTTCCAGGAATGCATATGATATTCTTTCTCATTGGAGCTGTAACAATATCATTATCCCTTTTGAAGACAACATCCTACAATGTATATATATATATATATTACTGGAAATGCAAACTTAGAAAAATAGGAAAAAGAAAAAAGAAAAAAAAAAGAAAGAAAAAAGAAAAGAAAAAAAGAAAGAAAAAGAAAGAAAAAAAAGAAAGAAAGGTAAATGAAAATGATTCAATGAATCCCCGTGGGAGTAAAAAGCTAAAAAGTAATTTAATTTTTCTTTAATCATTTTTTGGTTTTTGTTTTGAAAATTAATTTTACATTTCAGTAGCTAGAGCTTTTAAAAAATCTCTTGCTTTCCTTTTACAGCTCGTCTTTCTTGCAGTCGGTGCTTTTGTGAAGTACAAAGTGATTATTTCTAATCACGATCCACATAGAGCCACAACAGATTTTATACTTCAAAGTAGTTGAAATGCATAAACATTGATGGCTTGATATGATTGAGGAAAATAATCATTTTGTAAAATGTGTTTTATATTTGATGTTAAATAAAATTTCTTCAAAAGCAAAGTCTGCTAATAGGCGTACAAGGAGAAATCAACAATCAGAAACTATGATTGAGATAAACTAGAGTGAGTCAAAAGTTTTGCAATATTTTGGAATGTGCATACATGGAAAAATCAAGTTATAATTTCACCTTGTATGCATGTATCAAAATATTGCAAAACTTTTGACTCACCCTAATGACTGAATTATACAAGTACAAGTCAAAAGTTTTGTGCATACAAAGTGAAATTAATGTAACGTGGTGGTATCTGTTGTATTCACAATACCCAAAGCTGATATAAGTAACGTAGCGGTATATGTTGTATAGCGGGTCTCGTCCACGTGCCTCCAAATTCACGACTCTAAAAAGGCGTTCTGCACGTGGCGGTCATCTTGTTGATAAAAAAAAGTACAATGCGAGAAATATATCTTCACAAGCTGCTTAAACTTTTATTTCCAGGTTGGGCTCGTCTCATGGGTTGTGTTGGAGAGGAGGAAAGGCAGAGAGACAGGGAGAGAGAACTATTAAATTACTGTAATCCCACACGGGACCAAGGGCAGGTCTTAACCCTACGCTGTCCCAAATCAAAAAGAGACCGGTACCTTTCTTCGTTGTTCCACGTCACCACCCGAAACTTCCGGTTGACACTCAATTCTCCATTCGGGGGTCACGCCCTGGTCAAATCATTGTTCATCCTGTTTTGTGCTCATCACTGTTTTTTAAACCTTTACTATCTCTTATTTCTTCTTCCTCCTTTTCTAATATAGTAGTTCTTGCTCAGGAAAGTCTCCATCTTGTTACATTAACAATGTGAGTTATTCTACGGTGAGTCAAAAGTTTTGTAATATTTTGTGCATACAAGGAGATATCAAGAGATTTTTATATTAGGGTGAATCAAATGTTTTGCAATATTTTGATATGTGCATACAAGGAGAAATGATACAATGAATCCCGTGGGAGTAAAAAAAAATGATTGAGTTATTCTACAGCGAATTAAAAGTTTTGCAATATTTTGGAATGTGCATACATAGAAAAATCAAGTTATAATTTAGCGACAGTGTTGTGTAAACATGGTAGCTATGCTGTCGGGAACTTAAGTTCCTGGTAAGGCCACCGAAGGCAGACTAGTCTGGCACACAGTGGTATTATGACCACAACTCAGCCAAAGGGGCTCTAGTGAAAATTCCAAGACGCATCTGCACTGGAAACTGGCAGTTACTATTGGTCCTCTTGTTCCTGCGTCTGTTGGATAATCTGTGGCATACAAGAGTATCTGAATGCAGGGTTTTGGGAACCACTTGCATGCTTCCAATTCACAAGATACTCCATCTTTGGAATCAGTGTATTCAGTGGATGGAGCCAACTCAACCCACCTTGGATGAATGCTGCTACAAGAAGAAGTGTAGTTGTCACCTGAACAAAATTGGCAAAAGCATCTGAAGCTGCTGAATTTTGCCTCACATTACAAAAATATTGCAAAGCTTTTGGGGTTAAATCGAACTTAACGGACCTAAATTCCACCATCATATGTCACCCCGCCAAAAGAAAAAAAATACCAAAAATTAGGGAATTAACCAAATTTAATGAAATTTTCAGTGTTGATATATTAATGAATAAAAGATATAATGCACCAGTTATATTATTTAAAAACATTTACATATTTTCAGGTCAGTTAACTTTGAACCACGTATCTTTGAGGAGTAACACAGATTCTCAAAGATACGTGGTTCAAAGTTAATTGACCTGAAAAAATGTAAAATATCTTTTATTGATTAATATATTAAAACTGAAAATTTCATTAAATTCTGTTAATTCCCTAATTTTTTTCTTCTTTCGGTGGGGTGACATACGATGGTGGAATTTAGGTCCTTTTGTTTGATTTAACTTCTTTTTAACTTGATTTTAGCCGAATTGTATAAACATTGATGTATTGATATGATTCAGCAAAAAAATTAATCATTTTGTAAAATGTGTTTTTTATTTGATATCAAAGGAAATTCTTCAAAAGGAAATCAGCTGATAGACATACAAGGTGAAATCAACAATCAAAACCTATGATTGATTTATATTTTGATGGTCCTACAAATGACGATTTCCAGTTTATGAAGGAGAGAAGAAAGTTTATTCAATTAAGGAAGCTTGAAATATTGCACTGTCAAAGCTAAAAATATCAGTTAAAATTTTTTTTCTAAACTAAAGATCATCATCATCATCATCATCATCATGTTGCACTAGCAGCATGGATATCCATGACAAGCTCTCGCCAACTGTCCCTATCATTCATCGCTCCCGGAGGTCCTCTGTGCAGCATCCAGTATCCGCGTAGAGTTGGTCTATGTACGTCTTTGCTGGACGGCCTACTCTAGCATGCCCATGTGATGGCTTCAACAGAAGAACGTCACTAATGAGTTCATCCTTGCTTCTCCAGCAATGCCCAGCATGTCTTGTTTGTCTCACACGGATGGTTTGTGTGATATGGGGGCAGGTGGCCGTACAGCTGTTTTCTTGTGGGGTGTTGCTTCCACATCTTGTTTAAGATTGCATATATCTTTATTATATTATTTATTTATATATTCTCTAGGTGCTTTGTTAGTGTCCAAGTAGTGCAGCCATACAGTAGTACTGATACAACTATAGAAGGATTTTCACTTTTTTTATTTATTGTAGAATATTGTACAATCAAATGAATCTTATTAGGTATTATTTATTACCAAACTCTACAGCACTTAAATTCTGCAACTAAAAGTATGAATATGCTGCAGTCCAACAATATTTACACCTATATATATTTATGCAATTCTATTTTTAGTTTGATAGCTTCAATGCTTTAGAGTTTGATAATGAATAATACCTAATAATATCCGTTTTGATTGTATAATGTTCCACTAGAAATAATAGCTTAGAATCAAATTAATTTAAAAAGATCATTGGTAGTGTATTTATTTATGGGTGATGTGTTATATATATATATGTGTGTTATATATATATTTAGCAACCCCTCTGCACAAGCAGGATGTGACACAAGGTCAATTTCTTAAGCAGAGTTCTTGATTAAAACCTCTTAAATTAAGAGTTTTTCTTCTCCTAGACTGGTTGCCTAACAAGATTAAGGAGACCAGTCTTCCCTAATATTTTCCCATAGCTGGAGGGAGAATAGTTGGATTCATACCTTTCCTAAGGTTATTAGCAATATGTGAAAAGCGAACAGCCTCGTCCAGGATTTGAACTTGTGTCCCTGTGTCCATTTCATACAACGATAACCATTACACTATGCACCTCCATATATCATACATATATATATATATATATATGTGCATGCATGTATGTGTGTATTGTTTGGAATAAGTAGTATGGTTGATTTTGATTTTTGAAGAGTTTATTTTATATATATATATATATATATATATATATATATATAAAAGGGCAATTGGTATGTATGTATGTATGTCTCGGTAAAACAACAAAAATAAAACAAGTAATGACAGAGTAAATATATATACACATTAAATATCACCTTGATTTTTGTGAAAAATTTATGAAGATTTAGTTTATATTCAAAAATACATACATACATATATATATATATATATATATATATATATATATATAGATAGATAGATAGATAGATAGATCTAAAATAGAATAGCATAGACACAGAGTCAATAGCAATCAGTGACTTAGGTTCTTACCTATGTGATCATTAAACCAAACTTGATCTGATGATTCCATAGGCAATAAACAGACAATTGCCAAGCACTTTTGATTCTGTGTCTATGCTATTCTATTTAGATCTATGAGGGAGAGTCAAAAATTATCTGCACTCTTGTTTTATGGAAGCCAGGGTTATCATGGATGATTTGATAGGTAGAACCATGACTAATGTACAGAGAACAAGCTACCTCATCAATGATAACTTGACAGTTCCTCATTACCATCTGAAGCTTGCTGAATCTTCTCATCAGTAGTGGAGGTTGATTGGCATCCTGCTCCCTCTTCATGCATTACGCTTGGGAGGCCACTTTGAAACTTCTCTATCTGCTTATACACATTTCTATCTGGTAATGCACTGTCCCTGTATTGGGTTAAAAGCCTCTGATGAATTTCAGCTCCCGACACTCCTTCCAACCAGAGAAATCGGGTCACTGCTCTTTGTTCTTTCTTAGTGTATACTGTTAGTAGAGAAACCATGTTTACACTGTAAAGTGCATAATCAGGCTTAAACTTTGATCATGTGACAACTATAAACACACATGTGCAGAATGTAGTGTGACAATGATAAAGATATGTTATGGTGAAAGTGTGGATAATTTTTGTCTCTCCCTCATAATTATCCTCTATCACCAATAAAAGCAAGTAAAGTTGTCGGGGTGGCCTAAAGTTGGTATCAGCCAGACAGAGAAGGAGTCTATCCACTTTTCATTGCTGCTTGACCAAGGAGATTGTCTTGGTGTCTGAAGTGGAGTACCACACCTACTATCAGCTCCTTACTTTACCACACAGATCCGTGTGCCACTCATATACTGAGTTGGCAAGGGCCGGTATCGAACCTGGAACCTTGTGGTTCCAAGGTGAATGCTCTACCGAGTGAGCTAAACCAGCCCTTGGGCACTATTTATTTATAGATATACCAAACTAGATTATATATATATATATATATATATATATAAGCAAAACCTACTTGAAATAAGTGATTTTAAGTGGAGGGAAATTGATTCATTTTGTGGTCTCTTGGGAGAGCAAGTATTCGTTCAACAGACATTAACATTTGAAATGAGAAATTCTTGTGGAAAGTAAACTATAAAATATTACATACAAGTAAAATATAAAACATAAAAAAGAAACAAAGTAAATGAATTATGTAAACACTAATGTCGGTATAATCAGAAAAATGCTTTTGAATAAGTAATGTAAATACAAAATAAATAAACAATCAATTGAATGACCTATTTTGTTTTTTTGTTTTTTAAACTAAAAGTTCATCTCAAGGCTATTAAAAGTAATAAGAACAATATAAGAATAGTTTTAGAAGTGCTTCGACCAGTGGAAAACTTACAGGAATAAGTGTGTTGAATATAAAAAAGGGACTATTTTGAAGAAAATGAATGTTCCCTTTATTGTTCTTTTATTGACAAATAAAGCTCAAGTCTGATACATTTTGGGTTATATAGTTTTAGTACTGTAGAATTTGGTAATAGATTATGTAGGAATAGCTGCCTACAGTCTATGAGGAACAAAATATAAGTTCACAGAATGTAATGACGAAAGGGAAAGCACATGTACTTTTAACCTTATTTATTCACATATAAACTCAACAACAGTCAATATAACAAGTACTTAGGGGCAGTACTTACAGTTCATATATCTCCCTCGTTGAGGGGGTGTCAGGTTGAGTCTTCAGTTGTTACTCCCTCACTGAGGGGAAAGTTCCTTCAGTCACAAGAGACTGAGACAAGAGCTCATTTCTACGAGGCTCACACGTTGGTACCAAAACCGTAAAGAGGGTTCTTCACTCAACCTGACAAGGGACGTTACCTTTTCTACTTACTGTCCCTGAAGGCACATGAGAGTTCTAGTCCCTACAATTATAACTAATAATATCCATTTTTATAGTATAATGTTCCTCTAAAAATAATAGATTAAAAAAAATTGTAGAGTGTGTACCAATTAAGTATTAAGTATGCTCATCGCTGCTTAACTTCGATGTTCTAGACCATGACTTGACCATAATCAAATTCAGTGGATTGTTCCAACAGCTCGGACTATGATTGGTATCACTGATTGGTATTCATATTCCATAACATTTTTCAGTTCTCGTGCAAGGTCCAGGTCTTCAATTTTCTTTACTTTCACTTAACAGCATGCTAGAATTGCAAATTCTCCCAGCTGTCAAGTACTTTTTTCTTGTTAACTATGATTGGTATCACTATCAACTTCATGTTCCATAACTTTTCATAACTCTCTAGCAAGTTCCAGGTATTTGTCCAGTTTTTCACCTTCCTTTTGTTTTACTCTGTGATCTGCTGTAACAAAAGTTTATTTGTTAACAAGTTCATTTCTTCTTGATGACAAAACTAGGTCTGGTCTTTTGTTTGGGATTAGGTAATCTGTTTTTATCTCAGAATCCTAGAAAATATCATGTTTCATTTTCCTGGACAGATTCTGGTCTGTGCATGTACCATTTTTCAGTAAAATTCAGTCTTTTGCATAGTTCCCAGTGGATCAACCTCACCATCCAGTCATGTCTGCTCTTGTACTTCTTATGAGCCAAGTTGCTGCATTCACTTATTATGAAGTTGATCATCTCATCTTCCTCCACTTTTCTATCCTAGTCTTCATGCATTATCACCTAATTTTTGTGGAGAAAAGACGCCAAAAATTTACAAAGCAGAAATTGAAGATACAAATATTTTTGTTCAAAAAAGCCTATTTTATCTCAATAACTGATTTATCAGGGAGTATAAATGTTACATAATTCATGGGTAGCCTATGAATTATGTATGTAAGTGTAGCTAGAATTTTTGAATAAAAAAATTTGAAGATTCAAAATCGGAGGGGGTTAAATGGAAAATTACTGTTAGCCATTATAGTTATGATTGGCAGGTAATGACCTGTACTTGACCCCCCAACTTCTACCAAGGAAGGGCATGGGAAAAGAAACTGAGTTAGTTAAGCAGATCTCGGCTGTTAGTCAGAAGGAGCAGACACAGGGGTCCCTTGCTTCTAAGATGCCGACTTCTCATCACACGGTTAGAAACCCTTTTGGGCTGTGGGTTCTTAATAAAGAATAAAAAACAACAAAGTCTTGCTTGTTTATTGCAAACAAGGGATTAGCAGACACCCAGCTCAGAGAAGAAATCTGCCCAGAGCAAGATGGTGGCTGACAAACTAAAAACAAGCAGAAAAGTAAGAACCCATCTCATCCTCTCCTTATCTCACCTCTCATCTACACCATTTATATGCTCGATATGAAGCGGGTACATAACATAAACATCTTAGTAACTCTTGAAATCAATATTTTATTTAGATCTCTAAAGCTGTTATCGAATTAAAAACAATTCAGTGTATTTATATGGCAAAGTATCAAGTAGTATTGGTAGGCTCAATCTTGACCTAGCACCAAGAAAGTATCTTTTTTTAGAAAGACTTATGAAAATCTTTTGTATGACCAATGGACAGTGAGTCAGCAACAGATAAAATCCAGTTTGATCTTTGGTTGTGGGAAGTGTCTCAGTTGGACAAAGCAGCAACTGAAAGATCAGAGCCAGTTGTGTCCAACCATAGTTTGCAGTGAGTCATCTGCAAGGCTAACATATATGATAGCCATTTGAGTCTTTATTGTGAATATTCTGATAATGCATTGGACTTGTGAATATTCAGATTTTTGTTGGACTTAGGAATATTCTGATTTGCATTAGATTTGTAAATATTCTGATTTTGTGTTGGACTTCTAAATATCCTGATTTATGTAGGAATTCTGAATATCCTTATTTGTGTTGGACTTCTGAAATCATATGCGTTGGATATTCTGATTTATGTTGGATTTGTGTTGGACTTCTAAATATCCTGATTGTGTTGGATTTGTTCGTGATTTGTGTTGGATGAATATCCTGATTTATGTTGGACTTCTAAATATCCTGATTTGTGTTGGATTCTGATTTGTTTTGGACTTCTGAATATCCTGATTTATGTTGGATTCTGTGAATAATCCTGATTTATGTTGGACTTCTGAATATCCTGATTTGTGTTGGACTTCTAAATATCCTCATTTATGTTGAACTTCTGAATATCCTGATTTGTATTGGACTTCTGAATATCCTGATGAATATTGGACTTCTAAATATCCTGATTTATGTTGGACTTCTAAATATCCTGATTTATGTTGGACTTCTAAATATCCTGATTTATGTTTAACTTCTGAATATCCTGATTTGTGTTGTACTTCTGAATATCGTGATTTGTGTTGGATTTCTGAATATTCTAATTTGTGCTGGACTTCCAAATATCCTGATTTATGTTGGACTTCTGAATATCCTGATTTATGTTGGATTTCTAAATATCCTGATTTATGTTGGACTTCTAAATATCCTGATTTATGTTGGATTTCTGAATATCGTGATTTGAGTTGGACTTCTAAATATCCTGATTTGTGTTGGATTTCTAAATATTCTGATTTATGTTGGACTTCTAAATATCCTGATTTGTGTTGTACTTCTAAATATTCTGCATTACCTCGCATAATTTATAAATCAAGTTTAATTTTATTCACTATTCTTATACCTATTGTCAGCCAGTCTACACATTTCTATATCATTCACTTTTAAAGATAATTTATTGTTCTATTCTTTTCGTTTAAATACGTCCTATTTTTTATAACAGAGTTTATTTCTACCTTTTCTTTTTCCTTCTTTTTTTCTCTCTCTCCTTTTGTTTCTTCATTCCCTCTTCCTTAGTTTTTTCTTCCTTTCTTATTTCTAAATATACATCCTCCTCATCTCTGGTTGCTTTTAAGAATTAATATGTAACAAAATTAGCAAGGATCTTATTTTCACCTTCTCAAATTTTTTTTCTGGATTAATTTATAATAGTTATTGATTTTCCACTTCTTGATTTTTTCTAAAAGGAGTCTTTCATCAAATATTAAATTCTTTATTGAAATATTTTTTCACCCTTTATTGTTACTGCATGGCACGTATTCACAAAAACAAACATCCTTTGTCAAATTTATGTCAGGATACGGCTCTCTTTCTTTGCATGAGATGTCTCTTTCTTATATGCAACAAAAGTGCACCTAAAGACATAACAATGCTGAACTATGGAGGCACAAGGTGTAACGTTTATCAAAATAGGAAATGAACTCAGCAACCTGAGTTCAGATCCTAGTAGAGGCTGTTTGCATTTTACATACTGCTATTACTGTTAAGAAATGTATGCATCCAATTATTCTCCTTCCAGCAATGGGTTAATAGTAGTGGTCTTTAACCTTGGTATGGCAACCAATATAGGAGAAAAAAAAAAACTCAGAATTCCAACCTCTGTATTACCCTCTGGGAAGGTGCATTAGGAGTTATATATATATGTATGTGTTAAATATGTATTAAAATAATTATGTATTTATTAAAACTTGTTTTAAAAAACAATGAGAACTGTTGCATGTTCAAATTTTGAGTGTATTTATTCTATTTTATGACGATTTTGGGTAATCAGCAGTGACGTAATTTTTGTTACAGTCAAAACCGGAAGCGAATCTCCATTATTAATAGATATTGGACTTGAAATCAAATAACTATACAAAAATGAATGATTATTATAATTAAATAGAAATAGTTACTTGAAACCATATAACTGTTGTTGTTGTTTATTGATTTTAACAGCATATCAACCCGTCTGGGGTTATGTCATGCCTAACGATTAGGAAGTGATACATATCGTGTATTTATATTTATACTTTTTAGTAATTGGTTTTAAAAAATGGTTAGCATTATTGGCGATTATGTTGTATGGTATTGATTTGTTTCATGTCTATATTCTATGGTATAATTTTATTTCTCCCAAAAAAGAGAGGATATCTTCCATGGTGACATTTTCAAACAGATTTTTCATATTGTTTGCTTTAAATAATGTTTTCTGATGTGAGCAAGAAAACTGCATTCCATGAATAAGTGTTTAACTGTCAAAGGTGTTTGACATGTTCTACATTGTGACTGTTGTTCATATAATTGTGTCTAAATCAATAGGGTTACTTAAAACTATATAACTATATAATGGAGGTGCATTGTGTAATTTTTATTGTTGAATGAAATGGACTTGGTGACATGAGTTCAAATCCAGGATGATACTGTTTGAATTTCAAATACCTTGGGAAAGGTATGCATCCAACTTTTCCTCATCCAGCTAGCCAACCAGTCTAAGAAAAGGAAAACTCTGAATTCAAACCCGTTAAACCCTGCTTAAGAAATTGACCTTGTTTCACATTCTACTCGTGCGATGAGATTGGGTAAATATATTTATAACTATATAAGTCGTCGGGGTGGCCTAAAGTCAGTATCAGCCAGACAACGAGGGAGTCTATCCCCTTTTCACTAGCGCTAGACCAAGGAGATTATTTTTAGCATCTGAGGTGGAGTGCCACACCTACCATCAGCTCCTTACTTTACCACACAGATCCCTGTGCTACTCATAGGCTGAGTTGGCGAGGGCCGGTATCGAACCAGGAACATTGTGGTTTCTAGTCAAACTCTAGTGTGTCTATGAATCAATAGAATACTAAAAAACTACGTGACTATTGAAAATTATTAGTATTAGATAAGAATAACTGAAACTATATAACTTGCTGTAGCATCATTATTTGGTTGATTGGTTGTTTTTTACAGCATGTCAACCCTTGTTGGGTTATTTAATGCCAAAGTCTTTTCATGCAATTACATGGCTTCAAGTAAGTAAAAAAGTAAAGTCGTCGGGGTGGCCTAATATCGGTATCAGCCACACAGCGAGGGAGTCTAACCCCTTTTCACTAGTGCTAGACCAAGGAGATTATTTTAGCATCTGAGGTGGAGCGCCACACCTACCATCAGCTTCTTACTTTACCGCACAGATATCTGTGCTACTCATACGCTGAGTTGCGAGGGCGGTATCGAACTAGAAACCTTGTGGTTTTAGCCGAACACTCTACCGACTGAGCTAAACCTGGCCCATAATTACTTGTAAACAATTATTGCTTCAAGTAACTACACTTAATATTAATAATCTATACACAATTATGGGTTGGTTTTGCTCAGTTGATAGAGCATCTGCCTTGGGATCCCAAGGTTGTGGGTTTGATATCCGTCCTAGCCATCTCAAGGCATGAGTAGCACAGCTTGGATCTGTGCAGTAAAATGGGGAGATGGAAGTAGGTGAGGTGCTCCACCTCAGATAAAATAAAAGTCTAGGGCTAGTGAAAAGGGGATAGACTCCCAACAGACCACTCTGTTGATTTTTTTTAATATGATTTCAAGTAACTATTCTTATTTAATTTTTTGTTAATCCACAGAAGCTTTAAAAAATTGTTTATAATAATTGTTTATATTAGTTGCTTGAAACCCTATAATTGCTTAAAAGAAAACAGGCTTTGGCATCAAATAAAAAAGGTTGACATGCCTTAAAACCAACCAACCAACCAGCCAACCAAAATATATGAATATGTAGCAGTCAAAAAACAAGTAAACCCTAGGCACTGCCAAAAATCATCTGCTTTTCATTTTAAAAACAAATTAAAATTAATTAAATCGAATATTTAAGGTCAAAGATGAAAAGTAGTAACATAATAAGCATCAGTAAAAAAAAAAATTCAAAATAATATTACACATGTAATTTATTTTTAATACATTTTAAACTATTTTTTGCTCAATTTTACTTAAATATGGCCGTAAAATGCTGTCTAATTTGACAAAATCCGTATTTTACAAAATAAATTTACCTCCCCCTGATTGAAAAAAAAATTACCAAAAATCAGGGAATTATCCGATTTTAATGAAATTTTCAGTGTTGATTTATCAGTGAATAAAGTAATGCATTATAAATTCATTTATTGAGTAATCAACACTGTAAATTTCATTAAGATCGGTTATTCCCCGATTTTTGGTAAATTCTTTTCAATCGGTGGGGTTAAATTTGTTTTGTAAAACACAGATTTTTCGGCAACTTTGGCAGTGTCTAATAAACCCTTATGTATATTTATGCAATTTTAGTTTTTATTTCAGGATAATTTCAAAACATTCACTAGATATGTTGTCTCACATTTCAGTATAGTTTTGGTTGGTTGGTTGTTTGGTTGGTTAGATTTTACAGCATGTCAGCCTTTATTGGGTTATTTTATGCTGAAGACCTTTTTGTTTTATTCATTCTTGTTAAGTATTCAAATTTTTTTCTAAACTCAATTCTTTTTAAACCCACATTTTAAAAGTCATTTTTTATCTATTTAACCCATTGATGGGTCCATAACAGGTACTATCACTCCGGGTCAGAGTAGACTTTGGATTAATAGCAATGAAGGGGTACTCCATACTCCTCAGAGCTCCAGAATTGGAACTTCACCACTAATGCAGTTTAACGTCATACCCAGGACACTAACATCCTCAGCCACTGCCTTGTAGTACATATATGATAAAAAAGGGTTGGGAGTTTGCCAGTAAGAGCAATAAGGTCAGGACAATCAAATAGGTTTTAGGGCTTGATGTCACCAGCCAATTGATCGGAGGGGACATCACTGACTTCCTGTGTAGCATAAGTATGAGCCAAAGTGATGTGTTGCATATCATGGACTGCTCAGCCACCAAGATTCTGTCCTTGGCCAAATGGTGGCCCCATTGGATGGATTTTACCTCTTTACAGAGGTGCAGTTGGTGTATTCTACTGCCCTAGCCAACAGGGTGGGTTAATTTTGGGAAGAATCAGTTTGTGTGGAACTTATGTTCTTGGTACCAGTTCTGCACAACCAGCTTCATATTATCCCTCCTGACATGCAGATACATATTTCTCTCTAATTTTTACCCAATCTCTTGTTTTAAACATTAACTGCTCAGCCACAAAGATCTCTCTCGGTCAAAAGGTAGCCCCATCGGATGATTTTACCCCTCTGCAGCTATCAGTTTGTGGTACCAGTTCTACACAAACAGCTTCATATTATCCCTCCTGACATGTGGATACATATTTCTCTCTAGTTTTTACCCAATCTCTGTTTTAAACATTAACTGCTCAGCCACCAAGATTCTGTCCTCGGTCAAAAGGTAGCCCCATTGGATGGATTTTACCCCTCTGCAGAGGTGAATATGTATACAGCCAACAAGGTGGGTTAATTTTGGGAAGAATCAGTTTGTGGTACCAGTTCTGCACACCAGCTTCGTATTTTCCCTCCTGACATACGGATACATATTTCTCTCTAACTTTTACCCAACTCCTGCTTTAAACATTAACCAAAACAAATTGGCAATTGTCTTCTCTCTCGTTTTTTTCCCCCCTCGTTACATGCATCCATACGCAGTGAATTTCTATATCTTTACAAAATTATTGATTACCCTGACATTGTGATGAGTGTCATCTGTGAGAGAATTCCTTATTTCTAAAAACACACTTTGAACGAGACTAATAAAAGTAGATTGAATCAATAATTCCTCGGAGGTGCGATGAAGGACAAGATACATGGGCGTTTTTTTCTTTCTTTAATTCCTATCTTTGTCTTTTTTTCCATTTTTATTTTTGATGCCTGGAAAGTCATTTATATTTATTAGACAGACAGATACATTAGGAATATTATTCAGCTGATGGTATTACTAATAAAACCTCTCTTATGAAATGCACAATGACAATTTCTATTCACTTGCCATGGGCATCTGCTGCCACAATTTCCAGTTGTGGGTAGAGAGGTAGCGTGCAAAAGGATATATTTTAAATATATACGACGGTGAGTCAAAAAGTAATGCCATTTTGTTTAGAACATGTATAATTACCAACACAGGAACATGTATCATACATCAAAATTAAGCTGATCCTCTGTAGATCACATCCCTACTCCTCAACATAGTCACAGTTTCTCTCAATAGCAATGTTCCACCTTCGAATGAGAGCAGATTTCACTTCCTCATCATTGGAATAATGCTTGCCTCTCAAACACTCTTTCATGGGGCCGAAGAGATGATAGGGATTTTTCCAGTGATGAGGAGGAGAAATCTGTAGTGAAGAAGAGAAATCTGTAGTGAAGAAGTGGCTGAAAGAACAATTTTACAGTGCAGGGATACATGCTCTCATTCGAAGGTGGAACATTGCTATTGACAGAAATGGTGATTGTGTGGAGAAGTAGGGATGTGATCCACAGAGGACCAGCTTCATTTTGATGTATGATACATGTTCCTGTGTTGGTAATTATACTGTCCTAAACAAAATGGCATTACATTTTGACTCACCCACGTGTTACTGATACCTCTGTTGTGCAATAGCATTCCACTCATAGAGAAGGTGCTACACTCATTTGCAGTGTAAGTATATATGATTCTATGATAAAGTGGCCGCCTCCCACCACTAGTGAACTTGGTGCTCGGCAGTGTGACCAACAATTAAGGGTCATGCATGTGAACTCTTGTGGTATGAATTTACCCAACCCATATGCTGTGAGTGGGAAGGGACACAAGGTCAATCTTTAAGCAGAGTACAGCTGGTTTGAATTCAGAGCGTTCCTTTTCTTAGACCAGTTGCCATACTAAAGTTAAGGAACCTGTTCTGCCCAGCTATTTACCCATACATGGAGGAGAATAGAGGGTTTCACGGCCTTTCAAGGAGATTAGAGCTATGTATAATGCAAATAGCCTCATCCAGGATTTGAACTCTGGTTGTCAGATCCATTTTCTATGACATTAACCGTTATGTCACAATTACCCCCATAGTTAGAAACAAGTATGTATGGAAGCTGCACAAGAATGCTGCGTGCAGTCTTGAACAAGTCGTGGAAACAGCATCCCACAAGGAAGCAGCTGTACGGTCACTTGCCCGCCTTCTCACAAACTATCAGAGTGAGACGGACAAATCATGTAGGACACTGCTGGAGAAGCAAGGATAAACTGGAGCACCCAGCAAGGACCTACATTGACCAGCTATGTGAAGATCCTGGTTGCTCGCAGAGGAGCTGCCAGGTAAATTGAATGATAGGGAAGGTTAGCGAGAGATTGTCATGGATATCCATGCTGCATGTGCGACATGATGATGATGATGTATTTAGCTAAACCATTTTGCCACTGGCAGGATGTGACATAAGGTTAATTTTTAAGTGGAGCACAGCTAGTGTGAATTTAGTGTTTTCCTTCTCTTAGACTGGTTGCCATTCAAGGCTAAAGAGTCTAGTGTGCCCTATTATTAAAATCATTTGCTAAATACCACAGGATTGCTTACAAATAAATATACCTCTAATAAATGGTGGAGAGATAATAGTTGGCTTTATAAACTTTTCTAATGGCATGTGAAATGCAAACAGCCTCATTCAGGATTTGAACTCATCCCACCATGTCCACTTTCTTTGGCAAGAAATCTTACGCTTATAAACAAATATATTAATAAAAAGTTTTTTTTTTTTTAAAGAAGTTCAACAAAAAAATATTTTTTCACCATAAATTATATATATCTAATGATAAATTGTGTGGTGCTTAACTTCTTGTGGGGGTTTATCAAATAAGTTGAAGGCATGTGACAAAATGGTTTGTTGTAGGAAGTGGACTCATCAACCCGAGTTCAAATCCTGGTCAAGGCTATTTGCATTTCACATGGCACTAATACCAATAACTTGGGAATTGTAATGAATCCAACTAATCTTCCTCCAGTTATGGGTAAATAGTTGGGCAGACTGGGCTCTTTAACCTTAGGCAACCAGTCTAGGAGAAGGAAAACTCTGAATTCAAACCTGTTAAACTTTGCTTAAGAAATTAACCTTGTATCACATCCTACTCATGC
Organism: Doryteuthis pealeii; assembly: GCA_023376005.1. NCBI lineage: Eukaryota > Metazoa > Mollusca > Cephalopoda > Myopsida > Loliginidae > Doryteuthis > Doryteuthis pealeii. The sequence goes on from CM042141.1 coordinate 12,072,026, forward strand.
AGAGGGTTTAGTAAATATGTATATTAAATAACTTCTAGATAAATCAAATAAGCAGACCCCTAAGACTCATAAGTTGAACCCTGCCTAGTAATATAGAGACAATCCTTAGACCACCTGGCACCAACCACCTCATTGGATTTTGATAGTTTTTTCAAGATTTTTCCAGTTTCCTCAAGATTATTGTATGAGCTTTAAACTAAAACTATAATCTTATATAATATAATAATGATATATATATATATATATGTATATATATAATCCAAAAGTCCAGAGAAGAAATCTTCCTTACGACACAAGAGTTTTATTTAAAAAAAACCTGTCGCAGAGCTCAATGTGAGTTCTTAATGTTAGAGTCACAGAGCAAATATATAAGTAAAGAAATAACAAAAGACTTAGAGATTTAGCTTTATAGTCTATTTCAGCTCCCTGAAAAAGACTATTAGTGAAATCAATTGACTATTTGATATGATTGTTTTTTTTTTTTTTTTTTAATGGCATATCAAGCCTTTTCAGGTCATTTAATGTTGAAAGGACTCAGATTGCTTACAGTACCCGCTTTTGCTTAAGTGGCTATTAGATATGTTTTTGGTATAAATATTTTTCAAAGTAGAAATGCTCATTGTCATGATACCATTTTGTACTCTAAGATGTGGGTGAGCAAACTAATCATGTTTATATGTTATGGGGAAAAATATCACGAATCATGGTTTGACATATTCAATCAGAAATCTAAAAGAATTGACACGGAGTCATTGGTTTGAGTATAAAAGAGAAAAAAAGATATGAAGTCAACATTTTTCAAGATATCAGTGACACCAAGTTCAAAGGAAGAAAATATTCAAAATGGAACATTCAAAAAAAAAAAAAAAGATGAATTAAAAGAAGAATATGAATTTCTTATAATCAGAATAGCAGTTCCCCTTTGTTAATATTTCCGGTTTTGCTTGATAACTTAAAAAAAAATATTTTTTAAGATTCTTTTTTCATTTTTTTATTTTGCTAATCTTTGTTTGATGAATGAAATTCAACTGAAAATAAATGTAAAACACGAAGTAAACAAATCCTACGCACTCATTCTCAGCATTTTCACTATTCATCAACAAACATGTAAAAGTCCCTTGCTACATACTACAGGACTGCTTATAGATAGGCATAGCTCAACTATTATTTTTTTATAAAAAGTTAATATTCTTATTAACCAAAAATACCAGAATTTTATTAATCATCATCATCATCATCATCAAGATGTGCTGATAATATGTATTGCCATGATTCTCTCTCTCTCTCTCTCTCTCTCTCTCTCTCTCTCTCTCTCTCAGCCATTGCTCTTGGCAAGTCATTTTTTAAGTGGAGTAAAGCTGGTTTGAATTCAGAGTATGCTAACTCCTAGCCAGTTGCTATTTGAAGAAACCAGTCAATCCAACTATTTACCCATAGCTGGGAAAGAATAGTGGGATCATGCCCTTCCCAAGGGGGTTAGCATTTTGTGTAATGCAAACAGCCTCATCCAGGATTTGAACTTTGTTGTCAGATCCATTTCCGATGACATTAACCATTATCCCACAATTACCTCCATAGTTTTGCCATAGGCAATATGTGACACAAGGTTAATTTCTAAACGCAGTACAGCTGATGGGAATTCAGAGTTTTCTTTCTCCTAGACTAGTTGTTCTTGTTGTTTGTTGTTGAGCCGGCTCCATCCAACGAATTCCCAAATAAAGGAGATTTTAGTGAATTCATGAATAGAGTAACAGGGGAATAGGAAATTAATAAGCGGTCTCGAAACCCCTCATGCATATGCCGGCTGGGGGAAGGAAATGCCCTTGTTTGCTGCAGACACAGTAGACAAGTGACAAGTACACCAAAAGTCGTTGATTCCTAAAATCTACTTTCCTAAGAATCATCTGGACATGTGACTCTCTAAGCTAATGAGAGCCCCATTCCAGATGAACTTAAAACCTGCCAATTAAATTCCTTGTGATTTTACACCGGGTTACCATTAAATTCAAAATCTATACTACACTTCCTTACAAAAATGATAGGCTATGTCTATCTATCATATAACACTTACTCTGCCACATAGCACATTGGTAGGAGGTTTAAACTCAGTTCCTTCTCGTAGACAAATTTTCCTACCAAAGCTAGAGAGTCCAATCTGCCCTATTATTTACCCATAGATGGAGAGAGGATACTTAGATTCATGCCTTTCTCAAGGGTATTGGCTCTATGGGAAATGCAAACATCCTCGTTCAGGATTTGAACACGTGTCGCTGGGTCCATTTCCTACAACATTAACCATCATACCATATGCCTCCACCATTTATTAGAGATATACTTATTGAGAAGAGCTCAAAGGATTTTCTTATGTAGGTTTTATTCAGTTGAGACAAAATTATTGATATCAAAACAGAATGTCGCTAAGAAACGCTATATTGAATAATTAAGAATATAAATAAAAATGGGAAGTTATAAGAGAATACATATGAGTTTGTGAACTTCTTTTGTCATCCGGTATTAAGAGACAACCTTTGCGATACACCTGAAATATAGGGCCAGTAGAGCATTCGCCTGGGAGCCATAAGGCACTTGGTGTGATACCAGCCCTCGCGAAATCAGTGTATACTCCTGGATCTGTGCGGTAAAGTATTTCTGATGTATTATGCTTATTTGCAGATTTCAGCCGAGCTGAACATAACACATGATAAACTTGCACTGTAGACAGATCAATGGGGATGCAGCAGTAGTTTAATGATTTTAAAAAAGAAAAACAACAAAAAAACAACAACAAAATCAAAGAAAGTCATACATCTGATTTTATCATTTTCTTTCGTGAAATAAAAATACTACATTTTTGCTTAAAAATTGCTTATTTGCTGATTTTGGCTGAACTGAAGAAAACACATGATAAACTTGGGCTGTTGACAGATCAATGGGATGCAACTGTAATCTAATAACTTAAACAATCTTAAAGAAAAAGAAAGAAAAAACATAGAAATCATACATCTAATTTTATCATTTCTTTCGTGAAATAAAAATACTACATTTTGCTTAAAAATTGCTTATTTGCTGATTTTGGCTGAACTGAAGAAAACACATGATAAACTTGAGCTGTTGACAGATCAATGGGGATGCAACTGTAATCTAATAACTTAAACAATCTTAAAGAAAAAAGAAAGAAAAAACATAGAAAATCATACATCTAATTTTATCATTTTCTTTCGTGAAATAAAAATACTACATTTTTGCTTAAAAATTGCTTATTGCTGATTTGGCTGAACTGAAGAAAACACATGATAAACTTGCTGTTGACAGATCAATGGGATGCAACTGTAATCTAATAACTTAAACAATCTTAAGAAAAAAGAAAGAAAAAACATAGAAATCATACATCTAATTTTATCATTTTCTTTCGTGAAGAATATTATGGGGTGGCAAGTGGTTCAACGTTTAGCGTTTAAAAAGGTAGTTGTTGTTATTCTTGGTAAGTGTTCTTAGGGTTTGCTTTTTACCCTATCTTATTTGGTGGTCGCGCTGAAAAGGATGGAATTCAAGGAAGGAAAAAGAAAGAGACAAAGACAAAAGGTGGTTTTATGATTTATGGCTTTATTCACCGGTCATAGCCACCACGTAGCAAAGAAATATCTTCCTAGCAAGTTGTAAAGACTAGACACAGTTAAGGCCTAAACCCGAATGGCCGAGAGATTCTTAAGAGTATTTATGGTTTTCGAAGGAGCTCTTATTTCTCCGTAATTGTAGGCAAATTGTCGGACAAAGAAGGAACAAACACGAAAGTAAATGCAGACACTTGTATTGACAAAAATTACATAAAATTGTTTCAAATTTTAATCGTATTTGCTACAAGACTTATCTGAGTTAGATAATTTTCTTGGAGTAATGGTGATAACGGGGTATTCTGTTCGTCGGTAGGAAATGTTGATAAGACGCTTCGTCTCGGTAGTTTCTCGTCCTTCAGTAAGTGTGCTATTGTACCTCCCTTTTAATGTATGCTGATACAAT
>CM042141.1:12078542-12081042 GCA_023376005.1 Doryteuthis pealeii
ATTCGTATTTTTTCCTTTTACATTGTTCTATTTGTTTTGTTTTCTTGCTTCCGTCTTTCTTGAGCCAATTTCTTGCCTTCTTTCATTCATTCTTTCTTTCTTTCTTTCTTCAACTTTCTTTATTCTTTTTTCTTTCGACTATTTCTATCCCATTTCATTTTATATTAATATGTGATAGCTGATAGCTTTTATAATAATTTTTAAACCACCCACTTAAAAAGTTAACTCCTTTTTTCTAAAAACAAACAACATAAAATTAATATATTTACCTTCAAAGTGAGCTATTTACTTCACAAAACAATACCTTCAATTTTTCTATTAAAGTGCTTTTGTTTATTTATATATTTTTGTTGTTAGTGTAATGTTCTGTCTCCCTTTGTTTGTTTTTTGTTTTGTTTTTTTTTAGGTAAATATTAATTCACCAAATTTTAAAATTGAACTAGAAATCAAGAATGATTTATCTAAGAATATCATTTATAGTTTAAATTCATGCAATTATTACTTATGTATTCTGTGGAATGTTCACAGATATATATATATATATATATATATATATATATATATATATATATATATATAGATATATGAATATAATGAGGTAGATAAAGGAAAAGTGAGCAAGAAATGAACAACTCAAAACAAATCAAGGGTTGAAATGATTTCGTCCGTATTCACGCGGACATCTTCAGTCAAAATCACATCCCGCGTGAATACGGACGAAATCATTTCAACCCTTGATTTGAGTTGTTCATTTCTTGCTCACTTTTCCTTTCATCTACCCTATATATATATATATATATATATATATATATATATATATATATATATAAAGAACACATTATTATCCATCCCTATGTCCCCAGGCTTTGATATATAGAATATATATACTAGAGGTATGCGCCTCCAGGCACAAGTATTTTTTTAATGTAATAAAACATTATATTGAATTTGAAAGACTAGTCGCGGAGCCGATAAGGACGTTGACCTCGCGAACATTATAAAAAAAATCAAAATGACACAAACTAAGCAAAGGAGGACAGACAAGGAGATTTGGTTTAACAAGAAAATGTAAATCTTTATTACCGCAAAACTACAGAAGATGGATGTTGAAAGTAGATAGAATATTGGTTGGGTCGTTGATATCTCAGGTCGGGAAGATGTTGGTTGCGATTGTTATAAACAGGGTTAGTATGAAGTGTATAGTGTATGGTGGCAAGGAAAAACAAACACAGATTTTAAGTTTATCAATTGTATTAGAAAAACACAAAAGGTTATAAGGTTGAAAATGGTTTAAGAAGAATGTCCGATATTTGGTGGTGGTCAGTTGTGGTGTGAGTAGTAATGTCTTGGTGTTCGGTGGTCGAGTCAGTTGTAATGGAGGTGCTGATGTATGCAGAAGTCCCAGTGATAGTGGTCAGAAGTTGGTTATATGTGGGCAGAAGATCCGATGTTTTAGTAGTCGCTGACGATAGCGAGTTGGTAGTCGGGTTTCAGATGATAGTCGGTGTCAGTTTGGTAAATTGATGATATAGAGTTTGGTAGTTGTTCGCCCCTTTAAGATTGCCGGTCGGTCAGGATCATGAGGTTAAAGGTAGGTGAGAGATTTAGGTCGGCTGATTTGCGGTGTATATATAAAAGTGTATTTTGGCAGCATTTTTTCTTTTAAACATGTTTTGTTAAACTCTACTGACGAATCTTTTTAATGTCAGGGTGAAACTGGTGGAGGAATCCACCAAAGGTTTCTTTACGAGCACTTTCGGCATGTCTATCTGCCATCTTCAGATGGGAAACTGATGGAATGTTTCAGGTGTCTCGTTTTTAAAAAACGAGCAGTAGCATATATAAATAAATATATATATATATGTGTGTGTGTGTGTGTGTGTGTGTGTGTGCGCACGCACATGTGTGTGTGTGTGTGTGTGTGTTACGTAAGCAGCTGTTTTACGGAGAATTACAATGTGGTAAATGTCCAATATATAAACTTAAGAAACGTTTTAAGAATGTTTTCAAAAACAACCTTAGGGCGCTTAGTGTAGATGTCCAAGATTCTAAGCAGATGACAGAAAATCAATCAGTTTGGAAAAAGATAATCTACGATGGTTGTAAAGAATTCATAGTACGGAGAATCAAACACTCAATCTTGAAACGAGCACTTCAGAAACGGAGCTTGACCTCGGTTACGGCCACCTCTCAGCTTGAAAATGTCTGTCCAAAGTCGGACTTGCTAGTCATATGCGTTCTCATGACAGCAAACAACCGTAGCTTGATATTACACGAGTCCTTCCTCAGAAGCTAATAAGTAATTTGTGTCAGTTCTGTTACAAAGTATGTGGGTCTGCAGCAGGTCTGAGAAGGCATGTGAGAGTGCGTGGGGGTTAATGTCAATGTCAAAGAGAGTTCTTTTGCCTGTCACATGTGTGGCAAGGCTTACAAAGGTGAAGTTGGCCCGAGGAGCAACAGGCATTCCCATAGGTCTTTTTTGCAGAATTGCAAAATGAAG
>CM042141.1:12083542-12111095 GCA_023376005.1 Doryteuthis pealeii
TGACTGTTGTAAGTTTTTCCTGAGCAGCCAACACTGGTATGTGCTGTCCACAGGGGAACATCACTTACTTCTCCAGCAGGATTTCTTTGTGTGCAACATCCTAGTATAGTTCCTATCTTTTTCTCAAATCATTTTGTTTAAGTCCATGTGGTACCGATATATATATATATATATATATATAAGCTGTATGTTTATGTGCATATCCAAAATATTCTTAAATACATTTGAGATGCAAAAAGCATCTGACTAAAGCTGTATTCACTTTGACAATAATACCCTTGGCATTCAACAGACTTACTCCTGTGAGTTTTCAATTGATTGAAGCACCCCTGAAACACTTCTTGTGATACTACACCACTGTATTTCTTTTAAGGTTCTCAGTTCTTTTCCATAAGATGAATTTTCAATAAGAGAAAGTCACATGAAGCAAAGAGCGGTGTGATTGGTGGTTGCTGAATTGTTGATGAAAAAGTATTCAGATTGGCTTTATAATTTTTTTTCTTCAGATTAGCTACTGACACATCTAGACTTTATCTTAACATCAGTCTAGACATCTAGACATCACACGTTATTGTGTTATAAAGCTTACTCCAGCGCTTTCTTAACTTTTTTCATTGGCAATACGCTTTTTGTTTATTTATTAATAAGTTTAGTCAGCCGAGCCAACTATATAATTCAAAATCCATATACAACGGTGAGTCAAAAATTATCTGCACAATTATAACAAAAAATAGACAATACCTAGCAGCACCTCCAGAGTTTCAGAAATCTCGAGATATTAATGCCTAGGTATGTGAACTGTTTTACCGAGTTTAGGGGTCTACCATCGAGTGTGGAGATGTCTGCTTCATTTTTAAAACATATACTCTGTGTTATCGGAGTTCACGTGTAGGCCGATGTTCCCTGCTGCCTTTTTGACATAATGAGATAAATAATGATTCTATGTAAATAAATATAGGAACGTGTAAATAAATATAGGAACAAGAAAGATATAAGAAGAAGGTGACAGATTAGAAGACATGTACAAACATGTCATGAATAAGGATTAAAGATAGATATAAGAACATAAAGAAGCAGAGGTAGATATATAGATATATAGACTAATAGATATGAATAGATTAGATAAATAGATAGACTGATTCATAGATAGATATGAATATATTGAGATAGATATAAATAGATAGACAGAGAGGTATGAATTGATTGAGATGGATCAATATGAATATACTGATAGATAGATAGATAGATAGATAGATGTGAATATTATTAAGAATAAACCAAAGATTAATAAACATCATAGTTGCCTTATTTTTCTTTACACTTGCATTGTGATGGCCTTCAAAACCAACCACCAAAAAAAATATTGTGTTTGTCAACTTATTTTCTTTACAGGTGAAGGAATGTCTATTGATGGCAATACCAAGTACAAGCAAGACTAGCTTACAATGTAAGAGAAAGTTACAACATACTAGTCCAATAAAAATTATGTTATATAAAGCTGAAGTTAAATTAGGTTCTTTGTTTAAGTTAAACAATCAAAATTTGAATATCTAAAAATATTATTTCTCTGAATGTTTGAGATGAGGCTTGATGATTAGTATTATCTGTGTTATTCGGATTATTGTCCTCATCTTTATTGTTATTTGTACAACGTTTCGGCCGATATACCCTCCAGGCTTCTTCCGGTATTTCTTGTTGGACTCGGGAACCTTCTTGGACTCGGGAACCTTCTTTTCGGACTTGGGAACCTTCTTTTCGAACTCGGGAACTTTCTTGTCGTAACCAGGAGCCATCACGGAACTTTGAACTTAAGTTAAGTACTTAAGTAGATATTCTAACCAAAACAAGACATTAGGTTTATAAGTTCCCAAAATTCACACTGAATTACCCAATTGGACACATAGCCTAATGGATAAGGTAGTTAGGTTAAAACAGTTCTAAGTGACAGTTATCTCTGGATTCTGGGTTCAATCCTGAGTAGCGGCAGTAACATAGAAAAATAATTAACACAACTCCTACCCCAGCTATGGTTAGCGGAATGAGAACAGGATACCCCCGTAGACTGAATAAATGGTTAAGTTCAAAATTCCGTGATGGCTCCCGATTACGACAAGAAAGTTCCCGAGTTCGAAAGAAGGTTCCCGAACCTTCTCGGACAAGAAATACCCGAAGAAGGCCGGAGGGTATATCGGCTGAAACGTTGTACAAATAACAATAAAGATGAGGACAATAGTCCGAATAACACAGATAATATTAATCTAAAAATATATATTACCTTAGTTCTTTTATGGAAGCGAGATATTAATGATTGGATTAAATCAAAGATTTTCAACAACCATACATGATGTATTATAAGTAAAGTCGTCAGGGTGGCCTAAAGTCGGTATCAGCCAGAGAGCGAGGGAGTCTATCCCCTTTTCACTAGCGCTAGATCAAGGACATTGTTTGGGCGTCTGAGGCATCTTTTCACTGGCCACTCCTACCATCAGCTTTTCATTTTACCGCACATATCCATGTGCTACTCATACGCTGAGTTGGCGAGGGCCGGTATCGAACTAGGAACCTCAAGGTTCCCAGCTGGCCAGAAAGATAATTTTTTGAATTTTAAAGGAAGTAGGAAAATAAAAGATGGAGATTATAACAAAATGCAATTAATTGAACTTAGTTTGTTTTTAGTTGTTTTTTGTGTATGCTAGTGTATGGGGCTGGTCACTCCTACTAGCCAAGGAGATATTCCCTGCTACAGGCGACTATGACCCGGTCAATAAAGCCTAAATCATAAAATACCTTCTGTCTCTGTCTCTTTCCTTTTTGTTTCTTAAATTCCTTCTTTTCAGCGCAACCACCAAATGAGATGGGGTAAAAAAGAAAACCCGAGAGACATGCACCAAGAATGTCCAGCTATATTAAACCTTAAAACACCCAAACCTCATCCTACCCCAAACCACTCATTACCCCATAATGGGGCAACCAGCCCCAGTAGGAAAAGAAAAGACGGAGATTATATTAAAATGCTATTAATTGAACTTAGTTTGTTTTTAGTTGGTTTTTGTGTATGCTAGTGTAGTGTGTGTTGTTTTTTAATCGCAACTCCCCACTGTTATTGTCACATTGCATTTTGTGCATGCATAGTTATAGTCGGAACTATTGTGGTCACATGATTGAAGTTAGAGACTGATTGTGCCATTTTGCTTGCTGTCTTTACGGTGTTAACATGGCTGCTCCGCTAGCAGTATGCCAAATTACCCAATTTTTCTGGTTGAAAGGAGTGTCAGGGGCTGAAATTCATTGGAGGCTTTTAGTACAATATGAATGGGCCGGGTTAGCTTAGTCGGTAGAGCGTTCGGCTAGAAACCACAAGGTTCCTAGTTCGATACCGGTCCTCGCCAACTCAGCGTATGAGTAGCACAGGGATCTGTGCGGTAAAGTAAGAGCTGATGGTAGGTGTGGCGCTCCACCTCAGATGCTAAAACAATCTCTTTGGTCTAGCGCTATTGAAAAGGAGATAGACTCCCTCGCTGACTGGCTGATACCGACTTTAGGCCGCCCCGTCGACTTTACTTACTTACACTACCACAGTGTGGTTGATTCTACATAAACCTTCATCCCTATAAATAGATAATCTGTGTAGACATTTCAGCGGTTTTCATCTGAACTGTTGGGGCCTCATATGCGGGCTTGACTGTTTAAACTGTCATAAAACATTGTCATAGAGGTAATACTTCTTGTCCTTTAGATTGCTTCTGTCCATGCCAAATTGAATTAAACTCTTTTATATGTGTTCCTTATACACACACACGCGCACACACACACACACACACACACACACACTTTCTACTAGTGCTAAGCCTAAGTAATTTTATAATAGGAATTGATATACTTTTTCTTTTTCACTAGTTTTGTATTGTTGACTGGGTTGTCAAAAAGCGACATTTCTGTTTAAGATTATTTCACATACAATTCATGTGGATTTTTTTATATTTAGTATTCTTCCAAACTTCATAAATTTGAAAAGTGTATGGGTGGATATAGAAGTTTAAAAGAGGCCAGACAAGTGTGACAAACAAAGAGAGAACAGGATGCCCATCAAACTCCACCACTGACATGATGATTCAGCAAGCTTGAGAGATGGTGAGTATATATATATAGAATTTTTATACATGCATATACATATTTATACATGCATATATATACATGCATACATATATATATTTATACTTACATATACATACGTGCATTTATAAATACATACATATATTTATACATATATGTAAGCTTACACCTCCTTATATGCATATACTGCATGTGTACATCTGTGAGTAAATCTCTGTGTGTGTGTATCTGTATGTGTGTGTGTCTGTGTGCGTATCTGTATGTGTACATCTGTGAGTACATCAGTGTGTGTGTGTGTGTGTGTGTGTGTGTCTGTATGTGTGTGTGTGTGTGTGTGTCTGTGTCTGTGTGTGTGTGTGTGTGTGTGTCTGTGTGTGTATCAATGCATTTTTGTAGATCAAAAGTCAAGGAAAATATAATGTAAAAATGATTGAAATAATTCTTTATGATACAACTCAAAATAAACGGGGAGTGTTGCTATCGTTTTTCAATCATTATTTCTATATTAACAAAACATTTTGTCAAAAACTACCAGATTGAATAATGTAAGCATGAAAAGAAAACGTATATATATATATATATATATATATATATATATAATATATATATATATATATATAATACAGAATTATATATATATATATTATATATATATATATATATATATAATATATATAAAATTCTTTTCTTTTCTCTGACCTGAATGTGACGTGCACTAATACCTAAACGCCTTGTATATGTTTTTGAGTAAATGTCTTATAAAAGAAGATCTCACTATAGGAACACACCTCATACAATAGAAATGCTTGACTGGCTACTTTTTGCATCTACACTCCCATCTGAAGATTGTGTATAACGCATGAAACTTGAGTAATGGAAATGTATCCATGCTTTTATAATTTTAGGTTGCTCTGCTATATAACACTTAAGCACTCTTTCAATGCAAGCACTTTTTTTATTTGCAGTTCTTCATTATATTATATTATACTATATTAGGTATACCCAAAATTGGCCTAAAATGTTTTTTTGACAAAATACCCCTACAGAAAATAATTTACCAAAAATCAGAGAATTATCCGATTTTAATGAAATTTTCAGTGTTTATTTATCAATGAATTATCTTCATAATACATTATTTATTTTATTTCAAAACTTTTTCATTTTTTTCAGGTCACTTAATTTAGTTTGGGGGTGTAAAATCTCGGTGAGTTGGTCCTTGTTTGATACTAATTACAGTATGAATAAAAAGATAAAAGACCGAAGTTATAAATAGAAAAAAAAACTTTTTAAGTGAAATATTTTATAAGAAAATAAGTACCGAAAATCAGAAAATAAAATGTAAAAAAAATAATAAATGATTAATTTTTTGGAGATTTCTTTTTTACTCATTTCAATAATTATTTGATTGGCTATCATCTTATAAAAGAAAAAATTATGCATCGATATTTTTTCTGCTTAAAGAGGGGGTGGGGCTACATTTTGAATAGAGTTTTTCTTCAAAATGTATACTTTGTTTGACTAAAATAAGTTTTGCATTAAATAGATATTTATTTCTAGAATCTAAAAATATAACATTTTAAACTTAACAGCAGAATATTTTTTTATTCTAAATGAATCTTATATATTAATTTTTCATAGCAAAAATATTTAATTAAAGTTTTGAAATAAAATAACTGATGCATTATAAAATTCATTAATTGATAAATCAATACTGAAAATTTCATTAAAATTGGATAATTCCCTGATTTTTGATAATTTTTTTTGCAATCGCGAATGTTACATTAAATTTGTAAACAAGCCCTTTATACTATTTAAAAAGAGCCAAAATGGCGAACGTGAACGAAATTGACCAAAACAAATCGTTTTAAAAGTATTAAAAATAAACTGCATATGTAATGATATTTTTCTTTTTTTTTAATGATGGTCATTATGTTACTACTTATTGTTTTAGACAGAAGTTTGACCTTAGATAATAGATTTAATTCATTTTAATTCATTTTTAACATTCTTAGCAGACAAAATATTGGGTATACCTATACTATATATATAAATGGTATAAAAATATACACTAATATAGAATATTTCTATATATGAAATATATAATATATGTATAGTGTAATGGTTAGCAAGCTAGACTAACAAACAGTTTGCTGCATTGTGACACCAGACCAGGATTTGGTTGATTTGCAGATGCACCTTCTTAGACCATCAATTAGAATCAGAATCAGATGAAATGGCCAAAATCGTCTATAAAACACATGCTGTAAAAAAAAGGTCTTGGATGAAAAGTAGAAAATGTAGTTTATTCTTAGCAACAGTAGTGCTCCATACATTAACTTAAGGTAAAGAGAGGATGACAAATTGTCTCAGCAAGGACCTTGATTAAGTTTGTATACTTTGGCTAGGATGAAAATGCATGTTTCTTTTATGTGGATTTAGTCTCTTTGTCTTATCACAATTACCAAATGCTTATTAATGAATACGTTCCATTTGACCTAGATCAGCCAGGTTCACTATACTTCCGGCCTTGTGCCACATCTGTGACGGAGAAAGAGAAAGGAGAAAGAGCAAGACATTGTCTTGCCTGCCGGGATCGAACTTGCATCCTCCCACATGCAAAAACAAATGCGTTTTGGGCTCTGGACGGACGCGAGGTTCAACTGATGTGCCCGGATGTTTGGCTAATATGCCCATAAAATAACAAGTGAGTCGAGCGCTGGGCAGTCAGCAGTCAGCAGCAGCAGAAGCGGTCGACGACGAAGCGCTTTTCAGTAAAGAAATGGATTTTAGTTGAACAGAAACAAAGCTAAATAGGAAAAGTGATTTTGAACTGCTAAAGATTATTTCGACTATGAAGACGAATTTTTCCAGCTGCTAGACGAAGAATGTGTTGACCAACAGAGGGTCTGACTTGTGTGAGAACGGAGAACTCGCTTGTTTTTGGTTCCCCCTTGGCGGGAGCTTGTTGATTCGAATGTCTATTTCGCCCCATATATTTTCCCCCCTTCTATAACATCTAAGCTAATCTTAGTAAATAACTGATATATAAGATAATTCATGAAATATTGAATATATAAGATATATATAAGATATGAAATATTTAACTCTATGTACAATATTTGTACATAAGATATAGAATATATAATATACAGCGTGTGGCAGAAATACCTCCCATATTTTAAACTGTTGTAAATTTTCATGTGAAATATCACTGAAAACAATCGCAGTAATTAAAATTTGGGATTCCAAAATTTCCCTATTTCAGGTTCAAATTCAACCCAGAATGTTTTAAATTTGCTCATGGAGTCAGTCTGATTAAAAATGGTATATGTTGGGCTACAGCTTCTAGGAGTAAAGTTGAAAAATGTGACACACTGACACACTGACATTTGCATTTATTATAAGAGAAAATTATTTATTATTAGAGAAGAAGAAGAAGAAGAAGAAGAAGAAGAAGAAGAAGAATAAGAAGAAGAAGAAGAAGAAGAAGAAGAAGAAGAAGAACGGGCCGGGTTGACTCAATTGGTAGAGCGTTCAGCCAGAAACCACAAGGTTCCTAGTTCGATACCGGTCCTCGCCAACTCAGCATATGAGTAACACAGGGATCTGTGCGGTAAAGTAAGGAGCTGATGGTAGGTGTGGCGCTCCACCTCAGACGCTAAAATAATCTCCTTGGTCTAGCACAAATGAAAAGGGGATAGACTCCCTCGCTGATTGGCTGATACCGACTTTAGGCTGCCCCGACGACTTTTAGAGAAGAAGAAGAAGAAGAAGAAGAAGAAGAAGAAGAAGAAGAAGAAGAAGAAGCCACACCAAGATTTCAGCAGAGAACAAATATATAATCCTATTCAGGTCAGGAAATCAGATATTATTATTATCTCCAAAGATGAAAGTGTTTAGAAAATATTCAATGTCACTTTTCCAATATATCAGCAGATAAGTTTGAAAGAGAAGGAAAAAAAAAGAAAAAATCAACAGCCATTAGGCAGAGTTGTGAAAAAAATCAGAAATTAGAGATTTTAAGAGTGTCAATTTTATGTGTCATAAGTAGTGCACAAAAAATGGTCTGAAAATCTCAATGGAAGAATTTACTGAGATTTGAAATAAAACAGGATTTCAAGTTCTCCTCTTTCTAAAGATGGTAAGAATCCTGAGAAATGTATTGATTGTCTGTGTTAACTTTGTATTGCTTGATCTCCAGTGGTAGCTTTAAGAGGATTATATTATGAATATATATATATATATATAATATATATATATATAATATATATTAAATTTTTTTTTTTTTTTTTTTACTTGAAGGCACTTACAACGCATGTATCGCATAAAATTCGATACTTTTTCTTATAGAAAATGAACTTTTTGACAAGTGTAATCCCGGCAAAGGATGGCTCGGTGTGTAGAATACCGTACAGACTGTTTTCGGAGGGAAATCGTTAGTATATACCGCTGATGAGACTTAATAAAGTCGAAACAGTCTGTACGGTATTCTACACACCGAGCCATCCTTTGCGGGATTACACTTGTCAAAAAGTTCATTTTCTATAAGAAAAAGTATCGAATTTTATGCGATACATGCGTTGTAAGTGCCTTCAAGTGAAAAAAAAAAAAAAAAAAAAAAATTTAATATATACTTTATTCAGCAACGTTTCTAAATAAACAAACATCCAAAAATCTTATATATATATATATATATATATATATATATACAGGGTGACAAAAACATAGGCCAGACTTTCAAAAAAAGTCTGTTTTTTTTATCACCCTATATATATATATACAAGGTGTGTCAAAAAAGTATCAAGATTTTTTTGTACTTTTTGACACACCTTGTATTCTGAAAAAAAATAACATTCATTCATTAATTCTTTTCAGAATACAAGGTGTGTCTAATAAGTACCAAGTTTAAAGCTGCATTTACCAAGATAGTAATGGAGAATGAATGGAACATTAATTTTTTCAGAATACAAGGTGTGTAAAAAAGTACAAAAATCTTTATACATTTTTTGCCTCACCTTATATATATATATATATATATATATATATATATATGAGAGTTTCATAATTTGCTTGAAGCATTGTGTATGTATTGGTTAGGAGGTTGATTTAGAAGGCCATCACAATGCAGTTTGGAATAAATAAAAAATAATAATACGGTAACAATGGTGGTGTGTGTTGACCTGTATTTTTTTAATTATTTCTTGAATTTTCGAGGTAATACCTCTTTATCAAAAGAATTGAACTGAAGCAGTACAGCTATGGCATTTCTTCCTAAATTAATTTTTTTTAAATTTTTTTTTTTAATTTTTTTATTTTTTTAAATTTTTTTATTTATTTATTTTTTTTTTCATTTAGGAAGAAATGCCATAGCTGTACTGCTTCAGTTCAATTCTTTTGATAAAGAGGTATTACCTCGAAAATTCAAGAAATAATAAAAAAAATACAGGTCAACACACACCACCATTGTTACCGTATTATTATTTTTTATTTATTCCAAACTGCATTGTGATGGCCTTCTAAATCAACCTCCTAACCAATATATATATATATATATATATATATATATATGTATATATAAAGGTATTTTGTATTGGAGAAAGTAAAATAAAGTGCTCAACCAATTAGGAAATAATATACAAGTCGAGCACTCTATAGAGAAAAGACTTTCCTATATTCTAAGTGATTAGTCTTGAAGATAGGTGGTTAATATGCTGCCTTAACACCAATGGTAACAAATGCTTTTAAATTGCATTGAATGTCAATAATAAATAAGTAAATAAATATATATTATGAGAACTCCAATTTTTCATTGCTAAATTTCCCTAATTTAACTATTTATTTAAAATAGGAAGTAAAGAATAAAATTACAGTTATTTATTCTTGTTAATGGATTTCTTTTAAGATTTATCCCCAAGATTTTTGCTCATATTCATTAAGATAAAATCAAACAATTAGAAATCAATAATACTAAGCACATATTTATTAAAATCAAAATTTTCATATGAATATGCAAATTAGCCTTCCTGTTAACACTGTAAACCACTATTTTGTTGAATATATAAATATAATTGCATGTTATTAGTGTTTAGATATGGTCAACAGTATTAATAATGTAAAACAATTTTATTGATAATTGAGGTTTAAATAAAAAATAATATCATGGATACTGTGACATAAATAACTAAGGGAATTGTGAATTGAGTAGTAATATAGTTTAGGTTACAGACAGAAAAACACACAATTTCCATTATAATAAGATATAATATTTGGGAATATGAATTTATATTATACAGTAAAAAAATGAAAGAAAAGAGAATAAGATAAAAAGATGAAGAAAATAAAGATACATATGAATCAAAAATTTCACAATGATAACCAGGTTTTATCCTCAAAGGAATACAGGACTGACTGGGCTCTTTAACCTTGGTATGGCAACTAGTCTAAGAGAAGTAAACACTCTGAATTCAAACGTATTAATATATGCTTAAAAATTGCCCTTGTATCATATCCTGCTCATATGGAGGGGTTGGGTAAATATATATTGCTAAAAATAATACTGTTGAATATTTTGTGATATAAGGTGTGCTGGAATCCACCACTTAAACTTATAGACTCTGCATGGCTGCATGGATTAAAGCCATCCAATCAACACATTCGAATATGTGGTTAGTTAACTATTTAATCACCAGTCTTCAAGGCTGTTCATTTGCATGCATTCAACATGGGTGAACGGATCAGCAACCAAGAACTCAGCTTAACACAAAGATTCTTCACTAAGGAACAATCAAAGGATTCTGCCTAGCACTAAGGAACACAAGGGATCTTCACTGTAAAGTGCTCTCACCTGCAGCCTAAAAATGGCCACAAAAATCATAACAAATACAAAAAAAAAGACAGGTCTTTCGACTCAACCTCCTCTTATTTGTTTTTCAGTTTGCATGTTTTATTTTATGATCAATTTCATTTTATCACACTACTTGGAGGACTCCTCTTCTAAAATATTAAGCTACATTTTGTTACAAACTTGTTAAACATAATTTGCTAAATACACACTACACTTGTAACTTCCTGTCTTGTTTTTTGTTTGTTTATTTGTTATTATTATTATTATTATTATTATTATTATTATTATTATCTCTTTTTGAGTTTTCACATCAGCATTAGCTGATGGTCTTTCACTGGAGTCTGAGTGACAGCAAGTCTCCTCAGGTTTCCAGGACTCTTCTAAGTATTCTGGCAGATTGCAGCAGTGCAGTGTTCTGGGTGGTATCAATCCTTCCTCTGATTTTCAAACTTTCCATACCCTTTACCAATCCTTTTGGGACCGTTCCAAGTGCACCAACCACAACTGGTATCACTTTGATTTTCATATTCCATAACTTTATTTGATTGTTTCTTTGTTTAATGGCATATCAACTTTTGTGGGTTATTTTAATGCCAAAGTCAATCTTTTTTAACAGTAGTGGCACTATTTAATCCATAGCTGAGGGGATGAGGGGTTTCATACCTTTTCCAAGACTAATTGGCCGAAAGTGAATGTAATAGTGCAATTGAAGATTGAACTCACTATAATGTGGCTGTCCAGCATGTTAGCCACTATGCCACAGGAACACACCATTTTTTTGTGGGGAGGAGTCTTTATACTGTATCAGAGAGCATCAAATGAGTCAGCTAGAATTGCAGATAAAATAAAAGTTTAAAAAACCTGATGGGAAGTGAGCCTGTCTATTACTTAGATGGGTGACCATTTAAACAACAGGAGGTATTATATAATATCCACCTGATATCAAAATAATTTGATTCAGCATTAAATGACCGAAAAAGGGTTGATATGTGTTGTATCATCAGGTGGAAAGATACACAGAAGAATGGTGTCCTTAATACATTTATTAAGCACCAACATCCGGTGCCAAACGGATACATACAAACACATAACAAATAAGTACAAACTTATACTAAATAGAGGAGGGTCAATTCCATATAGCCAATGCAGCAAAGTCAGTCTGAATATTATTCAGTTAGTTAATCTACTTTAATCGTAGGCTATTTTATGGCTATGAGCCAGTCCATCTGGTAGAGTGCTGAAGGAGTGTTAGCTACTCTACAACAATATGCCATAAAACAACCAACCAACCAACCAACCAACCAACCGATGAGGAGATAATATATTAAGCAAACAAGCAAGTACAGAATTAGTCTTTCGAACAATACAACAAGTCACAACTAAGCATAAAGAATAGGCCACATTCAACTAAGGATATATTAGAACAATATGTACCATCCCTAGAAAGACTAGAAAGATTGAGAATGGAAGTAAAATAACAAGCTAGATACCCAGAAAGAACAGAGAGTTCCTTGTAAAAAAAAAAAAATAGAAATAAAAATGAAAAAATAGGGAAAACATGACACTCCCCAAATAAAAGAATAAAAGAAAAAGATACAAACCGAAAAAATGTTTGAAACAAAACACAAATGCATCAAAATAGGGAAACATTGGGATTAACAAACAAACAAAAAAAGGGGGAAGGAAATGATCCTCTCTCAAATGAAAAAAAGAAATTATAAACAGTGAAACTGTTTGAAACACACATACAACAAAACAGGGTAATGTTTTGATTGAAGGAGGACAAAGATATTGTAGAAAAATGATGGTTAGTTTAATATTGTTTCCTCGTACAGAATAAATGTGAGAACCATTCACAACAAAGTAATAACAAGAATAATTTACTGCCTGAACAAACATAATGGAATAGAATACTTACATGACATGGATACAAGGAAGAGCTTATACAGATTTTTTCCGGCCGACCAACACGTGTTCTATCAAAAATTTGGGTTATCTGCCCCTTAATTAGTTCCTGGAAGCCAGAGGCCAGGGGGCAGATGGCCCTAAATCATCAGAACAGGCACTGAGGTCAGAACCGTTTTAGCAGCGGCCGAATTAAAGTCAGCATTATCAGTCTATGGCACCCACAGAGATAAGACCAGACAACGAACAGGCAAACACTCGTGAGAGGCAACACGGGGAATTCAACAGGCAGAGAACACAATAACAGCGGCCATCAAGAACAATTACAAGAACAATTACAGAAACAGTTACTGAATACAATTCCACCAGAGCTAAGTAACCTTTGTCTATTATATGCTAATATTTTCTGCTGAACAAACGTCTTTGGCAACTTTACTATGAACTTTACGAACTCTTACACAAACACTTTGAACACTTAACTTACATTTCATATTGCACCAATAAAAGTTATTAACCCGAATATATAAATATATTCGACTTGTGTACCTTTCCTTTATAACAGCAATATCTGCACTCTTGTTAGTCTTACAATTATTTCTGTTAGTCCATGTATAGGAAAATGTCTCTTATGAACTCATCCTTGCTTCTTCATAATGACTTGTTCGTCTTACCAGGATGGTTTGTGTGCTGCTCTTTTGTGGGATGCTGCCTCCAGGATTTGTTCAAGACAGCACACAGAATCCTTATACAGTTCACATCTAGCTTTTTCTCAAGCATTTTCTCCAAGTAGTACAGCCATACAGTAGCAATGACACAGCTACAACTTGAAAGATAGTTGTTGGCTGTTTTGTTTTATGGCATATCAACCCTTTTCAGTTTATTTAATGCCGAATCAAGTAATTTCAATAAACAAAGGAATCAGGCTGCTTACAGTACCTGCTGTTGTTTAAGAGGTTACACAGCTAAGTATCAAACAGGATTATCGGTGCTTAACTTTGGTGATATAGTGGGAATCAGTGCATTCAGTGTAACTTGACAATAATAATAATAAGACGAATACCTGGACCTTGCCTGAGAATTGAAAAACTGTGAAATATGAAACACTCCACTTTGGCCATTACTTAGGCTAGAGTGGGTGGTCAAAGAGGCCGCCTCTGATCAATCAGCTAGTCAAGTCAGGCCCCAGCACCTATTGCCCTTATAGCAACCCCCAACCCTTTTTATCATATATATGCTAGAAGGTGGTGGCTGAGGATCTTAGTGTCCTGGGTAGGAAGCTAAATTGCATCTAGTGGTGAGGTTCTAATTTTAGAGCTATGGGGAGTGTGGAGTACCCTTTCTTCCTCATTACTCCCAGGTCCACTCTGTTAGGGTCAAATAGATAACAAATGTGTTTAAAAAATTGAGTAAAAAAAAAGCATTGAATACCCAACAAGAATGAATCAAGCAAAATGTCTTTGGCATAAAATAACCCAAAGTTTGACGGGCTGGTTTAGTTCAGTCGGTAGAGCATACGGCTCTGAACCACAAAGTTCCAGGGTTCAATACCAGCCCTTGCCAACTCTGTGTATAAGTAGCACAGAGATCCGTGTAGTAAAGTGGGGAGATGATGGTAGGTGTGGCGCTCCACCTCAGATGCAAAAACAATCTCTCTGGTCTAGCTCTAGTGAAAAGGAGATAGACTCCCTAGTTGTCTGGCTGATTCTGATCATAGGCCAATCCGTCAGTTTGCTTGACATGCTGTAAAATTTCAACCAACCAACCAACCAACCAACCAACCAACCAACCAACCAGCCAGCCAGCCTCATTTGAGAAATTCAGACAAAAAGTTCTTTTCAATCAATAATCTATCCTTGCCTTTTCTATCACATTTACACTCATTGTTTATAAGAATGTGATGAATAAAAGATGTAAATAGTTTTATTTAAATTGATCAGTTATTCAATTAGCTATATTTGGCAGCATGGCATTGTTAGAAATTATTATTTTCTTCCTTTGCAAGATTTAATTTCTTATCATTGTTACTTTGGGAGTTTATAAAGTGCATGAAATATCAAATCAGAAAATCAGCTTCTTTTTTTTTTTTCAGCAAACAATTATATGATAATGTTTAGTAAATAGTTTCAAGTAAATCTATTAATAATGGAGATTCACTTCCGGTTTTTGTCTGTAACAAAACTTATGTCAAATTACCCGAAATCGTCATAACATAGAATAAATACACTCAAAATTTGAACATGCAACATTAGACAGTCCTCATTGTTTTTTAAAACAAGTTTTAATAAATATATACCCGGTATTATATATTTATATATAGTTTGTTTTATTTTAATATATATTTAAAGTTTACAATTTCAAATTGTTTTATTTTTTAATTCTTTAATGAATTTGATGATTTTACTTACTTAGGGTACAAACTCTCTGACATTGAATTTTTAAATCCCACACCCTCAGGCAATATCTTTCAAAAATTCATTTTTACATCGCCCGGAGGGTATTTTTTTTTATTTTGCTAGTATTTTTAATACAAACAATTTGCACACAGTTATAAATTTACATAGTTACAAAAAAAAAAAAAAACAACATTAATTGATAATGCTTTATCTAAGAAATTAAAGAAACTATAGGTTGTTTGGTTGGTTTTACAGCATGTCAACCCTTGTTGGGTTATTTAATGCCAAAGTCAGTAAAGAGTCTGGTTTAGCTCAATCTGTAGGAATCTATCTAGGAATCGCAAGATTCCAGGTTTGAAACCAGTCATCATCAACACAGCGCATGAGTAGCCCAGCTTGGGTAATCTGATTTGTGCAGTAAAGTGGGGAGCTGACGGTAGGTGTGGCGCTCTACCCCAGTAAAAACAATCTCCCTTGTCTATAGTGAACAAAAGGGGATAGACTCCTTCGATTTCCGGCTGATACCAACAATAGGCCACTCTGCCAACTTTACTTTCTATATGGTTAGGCATGGTGTCATATAGTACCTAAAAGAGGACCATGGAATTGTCAGTTTTCTATAAATAGTGAAACTGATTACTCGTTCCACTTGTATCTTGTCTAGTAAACCCTTTCTTTACATAAAATACTGGTTGTGTTTTCTTTTACCTTCTCTGTTAACTTGGATGCACAAGTTACAAAATATTGCAACCAATATAGGAGAAAAAAAATCTCTGATGTTAAACCAGCTGTACTCCTCTTACAAACTTAGCTGTACTACACTTAAAAATTCTTTATATGTCATTTGTTTAATGTCATATAATCCGCATATCAGGTTGATGTTTTTCAGACACTTTTTAAAAAAATTTGTCAATTTTCCATCATACCGTTATTTTTTCAATGACTATAATGTAAGTCGTCAGTGCGGCCTAAAATCGGTATGAGCCATACAGTGAGTGAGTCTATCCCCTTTTCACTAATGCTAGATCTAGAGATTATTTTAGTGCCTGAGGTGGGTCGCCACACCTACCATCAGCTCCTCACTTTACTGCACAGATCCCTGTGCTACTCATACACTGAGTTGGCGAGGACCGGTATCGAACCAGGAACATTTTGATTCCTAGCCAGATGCTCTACCGACTGAGCTAAACCAGCCCTATCTATTAATAATGGAGATTGTCTGTATTTCTGTCTGTAACAAAAACTACGTCATAGCTCTACGTCACAGCTTATGTCACCCAAAATTTGAGTAAGCAATTTAAAAAATTGTTTTTTACTCTCGTCCCTTTTTTTTTTTAACAGTAACAAGAAGTTAACTCAAAAGTTTACAAATAAATAAATACTACGATTTGTGTAAAATTGATGTGGAAAGTATTCAAAATAATTGTTTGATTATTACATGCACGCAACATTTTATTTGAGGGGAACGGGGCTCAGTTTTCATTTCAAATTGTTTTATTTTTTTTTACTCCTTTAATAAATATGAGGACTTTGCTTACTTATGATACAAACCCTCTGACATTGAATTTTTAACTCCCACCCTCTCAGGCAATGTCTTTCAAAAATTAATTTTTACAACGCCCAGAGGGTGTTTTCTGTTGCTAGTAACTATAATGTAAGTTGTGAAAAATAGATGGAAATTAATCCGACAGTATGAAATTAAACATTATGAAAAAACATATGATGTTTATTATGTAATAGCTGACAGTACTGTTTCGACCAAATCGATAAGTTGGTCTTCATCAAAGAGCGACATAGATGGGAAGAGAAGATATCAGTTAAAAAAAGACTGTTTACAGAAACGAACGCTGAGTTCAACCGCTGAAGTTTTTGAAAAATGCATGTTCTGTTTTAAAAAAAAAAAAAATAAATAAAATAAATTTTATTTTTAATTTTTAAAAAATCAGAAGCATTATAGTTTATAGAAAAACTCAAAAGAGTTTGGTGTAAAAGTTTATATAAAAATGTAAAGTGGGTATCAAAATAGTATAGTATATATTTTTCAGCTGTTAAAAAATATACAAGTCCACATGGTAATTTGAAAAAAGATGTTAGATTTCCAAAAATTTTACTTGTGGCGTTGATAAAAATAGCAAATAACTTAATACTGAGATTCCATGAGCATTAACCAAGTGTTTATAAGAAAATGATATTATATGGAGAAATGGAAGCATTAGAAATTTTAACATTTTTTTTTCTTAAATTATTACTATTATTTTTCACATAAGAATTTTAGCTTAGTGAGAAAAAAAATTGAAAATTAAAAAAAATGCTTTGTTACTTTGAATAAGCAAATAAAATATTCACCTGGAGAACAATTATCTTTAATATCCTGTCTAGATAAAACAAAAGCTTAGCTATTTCTTACAAAAAATAATCAGGAAACTCATGAGGGTGTCACAGTAATTATGACCAGTTTAAGTATTGTATCAACCTCAGAGTACTGCCAGTGATTGGCCAAGAGTTAGATCACATGATTTCGTCCTAGTCTATAAGTAAGAGCGGGTATAATCATGATTTGTCTCATTACATTCTTGTATACTAGATTGTCTGTCATGGAACAGCGATTGGTGGCATAGTCATGCAAACCCAGTAGGGTCAGTTTAAGTATTGTATCAACCTCAGAGTACTGCCAGTGATTGGCCAAGAGTTAGATCACATGATTCCAGCCTAGTCTATAAGTAAGAGCGGGTATCTAGCACACACCTTATATACTAGAAATTCTCAACACTTTCTACTTCGGCCATGATGTCTACGACTAATCTGGTTTCTCTTTACCTGTTGCTTCTTTCTTCTCTTGTTGGTTCTTCATTCTCTAAATAAAGGTATGCTTAATTAATCAACAAAACTTATGGCTTTTTAAAGCTTTATTTGCCCATTCCTAACTCAACGCACAGAGCTGACAGCCAGGATGGAACACGTCTGTTCCATCCGGTGTCTAGCTGTCAAGCGACTAACAAACTAGTTCTCACGTGACTTGCGGGTTTTCTGCCCCTGGGGTCAAAGTTTCCAAACGGTCTGTAACTTTCCATTTGGGTTCTTTGTATTGTCAATAATCTATTCTACTGCATAGATTATGCAACAAATGAAGTGTTTACAGTGTTCTTTGGCTTGGATACGCAAACCTGTTTTGGCTTGGATATGCAAACCAGTACGACCGTAATGCTAGAATGAAAAAGCATTTAATTTGCACAAAATTCCATCCTTATTTATCTTATTATAATGGAGACTGTGTGCCTGTCTGTCTGTAACTGAAAAATACGTCACCACCAACGTCACAGTTCCCTTTGTTATTTACAGTATATTCTCAATGGTTATTAAATAATCGTTATTTAATCTTAATTAGCATCTTATTTATTAACAATGTCTCTATTAAGGTCTAGGCGAAATAAATTTGCTACAAAACAGCTAATATTATTAATTCGTTTAAAATTCTGATGTACGTTATATCTCATTGAGAAATAAATGTTTACATAGTATATGGTGTGAATAATTTGCATATTGGTTTTAATAAAACTGTGTGGTGTTATTGATTCCTATGTATTCAAATATTTGTTATGCTTGAGCCATGGATATAGATGCCAATAGAGATAACATGCCATTCACTTGGTTTGATCATTACAGGATGTAGTCGAGTGTTAAAAAAACAAAGCATTGATCTCTCTATTGGATGGTAAGTCGCCCACTACTATGCAGTATCAGGCAGGACTATGAATAATCCCAAAATGAATTTCTGGACACTCCCTAAGGAAAACAAAGCAACCTTTGTCTTTGTTAAAAAAAAAAAATCTTTCAGATATTCAGTATTAAAAACAGGGCTGTGGAGTTGGAACACAAAACTCCCACTCCAACTCCTCTATTTTTAGCATCTCCAACTTCAACTCCTCTTTATATCCATGACAATCTCTCACCAAATATCCCTCTCACTCATTGTCCCTGCTAGGTCCTCTGCGCAGCATTTAGTATCTGCACAGAGTTTGTCTATGTAGATCTTTGCTGTATGACCCGCACTTGTATGTCCATGTGCTGGTTTCCATAGGAGGATGTTGCTTATAAATTCATCTTTACTTCTCCAGCAGTGTCCAGCATGTCTTGTCCATCCCATAATTTTTTATAATCTTTTCATAAAGAGTGTGTACTGTATAATATTACAGACTAGACTTGGGTTATATAAAGTGTAAATTGAACTGTTTTTTGCATAATTTTACCAACTCCAACTCCACAACTCTGACTCTGAATCCAACTCCTCAGCCCTGATTAAACTATATCAAGATAAACTGAAGATTTATTCCAGAAATATCTCTATATCAAATATCAAATAACTAGTTAAATGAAAGACTGATTATGAATCATTTATTGAGACAAATTACCCTCAGTAATTGCTTCTTATGATATGTTTATTATTGTTGGGAAATCTCAGTGTATCTCACAATGAAATAACCATCAACTGAATCTATATATAATAATTGGAAAGTGTTTGTGTGTCTGTCCACTTCAGACAGCTAAATGGTTTGATGTAGAGCTACAAAATTTGATATGCATATTTATTGGATCCAGGAGACACTCATGGCGTAATGGTTATCACAGTAGAATATGAGTACAGTGGCTTGAGTTTAAATCCTGGACGAAGCTGTTTGCATTGCACATAGCCTTAGGAAATATGAATCCAACTATTTCCCCAGGTATTGGTAAATAGTAGGGCAGACTAGGATCTTTAACATATCAAACTATTATTAAAATATAGAGTAAACTATCTGATGGTGAAGTTCCAGTTCTGGAGCTTGGGGAATGTGGAGTACCTCTTCATCACCATTGCTTCCAGGTCCATACTGACCCAGAGTGGTATTACCTGTTAAGGTCACATCTATGGGTTAAATAGAAAATTTATTTACAACAAAAAAAATTGAGTTTTAAAAAATTTCTTCCAAACTATCACTATGAATCTTTCAAAACATTACTGGCATTAAATAATATTTGATAATAATAATCTAATTGATAATAATAATTGATAATCTAATTGTATTCGCCTTCAATGTATTAACTTCTCATCTCTTACTCAGTTAGATCCTGCTACAGACATTGAAAGTTAGTTCTCGATGCTCATTCATGTACCACATTTTAATTTGTGGCTTGATAACCACCGAGAACATGCAGCATTTTTAGGAAGTATCTAAGTAAAGCTGGGATGTAAAGTCAATCATGTACACGTAAAATAAGAACAAAATATTGGTTGGTTGGTTGGTTGGTTGGTTGGTTGGTTTTATTCTAGGGCATGTCAACACTTAGGTTATTTTATGCCAAATATGTTTTTGTCTTATTCAATGTTTCAATTATTGGTATTCAATGTTTTAAACTCAAGAGTGGGCCTGGAAGTAGTGACATTGAATGGGGTACTCAACACTCCTCAGAGGTCTAGAATTGTTACATCACAAGATTCAGTTTAACGCCATATCCAGGACCCTCGGTCACTGCCTTCAAGCACAAATATGATAAAATGATTTGGGGGTTTGCCAAAACTATCACTACGAATCTTTCAAAACTTTACGGGCATTAAATGACCCACTGAGATTCATATGCCATAAAACAAAACAAACAATCAAACAATTTTCAGATATAAAGAACTTGAAACCAACTGAATCTGTATCTAATAATTGGAAAGTGTTTGTCTGTCCACTTTTAAACAGCCAAACAGTTTAATGCAGAACTAGAACTTTTATCAAATTACTTGAATTGGCATTAAATAACCCAATAAAGGTTGATATGCCATTAAACAAAACAACTAACAAAACACTCAACCAACAGAGAATGAACTTGTGAAAAGGTTTTAGTTCCAGTTAACTCACAGATGATTGGTATCAAGTCCTGAATCACAGATGATTGGTATCAAGTCTTGAATCAATAAAGATTATATAATCCAGTTTAGTATTAAATCCAAAAAGTGTAAAGATTCAAATAAATAAATCTAAATAGTAAATCCAATATCAGCTGGATGTATATTACTTAAAAATTGACTTTGTGTCACATTCTGTTTGTAGAAGAGGAGTTGGATAAGTACATACTTATTGGATCCAGGGAAGGTTTTAAGAGAAATAATTTGGATCTTCTTCATACAAAACAGGTGGATCTTATTATGAAGGATCTCTGAATATAAACAATAATATGGAAGCCATATCTATATATCTACCTATTTTTGTAAAAATAGCTCATATGATAGGCTGTACTGGGCTGTTAAATAGAACAAGCATAGAAATGAATACAATATGGGAACCAATAATTAAGAAGGCTAGATCAGATTTTTAAAAAAACAACAAAAAAAAACATTATGAGTCTAGGTAAAAATTATACATAAAATGAATAAGTAGATATTCTAGCCAAAACAAGACATTAGGTTTATAAGTTCCCAAAATTCTCGCTGAATTGTCCAATTGGACACATGGCCTAGTGGATAAGGTAGTTAGGTTAAGACAGTTCTAAGTAACAGTTATCTCTGGATTCCAGGTTCAATCATGAGTTGCAGCAGTAACAAAGAAAAATAATTAAAACAACTCCTACCACAGCTATGGTTAGCGGAATGAGAACAGGATACCCCCGTGGACTGAATAAAGGATTAAGTTCAAAGTTCCGTGATGGCTCCCGATTACGACAAGAAAGTTCCCGATTTCGAAAAGAAGGTTCCCGAGTCCAAGAAGGTTCCAACAAGAAATACCCGAAGAAGGCTGGAGGGTATATCGGCCGAAATGTTGTACAAATAAGAATAAAGATGAGGACAATAGTCCGAATAACGCAGATAATACTATTTTTGTAAGTTCTCTCTCTCTCTCTATCTATCTATCTATCTATCTTTATAAGTTCTTTCTATCTATCTATCAATCTATCTTAGTAAGTTCTATCTATCTATTAATCTATCTATCTATCTATCTTAGTAAGTTCTATCAATCTATCTATTTATATATCTATCTCTCTATCTTAGTAAGTTCTATCTATCTATCTATCTATCTTAGTAAGTTCTATCAATCTATCTATCTATCTATCTTAGTAATCTATCAATGTCAGCCTAATTCATCTTTCAATTCATTTCACAAGGATGAAGAAAATGAAATGCTCTTCATGTTGTCAGTTGACAGCTTCATTGAATGTGTTTCATCACTCATGTTACTGTTGTCATTTTGGAAATGCATTACACACCACCTAATTATATTCACAACTACAGTTTGGTCTCTGTAAGCATTCAGCAAGTATCAATGAATGGCAGTTGGTGGAATTTTTCTGCATGGAGGAATTCAATGGCACTCTCTAGTTTTTAGGTCAGATACCAATTTGCCAAGCTGATGCTCAGCCGATATCTGTAACAAGGTAAAAAAAAAAAGGTGAAAATGAATAAATAGATAATATAAAAATGGATTATTGGCTAGGGGGGTTAGGGTTAGGGTTACAGTCGTATCTCCAACATCTATATTTGACATTGAAGCAAAATATAATAAAACAGAAGATATTGCTTTTTTCAAATGTTTAGCTGAGTTGGTAGAGCATCCACTTAGGAACCACAAGGTTCCAGGTTCGATACTGACCCTCACCAACTCAACACATGAGCAAGGGCTGGCTTAGATCAGTCCGGCTGGGAACCTCAAGGTTTCTGGTTCGATTCCAGCCCTCGCCAACTCAGCGTATAAGTAGCACATGGATATGTGCGGTAAAGTGAGGAGCTGATGGTAGGTGTGGCACTCCACCTCAGATGCCCAAACAATCTCCTTGGTTTAACGCTAGTGAAAAAGGGATAGACTCCCTTGCTGTCTGGCTGATACTGACTTTAGGCCACCCCAACGACTTTACTTACATAATGGTAGGTGTAGTACTCCACCTTAGACTAAAAAAACATCTCTCTGATCTAGCACTAGTGAAGAGGAGATAGCTCCCTCACTGTCTGGCTGATACTGAAAATAGCGTCCAGCTGTGAACCTCAAGGTTTCTGGTTCGATTCCAGCCTTGCCAACTCAGCGTATAAGTAGCACATGGATATGTGTTGGTAAAGTGAGGAGCTGATGGTAAGAGTGGCACTCCGCCTCAGACGCCCAACAATCTCCTTGATCTGACGCTAGTGTAAAGGGATAGACTCCCTCATTGTCTGGCTGATACCGACTTTAGGCACCCCAATGACTTTACTTACATAATGGTAGGTGTGGTACTCCACGTTAGACTCAAAAACATATCTTGATCTAGCACTAGTGAAGAAGGGGAATAGGCTCCCTCACTTTACTTTACTTTATTGTTGGCACCTTTTCCATCCACTAAGGTCGATGGCGTAGTGTCCGAAAAAAAAAAATGAATAAAATAATTTTTTTAAATTTTAAAAAATAATTATTTAAATATTTAAAAGAATAATTATTATCTGCATCGGCACAAGGCCAATACCCGAGTGACAGTCTTTGTGCACTGACTGCACACAAAACTTTGATGCTTGCTGGGGCTACTGTTTTCTCTCCCTCTTTCTGGCTCTCTTTTGCTATAGAGGCTACACTCCTTACTTTATATCACACAGCATTCTCCTGTCCGTTTGTCAAATCTCTTCACATCCATTTCTTGTTCTTAATGATGAAATTAAGATTCATTTTATTTTTGGATGTTTTTTATTTCCAAGACCCAACATTCCATGTGCATGGAGAAGAATTCAGAGAAAATGCATTATTAGTGTCAAGTTCCCTAGTCCCAACTTACTAAATCTCCAAACTTCCCCTCAGATTAGCTATCATGTGACATTCTACCAATGAGAATGTGATGCTACGGGTGAATCAGGGGTCAAAAGCTGCCTGTCAAATCTATGGTTTTTTCCATGACTCCTCTAAAGTTAAACTTTTGAATTCAAATATTACAGTACATTACAAAATGAATGGGCTACCCTATTCATTATGTAATACAAGGATATTATTTAGTACTCCCTCTATCTTGTAGTTTTTTCTTAGAAATACATATGATGCAATACTTTCAGAGGATCTTTTACAAAATTCATATTTATTTTATTTTCTCTTTATCAATAATATGCAGTGTATTTAAAAAATTAAAAAATGAATAAACCAAACAAAAATATGACTGATAGCTTCTTATGAATTATCACCATGTGTGCTAGGTAGAAGATTTTCCAGCTTTATCTGAAGTTAGAATTGTCAAAATTGAATAATTTTAAAATTTCATTTAAATCTTTTCCTTTCTATTTTTTCTTTTGCTATATGTAAAAATATCTTTCAAAGATTATTTTCAAATAATTATTCAGTATCCTTAGCTTACAAGATAATCTTCAGCTCAAACTCCATTTGTGAAATGCAAAAGCACATAGACTACAAATGTTACATGCACATCACACACAACACACACACACACACACACACCACACAACATATATATATATATATATAAACACATATATATATAAGAATATATAATACTTTAGTATATATATACTTTAGTATATATATATATATATTATATATTGTGTGTGTGGTGTGTGTGTGTGTGTTGTGTGTGTGTGTGTGTGTTGTGTTGTAGTTGTACACATATGCTTCTTTGTTGGTAATATCTGATGAGTCTATTTTATGGGTAATATCATATCTCTAAAATGTATTATTTGTTATATATATATGTCTATATTATACATTGTGTGGGGGAAATAATTTTGTTGGGGGTTGTTATTAAAACATGAAAGAAGTAGAATAATGAAAAACTGAGTTGGATTATGTGTTCTAAGTTCCAATATAGAGGTTTATATCAGACTGTGAAGAATTATAGTCTTTTCGAAATATCAGAAAAATAAATGGAACTTAGACACAATATTCCAACTCAGTTTTTTTGCATTTATTTTACTTTTTTTCAATATTGGTGCCCCAACCCCCCAACTCCAATTTCAAATGAAATTTTTAAAAAGAAATCCATTTCTCTGTTACACAGTGCTGTCCTTCCATTTTAATATAATGATTGCCAGATATGAATAAAAAATGAGAAAAACCAGAGGTACTTTTAGAGGAAAAAAACTTGCACTGTATACTCAGTAATCTATGGCAAATATATCGTTTGATGAATCCTACAACCCTGAGATATTAAATGAAGCAAACATTATTTTTGAAGAATATTTGGAAAGAAAAAAATTATCTATATTAAGATATGTTTTTTTTTGCTAAATAGAGGTAATATATTTTGGGAACAAATTGCCTAATCAGATCAAAAACAACAATAGTGTAAAAATGTTAAGATTAATTTGGATAATTTCAGAAAATAAAGAAAAGAATTACTTAACAGAATTGATCTGTTTTTGATATTGTATAACATTGTGTGTGTTCTCTCCAATGATTCTTTTGTTTTTTCGGGATTTTTTAAAAATGTAGATATGAGAAGATAGTAAAAAGTAGAATGCCCAAGGAAGTATATGTAAACAATAAGGATATAATAGATGATCTTTAAAAAAAAAAAACAGGTCTGTTTTGTTTTTTATAAATTTCTAATTGATGTGAAAAAAATTATTTATTAGCAGATTTATTGAGGAGATTTTATCTTCTGGTTTAAATTTTTTCATTCTTTTTTTTTGTGGCAGAGATAAGAATTCTTTAATCAAATTTTAATGACAAAACACCATACCTCACGTACAACCCAGAATTTTTTTTACTGGAACCTTAGAATTCTATTGGAAACCATTTTTGTAAACATTGTTCTTCTACACAAAAAATTTATGGCAGTTTTTAACTTTTTTTAAGGATTATAATGCAAGTTGATCTGATAACATGGATTCCCTTGACTCTAATCTTCATCCATCCCTATCAGTCTACAATGTTTGAATTAAAAGGGAGCTTTTTTATTTTATTAATTTTATTTGTTCTTTATTCTATGTATTGACGATTTTTGGGTATTGTGAAGTAAGCAGTGACATACTTTCAGTTACAGACAAATAGAGACCGAATCTCCATTATTAATAGATCAGATCTTAAAGTTTTGACACCTTGTCAGACTCTTTCAAATGATTTCCCTTGATTGGGTCATTGCTACGCTCGGATTCACAGGGAATGTCTGAGGAAGATTAGAGGATACAATGGTTGAAACGTTGTGTTTACACCTTAAAAATAAGGAAAACACCGCAAAAAATCAAATTATAGACATCAAGCCTCATTTTAAAAAAAATTTTGGACAAATATTTTTTTTGTTGTTTTATTTTGTTGTTTTCTTATTGTTTATGTCCGAGTCTTTTTTACATTCTATATTCTCGCATTACGTCAGCATTATTGTTTGGAAATAAAGAATTTGACTCTAATGAGGAGATTCTTTATTTTCTAATCTCTGTTGGTTTTCTTAATGGGTTTTAGAATTTTAGAATAATTTAAAATGTTACGATTACACCCCCCTCCAAAAAAAAAACCCAACAAAAACAAAATGGAAGAACAAAAGGAAGTCCATAATAACAAGGCTTTCATTTAAGAAATCAGGATGAATCAATTTTTTGCCTATTTAACCCACTCACAGTGGCTCTCCACCCACTGCAATCCTACAGTTAACCACTGGCAGCAGCTCTCACACATGTCACTTGTTTACAGTAAAAAACAAACAAACAAAACCCCTATGTGAACACCTGTCCTAAATTTTGTTTATCTGTGAACCAAAACTGTGAAGACTGCTACTTGATCCATTTGCAATGGAGAAACCAGTTGAATGGAAACACCAAGATAAATTTGGGACAGCCATGGGGAAATTTTTGTAGGTAAAGAGTTAACCCTTCAAATACCAGGGGTGACCCCATGGTGTAATGGTTAACATTCTGGAGTGCGACTTTGTAGTAAGTAAATTCAAACTTCAGTCATGCTATTATATTCACTTTTGGACTAATAAGTAAGGTAAGTAAAGTGGCCTAAAAGGGTGTCTATCCCCTTTTCACTAGCGCTAGACCAAGGAGATTGTTTTTCTGCATCTGAGGTGGAGTGCCACACCTACCATCAGCTCCTCACTTTACCGCACAGATCCATGTGCTACTCAGTGCCGGTATCGAACCTGGAACCTTGTGGTTCTTAGGCAGACGCTCTACCGACTGAGCTAAAAGTAAGGTTGAAACACAAGTAAAAAGTAAGACGTAGAAGAATATGGTGCACGGTTGAGGATGCTGACTAAATGCAATGAACAGTTAAATCATTAAGTCGCTCCGTCAGTTTTTGTCAACACTAAAATAATGGGTAGACAAAGCAATTTTCCCAATCATAATCATGTCGCGCATAGTAGCACGGGTATGCGACCG
>CM042141.1:12111195-12168695 GCA_023376005.1 Doryteuthis pealeii
CTGATGTGTGCATCTGTCTGTATGTGGTGTGTATCTGTGTGTTGGCATTTGTGCCTCTTCTCTGCCGTTGAACCTCTGTGTATGTGCATTTGTCTGTGGAACCTCTGTGTATGTGTGCATTTGTGTATATGCATTTGTGTGTATTCTGTGTGTATATCAATGTTTTTATCTGTGAGTGTGTATCTGTCTGTATCTGTGTCTCTGCATCTGTATGTGTGCATTAGTTTGTATTCTCTGTGCGTGAATCTACGTGTGTGCATCTATGTGTGTGCATCTAGGTGTGCATCTGTGTGTGTATCTGACGTGTGTTACATCTGTGAGTACACCTGTGTGGTTGCGTGTGTCTGTATATCTGTATGTGTGTGTATGTGTGTGCATCTCTCTGTATCTGTGTCTCTGCATCTGTGTGTGTGCATTAGTGTGTGTTCTGTGTGTTCGCATCCATGCGTGCATCTACGTCTGTGCATCTGTGTGTGTATCTGCGTAGTTGACATCGCTGCGTACTTCGTTGTGTGGTTTGTGGTGTTGTGTTTGTGTGTGGTGTGAACCTGTCTGTGTCTGTGTCTCTGCATCTCGTGTGTGCGCATCCGTCTGTATCTTTACGTGTGTGCATCTATGTGAATATCTGCGTGTGTACATCTGTGAATACATCTGTATGTGTGTGTGTGTATCTGTATGTGTGTGTGTATGTGTATGCAACCTGTCTGTAGCTGTGTCTTTTGTATTCTGTTTTGTGTGCGCCTTAGTTTGTGTTCTCTGTGTTTGCAACCGCGTGTGTATCTGCAATGTACATCTTTGAGTACATCTGTGTGTATATATCTGCTATGTGTATTGTGTATGTGTGTGTATGCTTGTGCATGCTGTCGTATCGTGCTCTGCACTGTGTACGCATTAGTGTGTTCTGTGTGTTTTGCATCTGTACAGCATCACGTGTGCATCGCATGTTACATCGTCAGACATCCTGTGTTGCATCTGCTGTGTGTATCTGATGTGTGTATGTCTGTTTGTTTGTGTGCATCTGTCTGTGGTGTATCTGTATGTCTGTATGTGTATGTCTGTTTGCGTGCATCGTCGTCTGTGTGTATATGTTTGTCTGTTTGTGTGCATCTGTCTGGTATCTGTGTGTGCATTCTACTGTATCTGTGTGCATCTTGTATAGTATCTGCATGTTACATCTGCGAGTAAAATCTGTGTATCTGTAGTGTGTGTGTCTGTGTCGTATGTGTGTGCATCTGTCGTATCTGGTCTGTGTTTGCATCTGTGCGTGCATTTACGTGGTGCACTGTGTGTGTATCTGTGTGTACATCTGTGAGTACATCAGTGGTGTGGTGTGTGTGTGTGTGTGTGTCTGTGTCTGTGTCTGTTGTGTGTGTGTGTGGTGTGTGTCTGTGTGTATCAATGCATTTTTGTAGATCAAAAGTCAAGGAAAATATAATGTAAAATGATTGAAATAATTCTTTATGATACAACTCAAAATAAACGGGAGTGTTGCTATCGTTTTCAATCATTATTTCTATTAACAAAACATTTTGTCAAAAACTACCAGGAAATAATGTAAGCATGAAAAGAAAAACGTATAATATATATAATATATATATATATATAACTATAATAAAGAATATATATATATATATAAAATTCTTTCTTTTCTCTGACCTGAATGTGACGTGCACTAATACCTAAACACCTTATATATGTTTTTGAGTAAATGTCTTATAAAAGAAGATCTCACTATAGGAACACACCTCATACAATAGAAATGCTTGACTGGCTACTTTTTGCTGCAACACTCCCATCTGAAGATTGTGTGGAACACATGAAACTTGAGTAATGGAAATGTAGTATCCATGCTTTTATAATTTTAGGTTTTATACCTGCTCTGCTATATAACACTTGAGCACTCTTTCTATGCAAGCACTTTTATCATTTGCAGTTCTTCATTATATTATATTATACTATATTAGGTATACCCAAAATTGGCCTAAAATGTTTTTTTGACAAAATACCCCTACAGAAAATAATTTACCAAAAATCAGAGAATTATCCGATTTTAATGAAATTTTCAGTGTTTATTTATCAATGAATTATCTTCATAATACATTATTTATTTTATTTCAAAACTTTTTCATTTTTTTCAGGTCACTTAATTTAGTTTGGGGGTGTAAAATCTCGGTGAGTTGGTCCTTGTTTGATATTAATTACAGTATGAATAAAAAGATAAAAGACCGAAGTTATAAATAGAAAAAAAAACTTTTTAAGTGGAATATTTTATAAGAAAATAAGTACCAAAAATCAGAAAATAAAATGTAAAAAAAATAATAAATGATTAATTTTTTGGAGATTTCTTTTTTACTCATTTCAATAATTATTTGATTGGCTATCATCTTATAAAAGAAAAAATTATGCATCGATATTTTTTCTGCTTTAAAGGGGGGGGGGGCTACATTTTGAATAGAGTTTTTCTTCAAAACGTATACTTTGTTTGACTAAAATAAGGTTTGCATTAAATAGATATTATTTCTAGAATCTAAAATATAACATTTTTAAACTTAACAGCAGAATATTTTTTATTCTAAATGAATCTTTATATTTAATTTTTCATAGCAAAAATATTTAATTAAAGTTTTGAAATAAATAACTGATGCATATAAAATTCATTAATTGATAAATCAATACTGAAAATTTCATTAAAATTGGATAATTCCCTGATTTTTGGTAATTTTTTTGCAATCGCGAATGTTACATTAAATTTGTAAACAAGCCCTTTATACTATATTTAAAAAGAGCCAAAATGGCGAACGTGAACGAAATTGACCAAAACAAATCGTTTTAAAAGTATTAAAAATAAACTGCATATGTAATGATATTTTTCTTTTTTTTTTAATGATGGTCATTATGTTACTACTTATTGTTTTAGACAGAAGTTTGACCTTAGATAATAGATTTAATTCATTTTAATTCATTTTTAACATTCTTAGCAGACAAAATATTGGGTATACCTATACTATATATATAAATGGTATATAAAATATACACTAATATAGAATATTTCTATATATGAAATATATAATATATGTATAGTGTAATGGTTAGCAAGCCAGACTAACAAACAGTTTGCCGCATTGTGACACCAGACCAGGATTTAGTTGATTTGCAGATGCACCTTCTTAGACCATCAATTAGAATCAGAATCAGATGAAATGGCCAAAATCGTCTATAAAACACATGCTGTAAAAAAAAGTCTTTGGATGAAAAGTAGCAAATGTAGTTTATTCTCAGCAACAGTAGTGCTCCATACATTAACTTAAGGTAAAGAGAGGACGACAAATTGTCTCAACAAAGACCTTGATTAAGTTTGTATACTTTGGCTAGGATGAAAATGCATGTTTTTTATGTGGATTTAGTCTCTTGTCTTATCACAATTAACAAATGCTTATTAATGAATACGTTCCATTTGGCCTAGATCAGACAGGTTCACTATACTTCCGGCCTTGTGCCACATCTGTGACGGGAAAGAGAAAGGGAAAAAGAGCAAGACATTGTCTTGCCTGCCGGGATCGAACTTGCGTCCTCCCGCATGACGGACGCGAGGTTCAACTGATGTGCCCGGATGTTTGGCTAATATGCCCT
Organism: Doryteuthis pealeii; assembly: GCA_023376005.1. Classification (NCBI taxonomy): domain Eukaryota; kingdom Metazoa; phylum Mollusca; class Cephalopoda; order Myopsida; family Loliginidae; genus Doryteuthis; species Doryteuthis pealeii. The sequence continues at coordinate 12,114,826 of CM042141.1, forward strand.
AAAATAACAAGTGAGTCGAGCGCTGGGCAGTTAGCAGTCAACAGCAGCAGAAGGCGGTCGACGACGAAGCGCTTTTCAGTTGAACAGAAAAAGCGGAATAGAAATGAGCTGAAAGAAAGAATTTTTCGACTTTTGAACGAAGAATTTTCCATGAAAGAGGTGTTGACCAACAGGGTCTGACTTGTGTGAGGAGGAACTCGCTTGTTTTCCCCCTTGGCGGGAGCTTGTTGATTCGAATGTCTATTTCGCCCCAAATATTTCCCCCCTCAACATCTAAGCTAATCTTAATATTAATAACTGATATATAAGAAATATGAATAATAGAATATATTATATATAAGATATGAAATATATAACTACTAATAATGTGTATATATATTATACATGTGCAATAATATACAGTGAATTTCCAATTTCAATTTAAATTCCAAATTTCCCTATTTCAGGTTTCAAATTCAACCCAGGATGTTTTTAAATTTGCTCATGGAGTCAGTCTGATTAGAAAAATGGTATATGTTGGGCTACAGCTTCTAGGAGTAAAGTTGAAAAATGTGACACACTGACACACTGACATTTGTATTTATTATTAGTGAAAATTATCTATTATTAGAGAAGAAGAAGAAGAAGAAGAAGAAGAAGAAGAACGGGCTGGGTTGGCTCAGTCGGTAGAGCGTTTGGCCAGAAACCACAAGTTTCCTAGTTCGATACCCGGTCCTCGCCAACTCGGCGTATGAGTAGCACAGGGATCTGTGCAGTAAAGTAAGGAGCTGATGGTAGGTGTGGCGCTCCTCAGACGCTATAACAATCTCCTTGGTCTAGCGCAAGTGAAAAGGGGATAGACTCCCTCGCTGATTGGCTGATACCGAATTTTAGGCTGCCCGACGACTTTAGTGAAGAAGAAGAAGAAGAAGAAGAAGAGAAGAAGAAGAAAAGAAGAAGAAGAAGCACCAAGATTTCAGCAGAGAACAAATATATAATCCTATTCAGGTCAGGAAATCAGATATTATTATTATCTCCAAAGATGAAAGTGTTTAAAAATATTCAGTGTCACTTTTCCAATATATCAGCAGATAAGTTTGAAAGAGAAGGAAAAAAAAAGAAAAATCAACAGCCATTAGGCAGAGTTGTGAAAAAAATCAGAAATTAGAGATTTTAGTGTCAATTTTATGTGTCATAAGTAGTGCACAAAAAATGGTCTGAAAATCTCAATGGAAGAATTTACTGAGATTTGAAATAAAACAGGATTTCAAGTTCTCCTCTTTCTAAAGATGGTAAGAATCCTGAGAAATGTATTGATTGTCTGTGTTAACTTTGTATTGCTTGATCTCCAGTGGTTAGCTTTTAGAGGAGTTATATTATGATTATATATATATATATTATATATATATATATATATATATACAGGGTGATCCAAAAAAACAGACTTTTTGAAAAGTCAGGCCTGTTTTATATATATATTATATATAGCTTGTGCATATATAGTATATATATATATATATATATATATATATATATATATATATATACAGGGTGACAAAAAAATAGGCCAGACTTTCAAAAAAAGTCGGTTTTTTTTATCACCCTATATATATATATATACAAGGTGTGTCAAAAAAGTATCAAGATTTTTTTGTACTTTTTGACACACCTTGTATTCTGAAAAAAATAACATTCATTCATTAATTCTTTTCAGAATACAAGGTGTGTCAAATAAGTACCAAGTTTAAAGCTGCATTTACCAAGATAGTAATGGAGAATGAATGGAACATTAATTTTTTCAGAATACAAGGTGTGTAAAAAAGTACAAAAATCTTTATACATTTTTTGCCTCACCTTATATATATATATATATATATATATATATATATATATATGTATATATAAAGGTATTTTGTATTGGAGAAAGTAAAATAAAGTGCTCAACCAATTAGGAAATAATATACAAGTCGAGCACTCAATAGAGAAAAGACTTTCCTATACAACACATAGACAGATATTCTAAGCGATTAGTCTTGAAGATAGGTGGTTAATATGCTGCCTTGACACCAATGGTAACAAATGCTTTTAAATTGCGTTGAATGTCAATAATAAATAAATATATATATATTATGAGAACTCTCATTTTTCATTGCTAAATTTCCCTAATTTAACTATTTATTTAAAATAGGAAGTAAAGAATAAAATTACAGTTATTTATTCTTGTTAATGGATTTCTTTTAAGATTTATCCCCAAGATTTTTGCTCATATTCATTAAGATAAAATCAAACAATTAGAAATCAATAATACTAAGCATATATTTATTAAAATCAAAATTTTCATATGAATATGCAAATTAGCCTTCCTGTTAACACTGTAAACCACTATTTTGTTGAATATATAAATATAATTGCATGTTATTAGTGTTTAGATATGGTCAACAGTATTAATAATGTAAAACAATTTTATTGATAATTGAGGTTTAAATAAAAAATAATATCATGGATACTGTGACATAAATAACTAAGGGAATTGTGAATTGAGTAGTAATATAGTTTCGGTAACAGACAGAAAAACACACAATTTCCATTATAATAAGATATAATATTTGGGAATATGAATTTATATTATACAGTAAAAAAATGAAAGAAAAGAGAATAAGATAAAAAGATGAAGAAAATAAAGATACCTCTGAACCAAAAATTTCACAATTTAAAAAAAAAATTTTTTATCCTCAAAGGAATACAGGACTGACTGGGGTCTTTAACCTTGGTATGGCAACTGGTCTAAGAGAAGTAAACACTCTGAATTCAAACGTATTAATATATGCTTAAAAATTGCCCTTGTATCATATCCTGCTCATATGGAGGGGTTGGGTAAATATGTATTGCTAAAAATAATACTGTTGAATATTTTGTGATATAAGGTGTGCTGGAATCCACCACTTAAACTTATAGACTCTGCGTGGCTGCATGGATTAAAGCCAGCCAATCAACACACTCGAATATGTGGTTAGTTAAGACGCCAATCTTCAAGGCTGTTCATTTGCATGCATTCAGCACGGGTGAACGGATCAGCAACCAAGGACTCAGCTTAACACAAGGATTCTTCACTAAGGAACAATCAAAGGATTCTGCCTAGCACTAAAGAACACAAGGGATCTTCACTGTAAAGTGCTCTCACCTGCAGCCTAAAAATGGCCACAAAAATCATAACAAATACAAAAAAAGACAGGTCTTCCGACTCAACCTCCTCTTATTTGTTTTTCAGTTTGCATGTGTTATTTTATGATCAATTTCATTTTATCACACTACCTGGAGGACTCCTCTTCTAAAATATTAAGCTACATTTTGTTACAAACTTGTTAAACATAATTTGCTAAATACACACTACACTTGTAACTTCCTGTCTTGTTTTTTGTTTGTTTATTTGTTATTATCATTATTATTATTATTATTATTATTATTATTATTATCTCTTTTTGAGTTTTCACATCAGCATTAGCTGATGGTCTTTCACTGGAGTCTGAGTGACAGCAAGTCTCCTCAGGTTTCCAGGACTCTTCTAAGTATTCTGGCAGATTGCAGCAGTGCAGTGTTCTGGATGGTATCAATCCTTCCTCTGATTTTCAAACTTTCCATACCCTTTACCAATCCTTTTGGGACCGTTCCAAGTGCACCAACCACAACTGGTATCACTTTGATTTTCATATTCCATAACTTTATTTGATTGTTTCTTTGTTTAATGGCATATCAACTTTTGTGGGTTATTTTAATGCCAAAGTCAATCTTTTTGAACAGTAGTGGCACTATTTAATCCATAGCTGGGGAGATGAGGGGTTTCATACCTTTTCCAAGACTAATTGTCCGAAAGTGAATGTAATAGTGCAATTGAAGATTGAACTCACTTACTATAATTTTGCTGTCCAGCATGTTAGCCACTATGCCACAGGAACACACCATTTTTTTGTGGGGAGGAGTCTTTATACTGTATCAGAGAGTATCAAATGAGCCAGCTAGAATTGCAGATAAAATAAAAGTTTAAAAAACCTGATGGGAAGTGAGCCTGTCTATTACTTAGATGGGTGACCATTTAAGCAACAGGAGGTATTATATAATATCCACCTGATATCAAAATAATTTGATTCAGCATTAAAGGACCCAAAAAGGGTTGATATGTGTTGTATCATGAGGTGGCAAGATACACAGAAGAATGGTGTCCTTAATACATTTATTAAGCACCAGCATCCGGTGCCAAATGGATAAATACAAACACATAACAAATAAGTACACACCTACACTAAATACAGAAGGGTCAATTCCATATAGCTAATGCAGCAAAGTCAGTCTGAATATTATTCAGTTAGTTAATCTACTTTAATCGTAGGCTATTTTATGGCTATGAGCCAGTCCATCTGGTAGAGTGCTGAAGGGGTGTTAGCTACTCTACAACAATATGCCATAAAACAACCAACCATAATATATTAAGCAAACAAGCAAGTACAGAATTAGTCTTTTGAACAATACAACAAGTCACAACTAAGCATAAAGAATAGGCCACGTTCAACTAAGGATATATTAGAACAATATGTACCATCCCTAGAAAGACTAGAAAGATTGAGAATGGAAGTAAAACAACAAGCTTGATACTCAGAAAGAACAGAGAGTTCCTTGTAAAAAAAATAAAAATAGAAATAAAAAAATGAAAAAATAGGGAAAACATGACACTCCCCAAATAAAAGAATAAAAGAAAAAGATACAAACCGAAAAAATGTTTGAAACAAAACACAAATGCATCAAAATAGGGAAACATTGGGATTAACAAACAAACAAAAAAAGTGGGGAGGAAATGATCCTCTCTCAAATGCAAAAAAGAAATTACAAACAGTAAAACTGTTTGAAACACACATACAACAAAACAGGGTTATATTTTGATTGAAGGAGGATGAAGATATTGTAGAAAAACGATGGTTAGTTTAATATTGTTTCCTCGTACAGAATAAATGTGAGAACCATTCACAACAAAGTAATAACAAGAATAATTTACTGCCTGAACAAACATAATGGAATAGAATACTAACATGACATGGATACAAGGAAGAGCTTATACAGATTTTTGCCAGATGACCAACAAATGTGTCCTATTAAAATTTGGGTTATCTGCCCATTAATTAGTTACTGGAATCCAGAGGCCAGGGGGCAGATGGCCCGGAATCCGCAGGCACTGAGGTCGGGGCCGTTTTAGCAGCGGCCGAATTAAGGTCAGCATTATCAGTCTATGGCAACCACAGGGATAAGACCAGACAACAAACAGGCAAACGCTTGTGAGAGGCAACACGGGGAATTCAACTGGCAGAGAACACAGTAGCAGCGGCCATCAAGAACAATTACAAGAACAATTACAGAAACAGTTACTGAATACAATTCCACCAGAGCTAAGTAACCTTTGTATTATTACATGCTAATATTTCCTGCCGAACGAACGTCTTTGGCAACTTTACTATGAACTTGACGTACTCTTACACAAACACTTTGAACACTTAATTTACATTTCATATTGCACCAATAAAAGTTATTAACCCGAATATATAAATATATTTGCCTTGTCACCTTTCCTTTATAACAGCACTATCTGCACTCTTGTTAGTTTTACAATTATTTCTGTTAGTCCATGTATAGGAGAATGTCTCTTATGAACTCATCCTTGCTTCTTCATAATGACTTGCTCGTCTAACAAGGATGGTTTGTGTGCTGCTCTTTTGTGGGATGCTGCCTCCAGGATTTGTTCAAGACAGCACACAGCATCCTTATACAGTTCACATCTAGCCTTTTCTCAAACATTTTCTCCAAGTAGTACAGCCATACAGTAGCAATGACACAGCTACAACTTGAAAGATGGTTGTTGGCTGTTTTGTTTTATGGCATATCAACCCTTTTCAGTTTATTTCATGCCAAATCAAGTTATTTCAATAAACAAAGGACTCAGGCTGCTTACAGTACCTGCTTTTGTTTAAGAGGTTACCCAGCTAAGTATCAAACAGGATTATTGGTGTTTAACTTTGGTGATATAGTGGGAATCAGTGCTTTCAGTGTAACTTGACAATAATAATAATAATAAGATGAATACCTGGACCTTGCTTGAGAATTGAAAAACTGTGAAATATGAAACACTCCACTTTGGCCATTACTTAGGCTAGATGGGTGGTCAGAGAGGCCGCCTCTGATCAATCAGCTAGTCAAGTCAGGCCCCAGCACCTATTGCTCTTATAGCAACCCCCAACCCTTTTTATCATATATATGCTAGAAGGTGGTGGCTGAGGATCTTAGTGTCCTGGGTAGGATGCTAAATTGCATCTAGTGGTGAGGTTCTAATTTTAGAGCTATGGGGAGTGTGGAGTACCCCTTCTTCCTCATTACTCCCAGGTCCACCCTGTTAGGGTCAAATAGATAACAAATGTGTTTAAAAAATTGAGTTAAAAAAAAAACATTGAATACCCAACAAGAATGAATCAAACAAAATGTCTTTGGCATAAAATAACCCAAAGTTTGACGTGCCGGTTTAGTTCAGTCGGTAGAGCATATGGCTCCAAACCACAAAGTTCCAGGGTTCAATACCAGCCCTTGCCAACTCTGTGTATAAGTAGCACAGAGATCCGTGTAGTAAAGTGGGGAGATGATGGTAGGTGTGGCGCTCCACCTCAGATGCAAAAACAATCTCTCTGGTCTAGCTCTAGTGAAAAGGAGATAGACTCCCTAGTTGTCTGGCTGATTCAGATCATAGGCCAATCCGTCAGTTTGCTTGACATGCTGTAAAATTTCAAACAACCAACCAACCAACCAACCAACCAACCAGCCAGCCTCATTTGAGAAATTCAGACAAAAAGTTATTTTCGATCAATAATCTATCCTTGCCTTTTCTATCACATTTACACTCATTGTTTATAAGAATGTGATGAATAAAAGATGTAAATAGTTTTATTTAAATTGATCAGTTATTCAATTAGCTATATTTGGCATCATGGCATTGTTAGAAATTATTATTTTCTTCCTTTGCAAGATTTAATTTCTTATCATTGTTACTTTGGGAGTTTATAAAGTGCATGAAATATCAAATCAGAAAATCAGCTTTTTTTTTTTTTCACCAAACAATTATATGATAATGTTTAGTAAATAGTTTCAAGTAAATCTATTAATAATGGAGATTCACTTCCGGTTTTTGTCTGTAACAAAACATATGTCACATTACCCGAAATCGTCATAACATAGAATAAATACACTCAAAATTTGAACATGCAACATTAGACAGTCCTCATTGTTTTTTAAAACAAGTTTTAATAAATATATACCCGGTATTATATATTTATACATAGTTTGTTTTATTTTAATATATATTTAAAGTTTACATTTCAAATTGTTTTATTTTTTACTCCTTTAATGAATTTGATGATCTTACTTACTTAGGGTACAAACTCTCTGACAATGAATTTTCAAATCCCACATCCTCAGACAATATCTTTCAAAAATTCATTTTTACATTGTCCGAAGGGCATTTTTTATTTATTTTGCTAGTATTTTTAATACAAACAATTTGCACACAGTTATAAATTTACATAGTTACAAAAAAAACAACATTAATTGATAATGCTTTATCTAAGAAATTAAAGAAACTATAGGTTGTTTGGTTGGTTTTACAGCATGTCAACCCTTGTTGGGTTATTTAATGCCAAAGTCAGTAAAGGGTTTAGCTCAATCCGTAGGAATCTATCTAGGAATCGCAAGATTCCAGGTTTGAAACCAGTCATCGCCAACTCAGCGCATGAGTAGCCCAGCTTGGGTAATCTGATTTGTGCAGTAAAGTGGGGAGCTAACGGTAGGAGTGGCGCTCTACCCCAGAAAAAACAATCTCCCTGGTCTATAGTGAACAAAAAAGGTATTGATTACCTCGATTTCCGGCTGATACCAACAATAGGCCACTCTACCAATTTTACTTTCTATATGGTTTGGCATGGTGTCATATAGTACCTAAAAGAGGACAATGGAATTGTCAGTTTTCTATAAATAGTGAAACTGGTTACTCGTTCCACTTGTATCTTGTCTAGTAAACCCTTTCTTTACATAAAATACTGGTTGTGTTTTCTTTTACCTTCTCTGTTAACTTGGATGCACGAGTTACAAAATATGGTAACCAATATAGGAGAAAAAAATCTCTGATGTTAAACCAGCTGTACTCACCTTACAAACTTAGCAGTACTACACTTAAAAATTCTTTATATGCCATTTGTTTAATGTCATATAATCCGCATATCAGGTTGATGTTTTTCAGACACTTTTTAAAAAAATTTGTCAATTTTCCATCATTCCGTTATTTTTTCAATGACTATAATGTAAGTCGTCAGTGCGGCCTAAAATCAGTATGAGCCAATACAGTGAGTGAGTCTATCCCCTTTTCACTAATGCTAGACCAAGAGATTATTTTAGTGTCTGAGGTGGAGCGCCACACCTACCATCAGCTCCTCACTTTACCGCACAGATCCCTGTGCTACTCATACACTGAGTTGGCGAGGACCGGTATCGAACCAGGAACCTTTTGATTCCTAGCCAGATGCTCTACTGACTGAGCTAAACCAGTGCTATCTATTAATAATGGAGATTGTCTATATTTCTGTCTGTAACAAAAACTACGTCATAGCTCTACGTCACAGCTTACGTCACCCAAAATTTGAGTAAGCAATTTTAAAAATTGTTTTTTACTCTCGTCCTTGTTTTTTTTTTTTTTACAGTAACAAGAAGTTAACTAAAAAGTTTACAAATAAATAAATACTTATGATTTTGTGGAAAATTGATGTGGAAAATATTCAAAATAATTGTTTGATTATTACATGCACGCAACATTTTATTTGAGGGGAACGGGGCTCAGTTTTCATTTCAAATTGTTTTATTTTTTTTTACTCCTTTAATAAATATGAGGACTTTGCTTACTTATGATACAAACCCTCTGACATTGAATTTTTAACTCCCACCCTCTCAGGCAATGTCTTTCAAAAATTAATTTTTACAATGCCCAGAGGGTGTTTTCTGTTGCTAGTAACTATAATGTAAATTGTATAAATAGCAAATAACTTAATACTGAGATTCTATGAGCATTAACCAAGTGTTTATAAGAAAATGATATTATATGGAGAAATGGAAGCATTAGAAATTTTAACATTTTTTTTCTTAAATTATTACTATTATTTTTCACATAAGAATTTTAGCTTAGTGAGAAAAAAAATTAAAAATTAAAAAAAAAAAGCTTTGTTACTTTGAATAAGTAAATAAAATATTCACCTGGAGAACAATTATCTTTAGTATCCTGTCTAGATAAAACAAAAGCTTTGCTATTTCTTACAAAAAATAATCAGGAAACTCATGAGGGTGTCACAATAATTATGACCAGTTTAAGTATTGTATCAACCTCAGAGTACTGCCAGTGATTGGCCAAGAGTTAGATCACATTCCGGCCTAGTCTATAAGTAAGAGCGGGTATAATCATGATTTGTCTCATTACATTCTTGTATACTAGATTGTCTGTCGTGGAACAGTGATTGGTGGCATAGTCATGCAAACCCAATAGGATCAGTTTAAGTATTGTATCAACCTCAGAGTACTGCCAGTGATTGGCCAAGAGTTAGATCACATGATTCTGGCCTAGTCTATAAGTAAGAGCGGGTATCTAGCACACACCTTATATACTAGAAATTCTCAACACTTTCTACTTCGGCCATGATGTCTACAACTAATCTGGTTTCTCTTTACCTGTTGCTTCTTTCTTCTCTTGTTGGTTCTTCATTCTCTAAATAAAGGTATGCTTAATTAATCAACAAAACTTATGGCTTTTTAAAGTTTTATTTGCCCATTCCTAACTCAACGCGTGGAGCTGACAGCCATGATGGAACATGTCTGTTCCATCCGGTGTCTGGCTTTCAACTGACTAACTAACTAGTTCTCACGTGACTTGCGGGTTTTCTGCCCCTGGGGTCAAAGTTTCCAAACAGTCATGTAATTTTCCATTTGGGTTCTTTGTATTGTCAATAATCTATGCTACCACATAGATTATGCAACAAATGAAGTGTTTACAGTGTTCTTTGGCTTGGATATGCAAACCAGTACGACCATAATGGTGGAATGAAAAAGCATTTAATTTGTACAAAATTCCATCCTTATTTATCTTATTATAATGGAGACTGTGTGCCTGTCTGTCTGTAACTGAAAAATAAGTCACCACCAACGTCACAGTTCCCTTTGTTATTTACAGTATATTCTCAATGGTTATTAAATAATCGTTATTTAATCTTAATTAGCATCTTATTTATTAACAATGTCTCTATTAAGGTCTAGGCGAAATAAATTTGCTACAAAACAGCTAATATTATTAATTCGTTTAAAATTCTGCGATGTACGTTATATCTCATTGAGAAATAAATATTTACATAGTATATGGTGTGAATAATTTGCATATTGGTTTTAATAAAACTGTGTGGTGTTATTGATTCCTATGTATTCAAATATTTGTTATGCTTGAGCCATGGATATAGATGCCAATAGAGATAACATGCCATTCACTTAGTTTGATCATTACAGGATGTAGTCGAGTGTTAAAAAAACAAAGCATTGATCTCTCTATTGGATGGTAAGTCGCCCACTACTATGCAGTATCAGGCAGGACTATGAATAATCCCAAAATGAATTTCTGGACAATCCCTAAGGAAAACAAAGCAACCTTTGTCTTTGTTAAAAAAAAAAACTTTCAGATATTCAGTATTAAAAACAGGGCTGTGGAGTTGGAACACAAAACTCCCACTCCAACTCCTCTATTTTTAGCATCTCCAACTTCAACTCCTCTTTATATCCATGACAATCTCTCACCAAACATCCCTCTCACTCATTGTCCCTGCTAGGTCCTCTGCGCAGCATCTAGTATCTGCACAGAGTTTGTCTATGTAGATCTTTGCTGTATGACCCGCACTTGTATGTCCATGTGCTGGTTTCCATAGGAGGATGTTGCTTATAAATTCATCTTTACTTCTCCAGCAGTGTCCAGCATGTCTTGTCCATCCCATAATTTTTTATAATCTTTTCATAAAGAGTGTGTACTGTATAATCTTACAGACTAGACTTGGGTTATATAAAGTGTAAATTGAACTGTTTTTTGGCATAATTTTACCAACTCCAACTCCACAACTCTGACTCTGAATCCAACTCCTCAGCCCTGATTAAAACTATATCAAGATAAACTGAAGATTTATTCCAGAAATATCTCTATATCAAATATCAAATAACTAGTTAAATGAAAGACTGATTATGAATCATTTATTGAGACAAATTACCCTCAGTAATTGCTTCTTATGATACGTTTATTATTGTTGGGAAATCTCAGTGTATCTCACAATGAAATAACCATCAACTGAATCTATATATAATAATTGGAAAGTGTTTGTGTGTCTGTCCACTTCAGACAGCTAAATGGTTTGATGTAGAGCTACAAAATTTGATATGCATATTTATTGGATCCAGGAGACACTCATGGCGTAATGGTTATCACAGTAGAATATGAGTACAGTGGCTTGAGTTTAAATCCTGGACGAAGCTGTTTGCATTGCACATAGCCTTAGGAAATATGAATCCAACTATTTCCCCAGGTATTGGTAAATAGTAGGGCAGACTAGGATCTTTAACATATCAAACAGTTATTAAAATATAGAGTAAACTATCTGATGGTGAAGTTCCAGTTCTGGAGCTTGGGGAATGTGGAATACCTCTTCATCACCATTGCTTCCAGGTCCATACTGACCCAGAGTGGTATTACCTGTTAAGGTCACATCTATGGGTTAAATAGAAAATTTATTTACAAAAACAAAATTGGGTTTAAAAAAATTTCTTTCAAACTATCACTATGAATCTTTCAAAACTTTACTGGCATTAAATAATATTTGATAATAATAATCTAATTGATAATAATAATTGATAATCTAATTGTATTCGCCTTCAATGTATTAACTTCTCATCTCTTACTAGGTAGATCCTGCAACAGACATTGAAAGTTAGTTCTCGATGCTCATTCATGTACCACATTTTAATTTGTGGATTGATAACCACCGAGAACATGCAGCGTTTTTAGGAAGTATCTAAGTAAAGCTGGGATGTAAAGTCAATCATGTACACGTAAAATAAGAACAAAATATTGGTTGGTTGGTTGGTTGTATTCTAGGGCATGTCAACACTTGGGTTATTTTATGTCAAATATGTTTTTGTCTTATTCAATGATTCAATTACAGGTATTCAATGTTTTAAACTCAAGAGTGGACCTGGAAGTAGTGACATTGAATGGGGTACTCCACACTCCCCATAGGTCTAGAATTGTTACATCACAAGATTTAGTTTAACGCCATATCCAGGACCCTCAGCCACTGCCTTCAAGCACAAATATGATAAAATGATTTGGGGGTTTGCCAAAACTATCACTACGAATCTTTCAAAACTTTACGGGCATTAAATGACCCACTGAGATTCATATATCATAAAACAAAACAAACAAACAAACAATTTTCAGATATAAAGAACTTGAAACCAACTGAATTTGTATCTAATAATTGGAAAGTGTTTGTCTGTCCACTTTAAACAGCCAAACAGTTTAATGTAGAACTAGAACTTTTATCAAAATTACTTGAATTGACATTAAATAACCCAATAAAGGTTGATATGCCATTAAACAAAACAACTAACCAAACAATCAACCAACAGAGAATGAACTTGTGAAAAGGTTTTAGTTCCAGTTAACTCACAGATGATTGGTATCAAGTCCTGAATCACAGATGATTGGTATCAAGTCCTGAATCAATAAAGATTATATAATCCAGTTTAGTATTAAATCCAAAAAGTATAAAGATCCAAATAAATAGATCTAAATAGTAAATCCAATATCAGCCGGATGTATTTTACTTAAAAATTGACTTTGTGTCACATTCTGTTTGTAGAAGAGGAGTTGGATGAGTACATACTTATTGGATCCAGGGATGGTTTTAAGAGAAATAATTTGGATCTTCTTCATACAAAACAGGTGGATCTTATTATGAAGGATCTCTGAATATAAACAATAATATGGAAGCCATATCTATATATCTACCTATTTTTGTAAAAATAGCTCATATGATAGGCTGTACTGGGCTGTTAAGTAGACCAAGCATAGAAATGAATACAATATGGAAACCAATAATTAAGAAGGCTAGATCAGATTTTGTAAAAAAATTTTTTAAAAACAACAAAAAAAACAATATGAGTCTAGGTGAAAATCATACATAAAATGAATAGGTAGATATTCTAGCCAAAACAAGACATTAGGTTTATAAGTTTCCAAAATTCTCGCTGAATTGTCCAATGGGACACATGGCCTAGTGGATAAGGTAGTTAGGTTAAGACAGTTCTAAGTGACAGTTATCTCCGGATTCCAAGTTCAATCCTGAGTAGCGGCAGTAACATAGAAAAATAATTAAAACAACTCCTACCCAGCTATGGTTAGCAGAATGAGAACAGGATACCCCCATGGACTGAATAAAGGGTTAAGTTCAAAGTTCCGTGATGGCTCCTGATTACAATAAGAAAGTTCCCGAGTTCGAAAAGAAGTTTCCTGAGTCCGAGAAGGTTCCCGAGTCCGATAAGAAATACCTGAAGAAGGCTGGAGGGTATATCGGCCAAAACGTTGTACAAATAACAATAAAGATGAGGACAATAGTCCGAATAATGCAGATAGTACTATTTTTGTAAGTTCTATCTATCTCTCTCTCTCTCTCTATCAATCAATCTATCTATTTTAATAAGTTCTTTCTATCTATCTATCAATCTATCTTAGTAAGTTCTATCTATTTATCTATTAATCTATTTATCTATCTATCTTAGTAAGTTCTATCTATCTATCTATATATCTATCTCAGTAAATTCTATCTATCTATCTATCAATCTATCTTAGTAAGTTCTATCTATCTTAGTAAGTTCTATCTATCTATCAATCTATCTATCTATCTATCTATCTTAGTAAGTTCTATCAATCTATCTATCTATCAATCTATCTATCTATCTATCTTAGTAATCTATCAATGTCAGCCTAATTCATCTTTCAATTCATTTCACAAGGATGAAGAAAATGAAATGCTCTTCATGTTGTCAGTTGACAGCTTCATTGAATGTGTTTCATCACTCATGTTACTGTTGTCATTTTGGAAATGCATTACACACCACCTAATTATATTCACAACTACAGTTTGGTCTCTGTAAGCATTCAGCAAGTATCAATGAATGGCAGTTGGTGGAATTTTTCTGCATGGAGGAATTCAATGGCACTCTCTAGTTTTTAGGTCAGATACCAATTTGCCAAGCTGATGCTCAGCCGATATCTGTAACAAGGTAAGAAAAAAAGGTGAAATAAATAAATAGATAATATAAAAATGGATTATTGGCTAGGGGGGTTAGGGTTAGGGTTACAGTCGTATCTCCAACATCTATATTTGACATTGAAGCAAAATATAATAAAACAGAAGATATTGCTTTTTTCAAATGTTTAGCTGAGTTGGTAGAGCATCCACTTAGGAACCACAAGGTTCCAGGTTCAATACTGACCCTCACCAACTCAACACATGAGTAAGGGCTAGCTTAGCTCAGTCGTTAGAGCGTCCGGCTCGGAACCTCAAGGTTTCTGGTTCGATTCTGGCCCTCGCCAACTCAGCGTATAAGTAGCACATGGATATGTGTGGTAAAGTGAGGAGCTGATGATAGGAGTGGCACTCTGCCTCAAATGCCCAAACAATCTCCTTGGTCTAACGCTAGTGAAAAAGGGATAGACTCCCTTGCTGTCTGGCTGATACTGACTTTAGGCCACCCCAACGACTTTACTTACATAATGGTAGGTGTAGTACTCCACCTTAGACTAAAAAAACATCTCTCTGATCTAGCACTAGTGAAGAGGTGATAGGCTCCCTCACTGTCTGGCTGATACTGAAAATAGCATCCAGCTGCGAACCTCAAGGTTTCTGGTTCGATTCCAGCCCTTGCCAACTCAGCGTATAAGTAGCACATGGATATGTGTGGTAAAGTGAGGAGCTGATGGTAGGAGTGGCACTCCGCCTCAGACGCCCAAACAATCTCCTTGATCTGACGCTAGTGTAAAGGGATAGACTCCCTCATTGTCTGGCTGATACCGACTTTAGGCCACCCCAATGACTTTACTTACATAATGGTAGGTGTGGTACTCCACCTTAGACTCAAAAACAATATCTCTGATCTAGCACTAGTGAAGAGGGGATAGGCTCCCTCACTTTACTTTACTTTATTGTTGGCACCTTTCCATCCACTAAG
Source organism: Doryteuthis pealeii (assembly GCA_023376005.1). Lineage (NCBI taxonomy): Eukaryota > Metazoa > Mollusca > Cephalopoda > Myopsida > Loliginidae > Doryteuthis > Doryteuthis pealeii. The sequence continues at coordinate 12,130,186 of CM042141.1, forward strand.
GTCGATGGCATAGTGTCCGAAAAAGAAAATGAATAAATAATTTTTTTTAATTTTAAAATAATTATTTAAATATTTAAAAGAATAATTATTATCTGCATCGGCACAAGGCCAATCCCCGAGTGACAGTCTTTGGTGCACTGACTGCACACAAACTTTGATGCTTGCTGGGGCTACTGTTTTCTCTCCCTCTTTCTGGCTCTCTTTGCTATAGAGGCTACACTCCTTACTTTATGCACACAGCATTCTCCTGTCTCGTTTTGTCAAATCTCTTCACATCCATTTCTTGTTCTTAATGATGAATATAGATTCATTTTATTTTTGGATGTTTTTTATTTTCCAAGACCCAACATTCCATGTGCATGGAGAAGAATTCAGAGAAATGCATTATTAGTGTCAAGTTCCTAGTCCTAACTTACTAAATCTCCAAACTTTCCCTCAGATTAGCTATCATGTGACATTCTACCAATGAGAATGCGATGCTACGGGTGAATCAGGGGTCAAAAGCTGCCTGTCAAATCTATGGTTATTTTCCATGACTCCTCTAAAGAATTGCAAGTTAACTTTTGAATTCAAATATTACAGTACATTACAAAATGAATGGGCTACCCTATTCATTATGTAATACAAGGATATTATAGTGCTCCCTCTATCTTGTAGTTTTCTTAGAAATACATATGATGCAATACTTTCAGAGGATCTTTTACAAAATTCATATTTATTTTATTTTCTCTTTATCAATAATATGCAGTGTATTAAAAAAAAAAAAAAATGAATAAAACCAAACAAAAATATGACTGATAGCTTCTTATGAATTATCACCATGTGTGCTAGGTAGAAGATTTTCCAGCTTTATCTGAAGTTAGAATTGTCAAAATTGAATAAATTTGAAATTTCATTTAAATCTTTCCTTTCTATTTTTTTCTTTTGCTATATGTAAAATATCTTTCAAAAGATTATTTCAAATAATTATTCAGTAATCTTAGCTTACAAGATAATCTTCAGCTCAACTCCATTTGTGAAATGCAAAAGCACATAGACTACAAATGTTACACACACACACACACACACATATATGTATATATAAACACATATATATATAAGAATATATATACTTTAGTATATATATACTTTAGTATATATATATATATATATGTGTGTGTGTGTGTGTGTGTGTGTGTGTGTTTGTAGTGTACACATATGCTTCTTTGTTGGTATATCTGATGAGTCTATTTTTATGGGTGTATATCATATCTCTAAATATATTTATTTGTTATATATATATGTCTATATTATACATTTGTGGGGAAATACTTTTGGGGTTGTTATTAGAAGCATAAAAGAAGTAGAATAAAGGAAAAACTGAGTTGGATATTGTGTTCTAAGTTCCATTTATAGAGGTTTATATCAGACTGTGAAAGAGAGTTATAGTCTTTCGAAATATCAGAAAAATAAATGGAACTTAGAACACAATATCCAACTCAGTTTTTCATTTATTTTACTTCTTTCATATTGTGCCCCCCAACTCCAATTTCAAATGAAAATTTTTTAAAAATCCATTTCTCTGTTACACAGTGCTGTACTTTCCATTTGAAATGAATGATTGCCAGATATGATAAAAAATTAGAAAAACAGAGGTACTTTTAGAGGAAAAAAACTGCACTGTATACTCAGTAATCCATGGCATATATCGTTTGATGAATCCTACAACCCTGAGATATTAAATGAAGCAAACATTATTTGAAGAATATTTGGAAAGAAAAATTATCTATATTAAGATATGTTTTTTTTGCTAATAGAGTAATATATTTTGGGAACAAATTGCCTAATCAGATCAAAAACAACAATAGTGTAAAAAATGTTAAGATTAATTTGGATAATTTCAGAAATAAAGAAAAAGAATTACTTAACAGAATTTGATCTGTTTATTGATATTGTATTAACATTGTGTGTGTTCTCTCCAATGATTCTCTTTGTTTTTCGTTTTTTTAAAAAATGTAGATATGAGAAGATAGTAAAAAGTAGAATGCCCAAGGAAGTATAGTAAACAAATAAGGATATAATAGATGATACCTTTAAAAAAAAAACAGGTCTGTTTTGTTTTTTATAAATTTCTAATTGACGTGAAAAAATTATTATTAGCAGATTTATATGAGGAGATTTTATCTTCTGGTTTAAAATTTTTTATTCTTTTTTTTTTGTGGCAGAGATAAAAAGAATTCTTTAATCAAATTTTAATGACAAACACCATACCTCATGTACAAACCCAGAATTTTTTTTACTGGAACCTTAGAATTCTATGGAAACCATTTTGTAAAACATTGTTCTTCTACACAAAAACATTTATGGCAGTTTTTAACTTTTTAAGGATTATAATGCAAGTTGAGCTGATAACATGGATTCCCTTGACTCTATCTCATCATCCATCCCTATCAGTCATCCCTATTCAAATGTTGAATTATAAGGAAGAGCTTTTATTTATTTCATTAATCTTATTTGTTCTTTATTCTATGTATTGACGATTTTGGGTATTCTGAAGTAAGCAGTGACATACTTTCAGTTACAGACAAATAGAGACCGAATCTCCATTATTAATAGATCAGATCTTAAAGTTTTGACACCTTGTCAGACTCTTTCAAATGATTTCCCTTGATTGGGTCATTGCTACGCTCGGATTCACAGGGAATGTCTGAGGAAGATTAGAGGATACAATGGTTGAAACGTTGTGTTTACACCTTAAAAATAAGGACAACACCGCAAAAAATCAAAATTATAGACATCAAGCCTCATTTAAAAAAATTTGGACAAATAATTTTTTTTGTTGTTTTATTTTGTTGTTTTCTTATTGTTATGTCCGAGTCATTTTTACATTCTATATTCTTGCATTACGTCAGCATTATTGTTTGGAAATAAAGAATTTGACTCTAATGAGGAGATTCTTTATTTTCTAATCTCTGTTGGTTTTCTTAATGGTTTTAGAATTTAGAAATAATTAAAATGTTACGATTACACCCCCCTCCAAAAAAAAACCCAACAAAAACAAAATGGAAGACAAAAGGAAGTCCGTAATAACAAGGCTTCATTTAAGAAATCAGGATGAATCAATTTTTTTCCTATTTTAACCCACTCATAGCGGCTCTCCACCCACTGCAATCCTACAGTTAACCACTGGCAGCAGCTCTCACACGTGTCACTTGTTTACAGTAAAAAACAAAAAAACAAAAAACCCTATGTGAACACCCCTGCTAATTTTTGTTTTATCTGTGAACCAAACTGTGAAGACTGCTACATGATCCATTTGCAATGGAGAACCAGTTGAATGGAAACACCAAGATAAATTTGGTACAGCTATGGGGAAATTTTTGTAGGTAAAGAGTTAACCCTTCAAATACCAGGGGTGACCCCATGGTGTAATGGTTAACATTCTGTGAGTGCGACTTTGTAGTAAGTAAATTCAAACTTCAGTCATGTTATTATGTTCACTTTTGGACTAATAAGTAAGGTAAGTAAAGTGGCCTAAAAGTCGATATCAGCCACTCCTACCATCAGCTCCTCACTTTACCACACATATCCATGTGCTACTTATATGCTGAGTTGGCAAGGGCCGGAATCGAACCAGAAACCTTGAGGTTCCCAGCTGGACGCTATTTTCAGTATCAGACAGACAGTGAGGGAGTCTATCCCCTCTTCAGTAGTGCTAGATCAGAGATATTTTTTTTTAGTCTAAGGTGGAGTACTACACCTACCATTATGTAAGTAAAGTCGATGGGGTGGCCTAAAGTTGGTATCAGCCAGACAGCAAGGGAGTCTATCCCCTTTTCACTAGCGCTAGACCAAGGAGATTGTTTTTCTGCATCTGAGGTGGAGTGCCACACCTACCATCAGCTCCTCACTTTACTGCCCAGATCCGTGTGCTACTCAATGCGCTGAATTGGCGAGTGCCGGTATCGAAGCTGGGACCTTGTGGTTCTTAGGCGGACGCTCTACCGACTGAGCTAAAAGTAAGGTTGAAACACAAGTAAAAAGTAAGACGTAGAAGAATATGGTGCACGGTTGAGGATGCTGACTAAATGCAATAAACAGTTAATCGTTAAGTCGCTCCGTCAGTTTTTGTCAACACCTTAAAATAATGGTAGACAAAAGCGATTTTCCAATCATCATCATGTTGCGCATGTAGCACAGGTATTGACAACAATCTTACGCCAACCCTCCCTATCATTCATTGCACCTGGAAGCTCCTCTGCGGAACAGCCAGCATCTTCACATAGCTGGTCAATGTAGGCCTTTACTGGGCGCCCCACACTTGCATGACCATGTGTTGGCTTCCCCAGGAGAATGTCGCTTATGAGTTCATCCTTACTTCTCCAGCAGTGTCCTGCGTGCCTTGTCTGTCTCACTCGGATAGTTTGTGAGATGGGGGGCAGGTGACCGTACAGCTGTTTCCTTGTGGGGTGCTGTTTCCATGACTTGTTCAACACTGCTCGCAGCATCCTTGTGCAGCTCCCATCTAGCTTATTCTCAAGACGTTTAGTTAGGGTCCAGGTGGTGCAGCCATATAGCAGCACCGACACAACCACAGCCTGGAAGAACTGTCGCTTCAGCTTGTTAGGGAGATCGGACCTCCATTCAAAATATGATAGTATTGTAGAATATACCATCTGAACCTCTGCAGAGGGGTAAGAGCCAATGAGGACACCTGTTAATCATGAGTGGTGACCCATGATGCTTAAGGATGGAATCCTAGTGGCTGTGCAGTCCATAACATGCAACACTTCACTGGGTTCTTGGGTATGATGTATGCATCTAGTAGTGAGGTTTCAATTCTGGAGCTCTGAGGAGAGTGGAGTTCTCCAAATGGAAAATTTGTTTATAAAAAGAAATTGAGTTCAAATATTTTTCTACCAAACTATCGCTACGAATCTTTCAAAACTTTGCCGGCATTAGATAACCCACCAAGGATTGATATGCCATAAAACAAAACAAACAAAAACAGATTTGACAGTAGGGTTGGTACAATCATCTAGGGGCTAGGACTTGACATGACCAGCTGATTGATTGGAGGGGACTCTCTGACCGTCCCATCTAGCCTAAGTAAGGGCCCAAGTGGAGTGTTGCTTGTCATGGACAGCTCATCCACAAGGATTCCGTCCTTAAGCATCGTGAGCTGCCACCAACGGCCAACACATGCCCCATTGAGGGGGGCTTACCACTTTGCAGAGGTGCAGTCGGTGTATTCTATAGCCCCAGCCGACTGGGCTGAAAACAGATTTGGAGAAAGCTGGCTGGATATTTCAAAATAAGATGGTGGAGAATTTAAAAAAAAAAAAGAAACTGTCAAAGTATTCTTTCCTTTTTTTTTTTTTTTTTTTTTTTTTTGGCTTCAGTTTCTTTTTGGCTATTTTTTTAAACCAACATCTGTCTGCTCACTGTGACTTGAAATAATTTTGTTTAATGACGCTTCATTTGTCTTAAGGGATGCATGTAAAAATGTGATCAATCATCTGCCATTACTTCCTGGAGGCTGTGGTACAGGATTGTGGGTAACTACCCCCTTCAGTCACCCACAACTCCACAACTCCATGTTCGGCTGCTGTGTGAAAATTTTCTCTAGCTCAGCTGTTTTGTCAAACTATGTGTATTGAGGCAACTGGAGACAAATGTACAATTTTGTTTTACATTCAAATCTCTTGTTCTACTGATACTAAAATGGGGGATTCAATTTCCTCTTTGTAGCGACTGATAAACTTCTGTGTATTTCCTCCTAAATCTGGGTGTGTGGATGTGTGTAGTGTAATGGTTATAATTGTAGGAAATGAACACGACGAGACAGGTTCAAATCCTGGACGAGGCTGTGTGCATTTCACAAAGTAATTGGAGAAATATGGCATACCCAGTAAGAATCAAACTCACTAATAATGGTCTGTTCACAAAGCATTACACACATAAGCTGCCTAGACTTTTATCATTAATATCTAAAATGATCTCCATCAGTCCAATATATCAGTGTTTTGGTTCTATTGCAGTGCTGAAATGTCGGATTCGATTTTGTCTTTGTAAGTAAATAAAGTCGTCGAATAAAGGCAAGGGAGTCTATCTCCTTTTCACTTGCGCTAGACCAAGGAGATTATTTTATCATCTGAGGTGGAGCACCACACCTACCATCAGCTCCTTACAGGGATCTGTGCTACTCATACGCTGAGTTGGCGAGGGCCGGTATTGAACTAGGAACCTCATGGATTCTATCTGAACGCTCTACTGACTGAGCTAAACTCCTGTAATTTTTCTCTTTTTACTTCTTTATTTGGGTCTACAGATGTGTGTTGTGTGATGGTTATTGTAGGAAATACATATGGTGAACAAGTTCAATTCCTGGATGAGGCTGTGTGCATTTCACATAGTAATAGTACAAATATGAGGTACCCATAGAGAATCATTACAGTCAAGTCATGCTGAAAGCACTGGTCCCTACTAGATCAGTAGTTTTCAATTTTTTTTACCTAAAGATCCATTTGATTCCATTTTACAATGGGGGACACCCCCCGCACCCCTCATTGCGATTTGATGTTTAAAAATCCTATTGTATTTTTATTATTAAATATTTTTTACTTGCCTGGACCAAAAAAATCTTATATGGGAGTATATATGGGGAGTATATGGCCCTAGTTGAGAACCCCTGCACTGGATCACTAAAGATAAGCAGTAATGAGCCTGTTCAATACTTAATTGGGGGACCACTTAAGCAACAGCAGGTACTGTAAGCAACCTCATTCTTTGTCTATTAAAATGACTTTGTTTCAGCATTAAATGATCTGAAAAGGGTTGATCTGCTATAAAACGAAACAAAAACCAACCAACCAACCAACCAGCCAGCCAGCCAGCCAGCCGGTGAAAATCAAACTCATGAATAATGAGTATTATTTGTATTATTCGGACTATTGTCCTCATCTTCATTGTTATCTGTACAACATTTTGGCCGATGTGCCCTCCGGCCTTCTTCAGGTATTTCTTGTCGGACTCAGTAACCTTCTTGGACTCGGGAACATTCTTGTCGTAATTAGGAACCTTCTTGATGTAATCAGGAGCCATCATGGAACTTTGAACCTAACCCTTTATTCAGTCCATGGGGGTATCCTGTTCTCATTCCGCTAACCATAACTGGGGCACAGGTGTTAAGCTATGTTAATTATTATTCTATGTTACTGCTGCTCCTGACCAGGATTGAACTGCAGTCTAGAGATAACCGTCACTTAGAACTGTCTTAACCTAACTCCTTTATCCACTATGCTATGTATCCAAGAAGGTTCCCAATTACAAGGTTCCCAAGTCTGTGAAGGTTCCCGAGTTCAACAAGAAATACCTGAAGAAGGCCGGTGGGCACATCAGCCGAAACGTTGTACAGATAACAATGAAGATGAGGACAATGGTCCGAATAATACAAATAATACTAATTATTATGCCTCATCTCAAAAATTGACGAATAATGGTCTGCTCACAAAGCATTATGAACTGCTCAGACTAATATTATTGATATCTAAAATAATCTCTTTGAGTTCAATATATGAGGTTTTTGGTTTATAATATGTTTGTGGTGTAATGGTTATTCATTATAGAAAATGGGCATGAAGAACTAAGTTCAAATCCCTGCCGTAGCTGTTTGCATTTCACCTAGCAAAAATACTCTTGGGAAAGGTATGCATCCAAATATTCTCCTTTGATCTTATGTCTCATGTGTGCAAGGCAGGGTAATTATGGACCAGGGTTGTGTACAGAACTACATTTTAATACACTGTGATATTTACACAGATGATAGAATATACATTTATTCAAACACTTTGCCACACACAGAATGTGACACAAGGTCAGTTATAAACAGAGAACAACTGGGTTAAATTCAGACTTTTCCTTCAAGACCAGTGGTTCCAGATGTGGGGCAATTTGATTTTTAAGGGGGGGGGGCAATTGCGACTAATGTGGTCTGGGTCCAAAGTTTTTAAAAAATTCTTTTTATTATTTTGTGTATTTTGTTTATTTCATTTTTACTTTTCATAGATAGCTTGTTCTTTTGAAGCTTGTTTAAACCAAGGTATTGGCATTTTAATCTTTATCAGTTCAAACGCAGTTCACTTTTTAAGTTATAAGAATTATATAATACCACATGGGGGAGGGGACATCAGGATTTTAGAGGTGATTAGGTGGGGCATGGCAAAGAAGGTTGGGAAGCCTGTTTCTAGACCAAGGCTAAAGAACATAGTCAACTATTTACCTCTTTGCCTATTGAACATATGGCAGGTTGTACTGGGCTACATGGTACCTGATCCCTTACAATCATCATTCCTTCTAACCTTATTAATCTATATATTAATACGCTTGTTCCTAAATCTTTCATCCATTAGCATCTTGCAACAAACACCTTCTTGTTAAAAAGAGACCATCCAAATTGTTCAAGATGCAATTCAAAAATGTAAGCCCAGATTATCTGGTGTCGCTTAATCGCAGATTTCTTATTTGTCCCATTTTATTTCACCCCATTTTTAAAATGAAACATTCCAAATGGTCTTGCATCGCTTAAATGCCCAACTTAAAATTAAAAGGAAATGGAAAAAAAAGTTACATGTTTGTTTTATCTTTAACATTGAAATTGTGAATTAAGGAATATATTTTGGTAATTTTGATCTTATGTTGGCCAGGCTTCCTGCCCTAAATTACACTGTATTTGAGCAAACCAGTGTCAGGCGAATTTCCAGCCCAACTTAGATATTTTCGGTGTCATACTTTTGTCACTTTTTTTGTCAGCAAATTAATATAGATACTTTAAATGCCTTCCTCTGATTTTTATCAGCAAATCAATGTAAATATTTTACAACCCCTGCTTTAAGAAAGAGTTAGAGAGAGTTAAATCAAGATTATTATACTTTTTACATATTGAACTATTTTGCAGTATCTCTTAAGTAAACATATGAAACGTTGTAATGATTAAATTATCATACTCTGGTATATCCACAGGTCCTGCTGGTATATTATGATATATTTAGCATCTACAAAAATTCAATGCTTAAAAATACAAAAAAACAAAAAAAACAAGAAAGAGTGAGAGAGGGTTAAATCAAGATTATTATACTTTTTAGGGCCGGGTTAGCTCAGTCGGTAGAGCGTTCGGCTAGAAACCACAAGGTTCCTAGTTCGATACTGGCCCTCGCCAACTCAGCGTATGAGTAGCACAGGAATCTGTGCGGTAAAGTAAGGAGCTGATGGTAGGTGTGGGGCTCCACCTCAGATGCTAAAACAATCTCCTTGGTCTAGCGCTATTGAAAAGGAGATACACTCCCTCGCTGACTGGCTGATACCGACTTTAAGCCGCTCCGTCGACTTTACTTTACTTACATATTGAACTATATGCAATAGCTATTAAGTAAACATATCAAACATTGTAATTATCAAATTATTATACTGTAGTATATCTACAGGTCCTGGTAGTCTCAAATAATGTTTCAGTATTCCAACTTAAACTTGTTTCATATTTAACATTCAATTTCTTATTGTAATGAAAAACAAAATCAATTTTCTCAAGATCAGTATCCACATTTCTCTGTATCATGCTTGATAAAATCCCTTACTATACCCCACCCCCACCCGGGCAGTAGATGATGGCTCCTTTCATTTGGAAGGGACAGTGTGTGCACAAGTGGATTTTTGGTGAGTAAGCGATATTACTGGTCTACCTCTACCCTTTCTCAATAAACCCCACCCAGATCCAGTTGCAAGATGGTGTGCAGAGCAGCTGTAAGAGGTTCATTTGAAGTTAATGGCCGGACTCAACTGAGAAATTCACACTTCATGGCACATACACGCGAGATGGCTGCTGACCCCTACAAGAGGGTTCATACGCCCTTTGACAGATCTTATTTTTCATCCTGCTAGGTGTCGATAGCCACACCTCCTCATCTGGTGAGAAAGCCAGGTTAGTCGCCAACCTCTTGACCATGAGGCATGTAGTACCGGATCCCTTACAATCAACTATTCCTTCGAGTTATTTAATGTAGGGCTAACTCATTTTGCATATCTTTACAATCAGACACACTTAATGAATTACAGTATCACCCATATATTGGAAGAGTGTCTATGGAGGCACGTGGTGTAATGGTTAGAGTTGTAGGAAATGGACTAGTTGAACCGAGTTCAATTCCTGGACAAAGCTGCTTGCATTTCACATGGCGCTAATACCCTTGGGAAAGGTATGAATCCAATTCTTCCTCCAGCTATGGGTAAATAGCAGGGCAGATTGGACCCTTTAACCATGGCTAGGTAACCAGTTTAGGAAAAGGAAAACTCTGAATTCAAACCTGTTAAACTCAAAAGAAATTGACCTTGTGTCACATCCTGCTCATGCGGAGGGGTTGGTAAATATATATATTGGAAGATTGTGTAGTAATTTCTCTTTGGTGTATGTGTTGGTAAGTGCATGTGTGTGTGTGTGTATGTGTGTGTGTATCTATGTGTGCATGTGTATGTTTGTACAGTATCACCAATAAATAAGTACATTCCCTAACAACTGGATGATTGAGCAGTTATTTCTCTTTGGTGTGTGTGTGTGTGTGTGTGTGTATTTGTGTGCATGTGTGTGTGTGTGTCTGTGTGTGCATCAATTTGTGTATGTATGTGTCATGTTGAGTATGCATCTGTGTATTTGTAAAGTATCAGCAATAAATAAGTACACACCAAACAATTGGAAGATTGTGTAGTTATTTCTCTACTCTGTGTGTGTATGTGAGTATTGTGTCTGTATATGTGTGTGTATTGTGTGAACATTTGCTAATATGCAGTATCACACAATCAGTTTTCTTCTAAACTAAAGACACTGTGATTTTATTCAATCAAAACAAATACTATTAGATTATATTTATGACCAAGCTCAACAGCACTGAAAATTAGTAACCAAAAATGAAATGACATAAATATACATAAGGGGTGTACATATTTTTGGACTCTAGTGTGCTTACTGTAATGTTATGGCATAAGAAATGAAATTGACAACCTGAGTTTAAATCATGGACAAACCTGTTTGTATTTCACTTTATATTAATTGTATATACCCTATCTATGAACATTAATGGGTATGTCCGAATTCTCATATACATGGAAGTATTATGTTGACTGAGTAGTCTGATACCACTAGCAGGGGTTTACCTTTCTTCATGTTGTTGGCAAGTATTGTATTTGTTAATGTTATAAAGATTCATTGCATTTCCAACCTCTGTTTGGTTATTTCTCATTTTGTAACCTTTGTTAGGTTACAACACTAATGCTCTTGAGAAAGGCATGAATCCAACAGTTCTCCCCCCAGCTATGGATACATAGTAGAGAGTCTAGGAAAAGGAAAACTCTGAATTCAAACCAGCTGTACTCCGCTTTGTTGCATCCTACTCATGGCAGAGGTGTTAGGTAAATACATACATTTTCATATTTTTGGTTACAGAGTTTCAATGCTGTAGAGTTTGATAATAAATAATACCTGATAATGTTGGATAGCCTTCTTATTTCTTTTCATATTATACTTTTCTTTTTTGCTGGCAAGATATTCCATTCTTCCATTCTGAGTTGGTTTTTCTTTATCTTCTGATCTTCTTTCTGGGTTAGTCTTGGGCTTTTCTTAGTCTCTGTGTCCATTCTGTTATTCTTACAAATGAACACAAGACTTGGTATGTTTTAGATATCTTTATTTCAAAACTCAGAGTAACCATACATGAGAAAAAGAAATGAATAAAAAAAATGAGAAATACCTTGCAGGAGTGACGCCATTTCACTTCTGTCGGCTTCACTTGCCGAGCTAACTCTAACCCTGTAAATTGTTCTCATGATCAAGCTAACCAATCAGAAAACAGCTAAAAAGGTCAGTTTGGCTTGGAGCACTGCCTCAGATTCCATTTTAGAGTTGCTCAACCTTGCTTGATCATCAAAGTTTTTGCAGCCTGAACAAAATTTCTTGACTGGGATCAACTGCACCTTTACCTTTTGCACAACAAATCTTTTTGGTTGCTTCTGCAGTATTATGACCCAGTTCAAACTCAATGGAGTGAATATTTGATTTGTTTTGTTTTGTTTTATGGCATATCAACCTCAGTAGGTCATTTAATGCCGATAAAGTTTTCAAATAAATCAATTCTTAATGGATAATACAATTTTTTTATAAATACATTTTTCTATTTAACCCATAGATGGGACCCTAACAGGTACTACCACTCTGGGTCAGAGTGGACCAGGGAGCAATGGTGATGAATGGGGTGCTCCACATTCCTCAAACCTCCAAAACTGGAACCTCACCATCAGATAGAGTTTAACGTCATTCCCAGGACATGTTAACTCGCAGCCACCACCTTCTAGAACCCATATGATAAAAAGGGCTGAGGGGTTTGTCATAAGGGCAACAGAGTTGGGAAAATCATATAGGTGCTAGGGCTTGATGTGACCAGCCGATTGATCGGAGGGGGCCTGGAGTGAAGAAATGTACAATATGTTATCACACCATCTACCACAGTACTATCAACAACAGTAGGTAACTACTACAGCTTGAACTGCTTTGGTGATATTTGCACAGTAACTAGCACATACCCAAATATTGAAAAACTTTTGCCTCTGTCTAGTAATATATTTTTGGTTTAGAAGAAAATCAATTAAAAAAAAACAAATGTTAAATAATTGATTAATTGATTGATTTTAAAGGCACATCAACCCATCTATGGTTGTTGCATAATCTATGCGGTTGCATAGATTATTGTCAACCCCCTGTATTTCATATCACGTGCGGGACTTTCCATGGAATCTTACAGAAAGCCCGCGAAGTACATGAAGTCACGTGGGACTGAGTTAACTCGCAGTACCTGCTTAGACATCCGATGAGAAGCATGGGCTCATTATGCACACGCGCGTTGTGTTAGTTAGAAGAAGAAGAATTTTAGTTAAGTAAATAAAAGTTTAAAGAAATAAGATGGTGTTCTTGTTTGATGAATGTCTTGGCAAAAAGACTGACCAAGAAGAAGGAATGCATCAAAGACGAACAGCCAACAGGAATCTAGAAGTAGAATTCAACATGAAGAGGAAGAATAGAAATGACTAGAGATCACCAAATGGCCAAAGAAGTAATGCATATACATCTCTCTATCTACCTGTGTCTATCTCTCTCCCCCTCTCCAGTATGTAACATGGTTATTTTATGCCAAGCAGTAAATTATGTGGGATAGTCAGAATTATTATGCTTTTTCCAGGGACTTTTCTTGATTCCGAAAGTATGTTGTCTGCAGTTGCTTGTTGTTAAATTGATTAGGAATTAATTGGAGGGATTAGTTTACAGGGTAAAGTTCAAGTTTTTTGTTGGCATCTTCCATCAGCGAAAGACGATGGAGTAGTGTCCAAAAGTTTTTTTAACTACATAGCCTGGGTGGGTTGATATGGAGGATGTGCTGTTGCCCAAGCAGCAGATACCCCTCTCCACACTGCCGGTGTGGTCCAAAGGAAAATTAAGAGACCAATGCAGTTTTGCAATGGCAGTGTCACAGGAGTTGCTGTGTAATGCTGAAGTTCAGGTTTACTCCCCTAGCTTTCCTCTGGAACGTATAAAGCCCCTATGTGTTTGTGTATTTTGTGTGTGTGTGCGTGAGTGAGTGAGTGAGTGAGTGTGTGTGTGTGTGTGTGTGTGTGTACACTAAATTTTCTTCGGTATATATAAATAGTACACAAAGTTCAAGTTTATTGTTATATTTATAGTATAATTTTATTTATTTAAAGAAGGACAGAATGTCATCTATACTAACGTATTTAAATATATCTCTCATGTTGTTTGTGTTGTAAAAATCTTTTCTAATAACAGCAAAATCACCACATTCTATTAGAATGTGTTTGATAGGGTGTTTGACATGCTATGAATTCTGGGTTGGTTTTCTTGTTTCAATAAAAAGATGTGTGTGACCTATACATGATGGACTTTCCATCGATCGACTTATGAGTGTTCATACAATGAACGTCCACACAGTGATTTGTTTATAGTGGTGAAGGCTTGTATTGGACAATCCACACTTTTTGGCACAGTCGATAGGAAAGAATTGGTGCATCAAGGGTTGCCACAAACCCAATCAACGACCGGCCTCAGGAATTTTGAATTCAGAGTTATCCCTCTCCTAGACTGGTTACCTACCCAAGGCTGAAGGGCCCAGTCTGCCCTACTATTTAACCCATAGCTGGAGGGGAGAATATATGGATTCATACCTTTCCCAAGGGTATTAGCGCTATATGAAATGCCAACAGCTTCGTCTAGGAATTGAACTCGAATCAACGATTCCATTTTCCACGACTCTAACCACCAGCCCACGCGCCTCCATTACATAGTCAGGATATAATAACTTGTTCCTTTCTAGAATTTCAGAAACTTGGTTTCCGTTCTCAGATATTAAGCATTAATCTGGATAATTTAATCTAGTTTATGGTTCATTTTTTGAAGCGAACATTTTCAACAATTGAATAAAAATGTTTAGTGTCTTATCTTGTATTACTTTATTTACTGCTAAATAAAAAAAAACAGTCTGAAAAATATAGTTGCTTTCCTAAATAAACAATTTTTTTTTTAGCTATATATATATATTTACAGAGCCATTTGCATGAATAGGATGTGTTACTCGGTCAATTTTTTAAGCAGAGTTTAACAGGTTTGAATTCAAAGTTTAAGTAAAAAGGAGTGTCTTAGTCTTGTATAGCCTATACATAGTTATGATATAGTGACTTGGACTTTCTGAAACTTCATTTCCATTCGTAAAGTTTCACTCATTTATGGGTAGAACTGAATATCCTTTGAAGAGGAGGTGACAATCGTTACTTGCTGAGAACAGTTTGGTTGGAGATCTTAATCAACCCATTCGACATGAGAAAAACAAGTCACTTAAGAATATTAATTTCTTTAAAAAAAAACAAAAGTGTTGATAGAATTATGAACAAGTGACTAAATGCAAAAGATATCAAAAAAAAAAAAAAGAAAAAAGAAAGAAAAAAAGAAAAGCCGTGGATATGAAATGCTTGTTGATAAGCGTTGCAATCAGACCCTCCACCTCCTCAGGACGTATTGTGGCTGACAGTTGTAATTTATTGTTGAATAATCAATAAAGGGTAAAATGCAATGAGATTAAGGACAATTAGCAGGAAAAATTTTCTTTGGATCAATATTGCCTGGTACAAATATTTAATTCAAAGAAAGGCAATAATTATTCACATTTTCATAATTATTTTTATCATCACCATCATCAAACCACAACCATCATCATCATCATCATCATCATCATCATCATCAATTTCACTTTCATAATATGTATGGGGTGGCAAGGGGTTTAATGTTTTAAAGGTTTAAAAGGTGGGTGTGTTTATTCTTGGTGTGTGTTCCTAGGGTTTTCTTTTAACCCCATCACATTTGGTGGTCACACTGAAAATGAAGGAATTCAAGAAATGAAAAGAAAGAGACAAATACATAAGATGGTTTTATGATTTAGGCTTTATTCATCGGTCCTAGCCACCATGTGGCAAGGAAATATCTCCCTGGCCAATAGTAGTGGCGTCTAGACACAGTTAAGGCCTAAGTCAGAATGGCTGAGAGATTCTCTTTGGGGTTGGAAGTGCATCCTTTTTCCTGCACATGTGTTGAGGGTTCTTCTGGTGAAGGCTCATGGGAGTTTGTTATTTTTTATTTTTGTTTTTTTTAAATTTTATTTTAATCCCCACATAAGCCCAAAACCAGAATCCGTTCTTGAGAATGAAAGCATAAAATTCTCTGGAACTTTGAGATACAGACGGATCACCCTATCCCAGCCAGAAGACCAGACCTGGTGTTGATTAACAAAAGAGAATTTGTCAACTGGTAGATCTTGCAGTCCTAGCAGATCACAGGGTGAATGTGAAAGAAAATGAAAAGATAGACAAATACATGGACCTTGGAATGTGAGGGTGAAAGTGATACTGATTGTAGTCGGTGCACTTGGAATGGTCCCTAAAAGCTTAGATAACAAACCTAAGGAATTGGTAAAAATAATAGTAAAAATAATAATAATAATAATTATAATAGATGTAATGGGTAATCTTGAACTTTAAGTAACTAAATTCTTACCATAAAATTGTATTTGCGCATTATTTGAAATAAAGTTAACTATTACTATAAACATATTTTATGATATGATTGCTTCTTCTCCAAATTCATAGACAGATCACTGTGCTACTCATACACTGAGTTGGCGTGGGGTGGTATTGAACCAGGAACCTTGTGTTTCCTAGGTGGGCGCTCTACTGACTGAGCTAAACCGGCCCTATAACAGATTTAATCTACTTTAAGAGTAAATGAATATATATAAAAGAAAAGGCAAGAGAAAATAAATAAGTAAATAAATATATAAAGAAATACATAAGGAAAAAACAAAGAAAGAAAGAAAGAATGTAAGAAAGAAAAAAGAAAGAAAGAATGTTAGAAAGAAAAAAAGAATGTTAGAAAGAAAGAAAGAGAGAAAGAAAGAATGTTAGAAAGAAAGAAAAAATGTTAGAAAGAGAGAAAGAAAGATAGAATGTTAGAAAGAAAGAAAGAATGTTAGAAAGAAAGAAAGAAAGAATGTTAAAAGAAAGAAAAATGTTAGAAAGAGAGAAAGAAAGGTAGAATGTTAGAAAGAAAGAAAGAAAGAAAGAAAAAATGTTAGAAAGAAAGAAAGAAAAAAAGAAAAAAAGAAAGAATGTTAGAAAGAAAGAAAAAATGTTAGAAAGAGAGAAAGAAAGAAAGAAAAAAGAAAGAATGTTAGAAAGAAAGAAAAAATATTAGAAAGAGAGAAAAAAGATAGAATGTTAGAAAGAAAGAAAGAAAGAAAGAATGTTAGAAAAAAAGAAAGAATGTTAGAAAGAAAGAAAGAAAAAAAGAAAGAATGTTAGAAAGAAAGAAAAAATGTTAGAAAGAGAGAAAGAAAGAAATAAAGAAAGAAAAAAGAAAGAATGTTAGAAAGAAAGAAAAAATGTTAGAAAGAGAGAAAAAAAGATAGAATGTTAGAAAGAAAGAAAGAATGCTAGAAAGAAAGAATGTTAGAAAGAATGTTAGAAAGAAAGAATGTTAGAAAGAACGAATGTTAGAAAGAAAGAATGTTAGAAAGAAAGAAAGATAGAATGTTAGAAAGAAAGAATGTTAGAAAGAACGAATGTTAAAAAGAAAGAAAGATAGAATGTTAGAAAGAAAGAATGTTAGAAAGAAAGAAAGAAAGAAAGTGAAGGAAAATAAGAATGAAAGTTCTATCAAAATTAGAGGAAAAGAAAATATAAAAATGGATTAATTATTAAAAAATTAAGTTAGGTAACTTATATTTTTATCAAAAGATATCAAACAGACAATAAAAGCAAACTAAAAAAAAACAAACCTTTTTTGTAAACAACCTAATTAAGGAGGAATAATATATTAAAAAAACAAAAAAAAAACAAGAAATTTGTTCTCTTTCTTTTCAACACAAAAAATGTTCTTTTTCTTCCCTTTATTTTCCTTACAATCAAAACAATCCATTATTTATCCGAGGTGATGACAGGCTGTAACTTTCAAACACATGTTCATGTTTTATTGATATTATAGATTATCAATTTTGACTAGTACTTAAATCACACCCATAACTCATCCTTTATTTTGTCTCTTGATCTGTCAGTCTCATGTGTATCGTTATTGTTTTGACACACTAGTTGTGTTAATAGGATATTTCATATACACTTTACCTTTTAAAGGAAACATTGTCAATCTCATGTATGAATTTTGACTTGTACTTTTTTGTCTTAATTTTAGTTGCTTTAAAAAAAAAATTCCCTCAGGTCATTATTTCTATAAGTAGGTTTTCAAAGTATCCATTATGTAGATATGCATGCACAATGCACACATGCATGCATAAAACAGGAATTCTTCCAAGCTGTAGCCATGTCAGTACTACTGTATGGTTGCACAACTTGGATTCAAACAAAACACCTGGAGAAAAAAGTTAAATGGTAACTATATAAGAATGCTTAATCTAGAGCTAGTGAAAAGAAAAAAAAAACGTTAACATTTGTTTTTACTATTGTGGAATGTTAACACTTTTTTTTACTATTGTGGAATGTTAACACTTTTTTTTACTATTGTGGAACGTTAACATTTTTTTTTACTATTGTGGAATGTTAACACTTTTTTTTACTAATGTGGAATGTTAATACTTTTTTTACTAATGTGGAATGTTAACACTTTTTTTACTATTGTGGAATGTTAACACTTTTTTTTACTATTGTGGGATGTTAACACTTTTTTTACTATTGTGGAATGTTAACACTTTTTTTACTATTGTGGAATGTTAACACTTTTTTTTACTATTGTGGGATGTTAACACATTTTTTACTATTGTGGAATGTTAACACTTTTTTTTTACTATTGTGGAATGTTAACACTTTTTTTTACTATTGTGGAATGTTAACACTTTTTTTACTCCTTACCTTTATCTCAGTCGGTAGAGCTTTCGACTTAGACCCACGAAGTTCTGGGTTCAATACCAGCCTTCACCAACCCAGTGCATGAGTAGCACAGCTTGGATTTGTATGGTAAAGTGGGGAGCTGATGGTAGACGTGGCACTCCACCTTAGATGCAGAAATGATCTCCGTGGTCTAGCGTGAGCAAACAGGGGATAGACTCCCTTGCTGTCCGGCTGATACCGACAATAGGCCACTACGTCTACTTTAATTTTTACTCTTAACCTAATATTTTTTCCACGCTTCTAAAACAACCAAAACAGTTTCTCAACATACATCATTCAAAGAAGCACAAAGAAGCACAAAGAAGCATATGTGGACTCCATAACGACATCATATATTACACTACTCATATATATATATATATATATATATATATATATATATATATATATATATATGAAGATAGGAGGGTTGGAGTCAATCCGACAGCATTTTGTCAACTTGTCCTTTTTCCTTACCTCAAATATATATATATATATGTATATATATATATATATATATATAATAATATATATATATATATACAGAGTGATTAAAAAACAGACTTTTTTGAATGTCAAGCCTGTTTTTTTTGGTCACCCTGTATATATATATATATGTATATATATATATATATATATATACATATATATATATATTGGTTTGGAGGTTGATTTTGAAGGCTATATATATATATATATATATATATATATATATAATATATATAAATACATATAGCTCTGTTCATATATATATATATATATATATATATATATATATATATATGTGTGTGTATGTGTGTGTACACAGAGCTATATATATATATATATATATATATATATATAATATATTATATTGGGTGACCCAAATATATATATATATATACATTGTGACCCCCAAAAAACAGGCCTGACTTTTTAAAAAAGTCTGTTTTTTTTTGTATCACCTTATATATCGATATCAAACTTTGAAACAACTCTAATTTCACTCTAGTTGCTGGCATTCCTTCATGATATAGCAACCATTGTTATGATTTGAACTTGTCTCATCATTTCAATTTCCTATGAAAATAACCATAACACCACGTACCTCCATATTGCACTACTTATATATATATATATATATATATATATATATATATACCCTACTTATATATATATATTGATAACAAACTTTGAAGATATTCTAATTTCACTCTGGTTGCTGGCATACCTTCATGATATAGGAACCATTGTTATAACCCCTTGACACACCAGAAGGAGGCTGACAAGAAGACATACTGCCTTCTATAAATTATTTTACTTACCTACCAGCATAATACAAGCAAATTTATTGAATAAGTGATGTCAGCTAATTTAAATAAAAAGATAAACATAGAAGTCATCATGAAAAGTGCCAAAAGGTTTCATTATTGAAAATTAATCCACAGAAAACTATGCCACAGCATAAGGTTGGATGTTTGTCTGGTTATAGGCTTGACCCAGCAGTGACCATTGGCTATTCTCTACAGACAGCAATGGTGGTAATCATTCAGTTCTCTCTCTCTTTCTCTCTTCTCTCTCTCTTTCTCTCTCTCTCTTTCTCTCTCCAGTCAACTTAGTAACCTGAGTCATCTCTCAATCAGCCGTGCCAACTCTGCTAAGATTTCATCATTCTTACTTTCTGGGTAACCTCTTTGGCTGCCAAAAACTGTCCGTTCACTATTTGTGATATGCCTCGGGCTAGAGTCAGATGTGAAGAAGATTTGACCTCTATCCGGGGAAATTTGGACATGGCTAGTTCTTTAAAGTCCAAATAGAAGAAACGTGAGCGAAGGTGAAATCATTTTGGCCTTCTTTAAAATAGCTAATAAGGAGCAACATTGTTGGAAGTACACCAGACTCAGACCTACGAGATATGGGGATCAAATTTATCTAGACAGACCTTGATTTTCATGCCCCAGCAAGAAGCAACTTTTAAACACAGACATACACACACACATATACATACAAAGCTAGCTAAATATATATAAATAGATATCTTTAAATATCTAAAAAAAAAAATACATAAGCATAAATATATTTAAATATACTAGCAAATATATGCACCCTCCGGGTGCAAGTATCTAAGTTTTAATGTAATAGAATATTATATTATATTAGAAAGGCTAATGAAACTAAATAAGAATGCAGATAAAAAGATTTGAAACAGAGGAGGTATAATCGAAAAATAGAACAACTGAAATTTACTCTTCCATCACTCTCGTCTTTCATTGTTATTTTTTCTAATTTAAGTATTTAGTTAAAAGAGTAAGTAAAGAATAAAATGACAGTTATTTTTTCTTGTTAATGGATTTCATTTAAGATTCATTGAAGAGATTTTTGCTTATATTTATTAAAATAAAACCAAACAGTTAGAAATCAATAATACTAAGCATATATTTATTAAAATCACACTTTTAATATCAATATGCAAATTAGCCTTCCCGTTCACACTGTAAACCGCTATCTTGTTGTATATATAAATACAATTGCATGTTGCTATTATGTAGATATGGTTAACAGTATTAATAATGTAAAACAATTTTATTAATAATTGAGGTTAAAATAAGGATAAATTCATGGTGAATGTGACGTCAATTACTAAGGGAATTGTGACTTGAGTAGTGATTTAGTTTCGGTTACAGACAGAGAAATACATAATCTCCATTATAATAAGATATACAAGAGCATAGAACATATGTATCTTAGCATAGAATAGTGTAGTGACACTTAATGTCCCTTGTGGACAGTTTCTCACCTATGTGATCATCAGGCCAATATATATATTTATATATATATGTAGTAAATGGAAGTGAATCCAACAGTATGAATAGAAAATTTTTAGAAAAAAAACAAAAGATCTTATTAGTTTACTGACAGATTTGTTTCTTTTTTTTTATAAAGTGGTCTTTTTACAATCAATAATTATAAAGTCCATGTCTTTCTTATGCATATATTGACATCACTTTCTATAGATGAAATATTGCTACCTAGGTATGTGAACTGGTCTACTAATATTAGAAGCTTGCCAATCCGGTGTGGAGATGTCTCCATCTTGTTTAAAGCACCTGAACAGTATATCTATTAATAATGGAGATTCGGTCTCCATTTGTCTGAAACCAAAACTACATCACTGCTTACATCATCATACCCAAATCATCATAACATAGAATAATGAACAACCCTGTAATCAGTTTTTAAATTTTTTTTTTACTCTTGCTCTTTTTTCAGTCACAAGAGATTAACTAAAAAGTTTACAAATAAATAAATACATACAATATTGTGTAAAATTTATGTGTAAAATATTCAAAATAATTAATTGATTAATGATTAATAGGTGCATGCTACATTTTATTTGAGGGGGACAGAAACTGTTTCAATTTATTTTATTTATTTTTTACTCCTTTAATAAATTTGATGATTTTACTTATTAATGATACAAACACTTTAACATTGAATTTTTAACTCCCACCTCCTCAGGCAATATCTTTTAAAAATTAACTTTTACACAGTGCGGAGCTTTTTTTTTCTTTTTTTTGCTAGTTAATATAATACAGAAATTGTTATTTGAAATTAAAATAAAAGTAAATAAATGCAGTATTTAAATTTAAAATAATTCTTTAATTTTAATTTTAACAAATTTGGTACAAATGCAAAATAGTGCGCAAGAGATAATATCATTAATATCGCATTTTATGTGTAAAATAGCATCAGATTACAGAAACTCCCGAAGTAACCCTTAACGGAGCTGTCTCAAAGATTTGGGGTCTTTCTATGAAATGTATTGAAATGTAATGCATTTTATACGTAATATCATCTCTTGCATGCTATTTTGCTTTAGTATTTATTTGTATATTTAATATTAAAATAAATAACATTATTTTATGAACAGTGGCTAACATTAACTATTTTGCATTTGTTTACAAATTTTGAGGGACAGACGCCAAATATTTCAAAGTAAAATATACAGCTGAGAAAAGGGTGATGTCTTGACATCTGAAGTAAGCTCTGACGAGTCTGCCAATTTTAAAAGCAAATTAATGAAACTGTTCTTGATATTTTTGGCAAAATATCTTTGGTGAAACACAGTATTGTGCAAGTGAAGCACCCTGCATACTTACAAGATCTAACTCTATGTGATTTTTTTTTTCTAAACTGAAAATTCATCCTAATTGTAAGATTTTAGTATATGGAGGACATTAAAAGAAATACAACAATGCAATCTGACACATTGTTAAAAGAGGTGTTCAGAGGTGCTTCGGCCAATGGAAAACTCAGGAATAAGTATGTGAAATATTAAGGAGGCTTTTTTGAAGAAAATTAATGCTTCATTCCTTGTTCATTTTTGTCTTGGCAAATAGAACTTCAGTGTCTTAACATTTTTCACATACTTTATATATATATATATATATATATATGTATATATATATATATATATATATAGGTATATATAAAAACAAATTTTTTGTGATGAAACAAAGAAAAGACAGTGTTCAATCACAAATTGTGAGAGCTAATATTTATTTAATTTGCAGAGTTTTCACAGATCAATGTTCATTATAAACAGCTACCCAGGTTTCATGCCACGGTGCAATCATCAGGTCGTTGAGTAAGATCCCATGGTGTTTGTTGAAGATCTTTACTCGTAAAGATCTTCAACAAACACCATGGGATCTTACTATATATAATTGTGTACTTATAATAAGCCTCACAATTCTTTCATGCTTACAATCCTGAAGTGAGCTAGAAACAATATGTCTTGAAAATAGACTCACATACACAAACACACATACACACACACACACATACACACCCACATACACACATACACACATATATGTTTGTAAAGAGGGGATGACAATGAAGAAGACAAAAAATCAAGTAAGTAACAATTTTGATCATCGATAAAAAGGAGTAACCGAATGATTTGGAGTTATGAATGAATATAAAAAATATATAATATAATATATATATGAATACGTTTGTAGAGCTGTTTTTATAAAATTGATAAAATCAGAATGTGTCTACCTAGGTTTCACTGCAAGGATCCTCAGGACAATTCTGTGTGGAATTGACTAAAACAAACTAATGTAAACAAAAAACATTAAAGTAGGAGCATAGTATACAGAGTATATATGCAGTGTTAGTTTTCATTTTTAACTGTCAAGACACTATTTGCATTTATATTGACATCCATTCAAAATTTCCAATCTTTTATTCAAGAACTATTTGTTATTCAGACATTTCTACATGTTCCTAGACTCTTTTATATGCTTGGGAAGGAACCTTGAGGTTTGTTGAATTAAATGTTATATAGTAGTAATTGACTTGTCTTTATTTTCCTACCGAATATTCTGTGTTGGGTTACTCTCTTTTTGGTAACCTAATGCATTATGAGAACGGGAGTTAACGCTTCTCTAATTCTTATAGTACCAACCTGTGAGTTTCAATTTGAAAATAAAAAAATAAAGAAGTCAAGAAAAGAATGGACATAGAAATAAGTCGAAAGAAATCATTTGTTCAAGAATGAATGATAATCAGGCGTCAAGTTGTTTATAGGATTAGTATGGGCTGCAATAGACAATTTCACCTCAGACAGATTGAATATATTACCCAATTTATGAACTTTTAATATTTTTCCACTTTATAATAGGATCTAATCCATATTTGTCTTTAATATCCCAAACATGTTTAGAATGGGCTGTACTATGCATATATTTTATATTTATGAAGCTAGTTTTATGGTTGAAAAATCTTTTTTTTAAAGTCC
The DNA here is from genome assembly GCA_023376005.1 of Doryteuthis pealeii. Classification (NCBI taxonomy): domain Eukaryota; kingdom Metazoa; phylum Mollusca; class Cephalopoda; order Myopsida; family Loliginidae; genus Doryteuthis; species Doryteuthis pealeii. Next base: position 12,154,487 of record CM042141.1, read on the forward strand.
CTTGGGTAGAGCCTAAATAGATAATTTTATTATTACTTTGCTCATTAATTTGTATACTAGCTTTGTATACAATACAATCTTTTATATATATATATATATATATTATATATAGTTTTACAGTGTGCACGGAAATAACCTACTCGAGTTTCATCATAAGGAACGTTATGGTGAAACTCAAGTAGGTTATTTCCGTACACACTGTAATATTAAATCTGCTCTACTAATGTATTGAGCACTTTATATTTGTTATAACACTGACTTATCTGATTATTACTTATATCAACCAAGTATTGGGATTAACTCAATATTTTTTACTGGTAAGTTATTCCCATTATATATATATATATATATATATATATATATATATATATTATATATATATCATAAATGTTGACTCTGCATTGTTTCGAATTGGTTTATAAATAAACATTATTTCAAACTCTCAACAACATTTTGTGGCTATTCAAAAAATATCTTTAAAAAGCTTTTCTCTCTCTCTCTCTTTCTCTATCTATATATATATATGTATATATATATATGTATACACACACACACACACACACACACACACATGAACCGTTTATCGCAAAAGACACACACGTGTAATCGACTGTGCCAAAAAGTGTGGATGGTCCAACACAAGCCTTCACCACTATAAACAAATCCCTGTGTGGACGTTCATTGTGTGTGTGAACTCTCATACGTCGAAAATCGATGAGAGAGTCCATAACATATATATATATATATTTAGATAAATACATACATATGTTATCAGTCATCACTCTTATAGAGCTTAAAATCATCTGCCATGAATAGGATACAATACAAAGTGGAGTTGCATTCATGGATTGCTCAATCACCAGGATTCCATACTTAAGCATTATGGGTTGCCATCCACAGCAATCAAGTGCCCCCCCCCCCCTTGGGGTGATTTTACCCCTCTGCAGTGTCAGTGTATTCTTCTACCATAGCCGATTGAGTGGGCTATGATTAGTAAATTACTGGTTAGTATTTAAGATTTTTATTGACAATAAGACTTGTCAGTTGGTGTTGAAAAAAAAAGAAGAAGAATAAAGAAGTTTTTAAAAAAAAGAAAAGAAGTTGTAAAGAATTTTTTTCTTTCTTTTGACACTTTGCTTTAACCATGTTTTTAATTGAATCCATTTTTTTTCCTGTATCTTTTATTCCATTTCCTTCTATTAATTTGTTTCGTAATTTTTTTCAATTTTTTTTTTCTTTTTTGCTCTTTGCAGAACAAGTCAATTCTTTTCAAACTTAAATAACGATTTCTTGTATAAATGTTTTGAGAACTTGCCTTAACTCTTTGCCTATTTTGGCTCTCCTACCACTGCGATCCTACCTTAAACCGCTTGCAGCAGCTCTCACACCTGTCATCAAGATTACAATAATAATAGGACTTTATTTGAGTAGAATGTGTTCTGAGGGGAATAGATTGTGAACTTTGAAATATCCCATCATACAGGTAAAAAATACCACTTTGGAGGAAATTTGAAATCAAAATCCATTTTAACTCTTTGTTAAAATGGATTTTGATGTGTCAAGGTCAAATCCAGGACAAGACTACTAGTTTGACACACAATTTGGTTTGATTTGTAAACCTTTGTTGTGTTATTTAATGCTGAAGTTAGAATTTTCTTTTGCAAGCCATTATATGTTGATTTTATGGCATGTCAACCCTTGTTGGGTTACTTAATGCTGAAGTCAGTCTTTTATTTTGCAAGCCATTATATGTTGATTGTATGGCATGTCAACCCTTGTTGGGTTACTTAATGCCAAAGTCATTTTTCTTTTGCAAGCCATTATATGTTGATTTTATGGCATGTCAACCCTTGTTGGGTTACTTAATGCTGAAGTCAGTCTTTTCTTTTGCAAGCCATTATATGTTGATTTTATGGCATGTCAACCCTTGTTGGGTTACTTAATGCTGAATTCAGTCTTTTTTTTTTTTGCGAGCAATTACCAGGTTTAAAGTAACTAATGATAATAATCATTTGTAAACAGTTAAGTTTCGCAAAGTATTATTTTGCAACCAAACCCTACAACCTTACACCCTACACTATTCAATTGTACAATTATAACACATTTGTAAACCTCACACACATTTTGTATCTCACAAGTTACATATTGTATATGCAAGTTGTTTGATAAATGCATATTTTTTTTTTTAAAGCCTTGAGTTGTGTTCATTACCTGTTGACTTTATCTTTATCTTGTCTTCATAATTAACAGCACATTTTTCTATAATCGGCAACTTGAGTTCAAATCATGGATGAGGTTATTTGCCTTTCATTTTACACAAATGCAAATGCTCTTGGATAAAGCAGGAATATATTTATTCTCCCTGCACCAGCAATGGGTAAATAGTAGGGCAGACCAGGTTCATTAGCTTTGGTTACACAACCAGTGTAGGAAAATTTGAATTCAAACCAGCTGAAAAATTTATCTGGTGTTATATCCTGATCACAGCACAGGGGTTGGGTAAATATGTACAAATGATATGTTTAGGAAAAGTTGAGATATGAAAAGAAAAAAAATGTATTGTTGATGACCAACACCAAGGAACAACCAAAGGATCATATCCAACACTAAGGGACACCAAGGAACAACCAAAGGATCATACCCAACACTAAGGGACACCAAGGAACAACCAAAGGATCATACCCAACACTAAGGGAAACCAAGGAACAACCAAAAGTATGAACTGCATTATCTCCCATTAAATAGTTCCCCTACTGTTCTTCTGCAAGGATGGCTTTGGCATTAAATAACCTATGAAGATTGATATGCCATTAAACAAAGAAACCCAACTAAATGAATTACAATGAAACTCATCTAACAAAAACCAGAATATAGTCATAAAATGTTCTGTTGCATGTGTGTTTGTGTGTGTATGTGCATGTGTGTTTGTGTGCATATGTGCGCGTATGTTCAAGTTCAGAAAAATCTGATTCATTCCTTATCAGAGGCTCCTAAAGCAATTAGTCTGATCTACTTATTTTGATTGGTTGAAAAATATGGTTTAGTTTGTTCTGATTGGTCAAATTTTATTTTTATTGTTATCATCTAAAATTGTTTTGTTATTTCAATCGTAATTTTTTTGTTCTTTTTTATTGTTGTTTTGATGTTATGTTCCTTGTTTTTTACAAAAATGATTTTTGCTCATTTGCAGTTTCAAAGTGATACTTTTCACTCCAGGTAATATATATATATGTGGTGTGTGTGTGTGTTTTAAGAAGTACCTATTTCCAAATGACTTAATGTATTATGACCCACAGCTATCAGGTGTTCAGATAACTGTCACCAAGTTAGAAAAAAAGAAAAACAAAAAAAAAGGAAATAAATAATTCTTTGTGGGTCGTCATAAGATTTTCTATTCTCTATAGAAGTAATCCAAAGAATAAATAAATAAAACGCACTTTTTGGCATCGTTCTACAAAAACTTGGCAAAAATTCTGGAGTGAAGAAATCTGCCAGTTAACCATCATTTTTTTTTCTCTTTTATTTATTTATTTTTTTTTTGTTCTTTTTTCCTCCTGAGGTTTTCTTGCTTTGTGCAGACATGTGGTGCCAATCAAAGTCAGAAGAAAATAGGTGAATGATCTATGATCTAGAAATCAGGTAGTGTGTGAGAAAAGAAAATTCTGGAAAATTCCATGCTGGAAATGCTGGAAATTCTGTCACAGACCAAAAGCATAGAAAAATTCATAAAGAATTCAAAAAATAACCCGAAGAATTACACAAAAAAAATGAGATGACAAAGATTCTGTTATTTCAGATTCGTTCCTCTCTTTCACGGCAAGAAGATCAATGCTTCTCTATTCTAAGGGAATAATTATTTCATCATTATTTCTTCTATTTCTCCAAGACTAATGCCGATTCTAGGAAGGAAAAGGAAATTAGTGCTTTCGTTTCAAATAAGAATTCTTCCTTTCCTCCTACCCAAGAATTACGAGTCTTCCCACAAAGTAACTTAGATGGAACCATGAAGCTTTCAGTTCTTCTTTCTTTACTTAACCAAAATGCAAATCAGTTCTGCTTGGATGATTATGGATTTTACAATTACAGATTTGAAGCCGAGTTTGCCAAAAGAAGGTCTGAATAAAGAGAATATTGGAAAATGGAATTGGTAAATGGTTTAGCATCTTGGTTATGATTTATATATATAATTTTTTTATGTAATGGGTACTGTCATAGAAATGGACACAGCAAGACAAGTTCAAATCCTGGACGAGGCTGTTCGCATTTCACATAGCACTAATACCCTTGGGAAAGGTATGAATCTAACCATTCTCCCTCCAACTTTAAGCAAATAGCAGGGTGGACTGAGCTCTTTGACCTTAGTTAGGCTTTGAACTTAGTTAGTCTAGGAGAAGGAAAAATTCAGAATTCAAACCTGTTAAACTACGCTTGAGAAATTGACCTTGTGTCTCATCCTGCTTGTGAGGAGGGGTTAATAAATAGATATATATATTATTTTCTTCTGCTTCCATTCAGCCACCAGTTGATTTTAGTGTAGCTTTGATTCTCCTGGGGGACCAGTGCTTATATTCAGGACCAAGTTAAAATGATAAAAACTTGAGTTCATGCTCTTCCAAAGATCATTTTATTTTATCAGAGAGATAAAATTTCAATATGGTGAGTAATGAAAATTATTCAATTGTGTAATGGTTATCATTGTAAAAAATGGACATGGTGAAGTTCAAATCCTGGATGAGGCTGGACAAGCACTAATAACTTTGGAATAGGTATGAATCAATGTATTCTTTATCCAGCAATGGGTAAATAGTAGGGCAGACTGGGCTCTTTTACTTTGGTTTGGCAACTGGTATAGGAGAAGGAAAACTCAATTCAAACCTTTTAAGCTCCACTTAGAAATTGACCCTGTGTCGCATCCTACTCATGCGGAGGGGTTGGGTAGATACACACATATATGATAGGATAGTCAACATCACTTGGTGATTATCAGTTTCTTTCTTAGACAATCATCAGACAAAGACTTGGTGTATCTAAGACTTGGTATATCAGGTGAATGTGAAACCATTTTGTTGGTATTTATTATGATGATTTTTTCTTTATTTTTGTAATTTATTTTTTAAAAATCTGGTTTTCAGTTCAACTAAAAGATGACCTTAGCATCTTAAGTGATTGAACTAACGCTGATTTACAAACTACAAAACCTGTCGTTTACTGCAATATTGTACAAAACAGATAATGATAATTATACATGTATTTACCCAACCCCTGCACATGAACAGGATGTGACAAAAGGTCTATTTTTAAGCCAAGTCTAACAGGTTTCAATTCACAGTTTTCTACCAAGGTTAAGGACCCCAGTCTCCCCTACTATTTACCCATAGCTGGAGGGAGAATAGTTAGAACTTTCTGAAGGTTATTAGCACTATATGAAATGCTACCAGACTCATCCAGAATTTGAACTTGTATCACTATATCTATTTCCAAGATAATCATTACACCATAGATGCTTAATAGTAATGATATACAGGGAAAAGGAATACAAGAACAGATTGGGCAGAGAATGTAATCTGCTTTTGTGAATTGTGTCAAAAACTGAAATTTCATCATACTTACAAATGTTGCATACCTCTTTCCTTACTTACTTCTATTCTCCTTCTAGCATCTCTATTAGCGTCTGGACTTCGTCTTGGTGGTCGGTCACACTTAACTCATTTCTTCTTCTAGATCAGTCTTGCTACCAAGACATTCACCAACCACAAAACTGTGTTATTTTCATAAGCTTTTATTTACTTAACTATACATTTCATGTAACTAAACATCTGACTAACATGGCGCGCGTATGCAGTGAGTTCCAGTTAAGGCAGTACATCTCTACCCGACGTCCAAACTGAAAACTGAGGACCCAACCAGGTCCCATGTGACTTCACATATTTTGCAGGCTTTCTGTAATATTCCATGGAAAGTCCCGCCCGTGATATGAAAAGGGCCATCCCTTTAGAAATACAGGGGATTGACAATAATCTTATGCAACCGCATAGATTATGTAACACAAATAGTATATGCACAAACCAGAATCTGTCCTTGAAAATGAAGTACCAAAAATTCATTCTTAAAGTAGAAAGAACTAGTATCAGTTTTAATCCTTATCTGTTGACCTCAAAGTAGAAGTTGTATCAGAGTTGATCCTGTCTTGAAGTAGAAAGTTGTATAGTCCTTGTTTGTTGATCTGTCCTCAAGGTAGGAGTTGTATCAGAGTTGATCCTGTCTTGAAGTAGAAAGTTGTATACCCCTTGTCTATTGATCTGTTCTCAAAGTAGGAGTTGTGTTAGAGTTGATCCTGCCTTGAAGTAGAAAGTTGTATGATCCTTGTCTGTTGATCTGTTCTCAAAGTAGGAGTTGTGTCAGAGTTGATCCTGCCTTGAAGTAGAAAGTTGTATAGTCCTTGTCTGTTGATCTGTTCTCAAAGTAGGAGTTGTGTCAGAGTTGATCCTGTCTTGAAGTAGAAAGTTGTATAGTCCTTGTCTGTTGATCTGTTCTCAAAGTAGGAGTTGTATCAGAGTTGATCCAGTCTTGAAGTAGAAAGTTGTATAGTCCTTGTCTGTTGATCTGTCCTCAAGTAGGAGTTGTATCAGAGTTGATCCTGTCTTGAAGTAGAAAGTTGTATACCCCTTGTCTGTTGATCTGTTCTCAAAGTCAGAGTTGATCCTGCCTTGAAGTAGAAAGTTGTATAATCCTTGTCTGTTGATCTGTTCTCAGGAGTTGTGTCAGAGTTGATCCTGCCTTGAAGTAGAAAGTTGTATATCCTTGTCTGTTGATCTGTTCTCAAAGCAGAGTTGTGTCAGAGTTGATCCTGTCTTGAAGTAGAAAGTTGTATAGTCCTTGTCTGTTGATCTGTTCTCAAAGCATGAGTTGTGTCAGAGTTGATCCTGCCTTGAAGTAGAAAGTTGTATAGTCCTTGTCTGTTGATCTGTTCTCAAAGTAGGAGTTGTGTCAGAGTTGATCCTGTCTTGAAGTAGAAAGTTGTATATCCTTGTCTGTTGATCTGTTCTCAAAGTAGGAGTTGTATCAGAGTTGATCCAGTCTTGAAGTAGAAAGTTGTATAGTCCTTGTCTGTTGATCTGTTCTCAAAGCATGAGTTGTGTCAGAGTTGATCCTGCCTTGAAGTAGAAAGTTGTATAGTCCTTGTCTGTTGATCTGTTCTCAAAGCATGAGTTGTGTCAGAGTTGATCCTGTCTTGAAGTAGAAAGTTGTATAGTCCTTGTCTGATCTGTTCTCAAAGTAGGAGTTGTGTCAGAGTTGATCCTGTCTTGAAGTAGAAAGTTGTATAGTCCTTGTCTGTTGATCTGTTCTCAAAGTAGGAGTTGTGTCAGAGTTGATCCTGTCTTGAAGTAGAAAGTTGTATAGTCCTTGTCTGTTGATCTGTTCTCAAAGTAGGAGTTGTATCAGAGTTGATCCAGTCTTGAAGTAGAAAGTTGTATATCCTTGTCTGTTGATCTGTTCTCAAAGGAGTTGTGTCAGAGTTGATCCTGTCTTGAAGTAGAAAGTTGTATATCCTTGTCTGTTGATCTGTTCTCAAAGTAGGAGTTGTGTCAGAGTTGATCCTGCCTTGAAGTAGAAAGTTGTATAGTCCTTGTCTGTTGATCTGTTCTCAAAGTAGGAGTTGTGTCAGAGTTGATCCTGTCTTGAAGTAGAAAGTTGTATATCCTTGTCTGTTGATCTGTTCTCAAAGTAGGAGTTGTATCAGAGTTGATCCTGTCTTGAAGTAGAAAGTTGTATAGTCCTTGTCTGTTGATCTGTTCTCAAAGGAGTTGTGTCAGAGTTGATCCTGTCTTGAAGTAGAAAGTTGTATATCCTTGTCTGTTGATCTGTTCTCAAAGTAGGAGTTGTATCAGAGTTGATCCAGTCTTGAAGTAGAAAGTTGTATAGTCCTTGTCTGTTGATCTGTTCTCAAAGTAGGAGTTGTGTCAGAGTTGATCCTGCCTTGAAGTAGAAAGTTGTATAGTCCTTGTCTGTTGATCTGTTCTCAAAGCATGAGTTGTGTCAGAGTTGATCCTCTTGAAGTAGAAAGTTGTATAGTCCTTGTCTGTTGATCTGTTCTCAAAGTAGGAGTTGTGTCAGAGTTGATCCTGTCTTGAAGTAGAAAGTTGTATAGTCCTTGTCTGTTGATCTGTTCTCAAAGTAGGAGTTGTATCAGAGTTGATCCTGTCTTGAAGTAGAAAGTTGTATAATCCTTGTCTGTTGATCTGTCTCAAGTAGGAGTTGTATCAGAGTTGATCCTGTCTTGAAGTAGAAAGTTGTATCCTTGTCTGTTGATCTGTTCTCAAAGTAGGAGTTGTATCAGAGTTGATCCTGTCTTGAAGTAGAAAGTTGTATATCCTTGTCTGTTGATCTGTTCTCAAAGTAGAGTTGTGTCAGAGTTGATCCTGTCTTGAAGTAGAAAGTTGTATAATCCTTGTCTGTTGATCTGTTCTCAAAGTAGGAGTTGTGTCAGAGTTGATCCTGCCTTGAAGTAGAAAGTTGTATATCCTTGTCTGTTGATCTGTTCTCAAAGTATGAGTTGTGTCAGAGTTGATCCTGTCTTGAAGTAGAAAGTTGTATAATCCTTGTCTGTTGATCTTCTCAAAGTAGGAGTTGTGTCAGAGTTGATCCTGTCTTGAAGTAGAAAGTTGTATAGTCCTTGTCTGTTGATCTGTTCTCAAAGTGAGTTGTGTCAGAGTTGATCCTGTCTTGAAGTAGAAAGTTGTATAATCCTTGTCTGTTGATCTGTTCTCAAAGTAGGAGTTGTGTCAGAGTTGATCCTGTCTTGAAGTAGAAAGTTGTATAATCCTTGTCTGTTGATCTGTTCTCAAAGTAGGAGTTGTGTCAGAGTTGATCCTGCCTTGAAGTAGAAAGTTGTATATCCTTGTCTGTTGATCTGTTCTCAAAGTAGGAGTTGTGTCAGAGTTGATCCTGTCTTGAAGTAGAAAGTTGTATAGTCCTTGTCTGTTGATCTGTTCTCAAAGTAGGAGTTGTGTCAGAGTTGATCCTGTCTTGAAGTAGAAAGTTGTATAGTCCTTGTCTGTTGATCTGTTCTCAAAGTAGGAGTTGTATCAGAGTTGATCCTGTCTTGAAGTAGAAAGTTGTATAATCCTTGTCTGTTGATCTGTCCTCAAAGTAGGAGTTGTGTCAGAGTTGATCCTGCCTTGAAGTAGAAAGTTGTATAGTCCTTGTCTGTTGATCTGTTCTCAAAGTAGGAGTTGTGTCAGAGTTGATCCTGCCTTGAAGTAGAAAGTTGTATAATCCTTGTCTGTTGATCTGTTCTCAAAGTAGGAGTTGTGTCAGAGTTGATCCTGCCTTGAAGTAGAAAGTTGTATAATCCTTGTCTGTTGATCTGTTCTCAAAGCATGAGTTGTGTCAGAGTTGATCCTGCCTTGAAGTAGAAAGTTGTATAATCCTTGTCTGTTGATCTGTTCTCAAAGTAGGAGTTGTGTCAGAGTTGATCCTGCCTTGAAGTAGAAAGTTGTATATCCTTGTCTGTTGATCTGTTCTCAAAGTGAGTTGTGTCAGAGTTGATCCTGTCTTGAAGTAGAAAGTTGTATAATCCTTGTCTGTTGATCTGTTCTCAAAGTAGGAGTTGTGTCAGAGTTGATCCTGCCTTGAAGTAGAAAGTTGAGTCCTTGTCTGTTGATCTGTTCTCAAAGTAGGAGTTGTGTCAGAGTTGATCCTGTCTTGAAGTAGAAAGTTGTATAGTCCTTGTCTGTTGATCTGTTCTCAAAGTAGGAGTTGTGTCAGAGTTGATCCTGCCTTGAAGTAGAAAGTTGTATAATCCTTGTCTGTTGATCTGTTCTCAAAGTAGGAGTTGTGTCAGAGTTGATCCTGCCTTGAAGTAGAAAGTTGTATAATCCTTGTCTGTTGATCTGTTCTCAAAGCATGAGTTGTGTCAGAGTTGATCCTGCCTTGAAGTAGAAAGTTGTATAATCCTTGTCTGTTGATCTGTTCTCAAAGTAGGAGTTGTGTCAGAGTTGATCCTGCCTTGAAGTAGAAAGTTGTATAGTCCTTGTCTGTTGATCTGTTCTCAAAGGAGTTGTGTCAGAGTTGATCCTGTCTTGAAGTAGAAAGTTGTATAATCCTCTGTTGATCTGTTCTCAAAGTAGGAGTTGTGTCAGAGTTGATCCTGTGAAGTAGTTGTATAGTCCTTGTCTGTTGATCTGTTCTCAAAGTAGGAGTTGTGTCAGAGTTGATCCTGTCTTGAAGTAGAAAGTTGTATAGTCCTTGTCTGTTGATCTGTTCTCAAAGTTGTATAATTGTCTTGAAGTAGAAAGTTGTATAATCCTTGTCTGTTGATCTGTCCTTTCTTTAATTTTCCAGTGAGTATTTTTAGGATAATTTATCAATGCTTTTAAATAGTAAATTAAATACATGTTTATGCCTTTTTCATTTGCTGAATCAGCCACCGCTGTTTTGGAACAGTCTATAAACATAAGTTATAGTCTTTAGCACACGTTATACACTAAAAATACTCAAACACAAACGGATCACCCAATTCAGGCCTGAAGACCAAACTTTAATTAACAAGAAAAGAACTTGTCATCTAATGGATTTTATCATAACAGCAGACCCCAGAGTAGAATTGAAGGCTGGCAAAAAAGAAGGATAAATAACTAAACCTTGCCAAAGAGCTGAAAATTGTAGAACATGAAATGGCTGTGATACCAATCATAGTTGGAACTCTTGGAATAATCCTCAAGAATCTGGAAAAGAAGCCAGATGAACTGAAGATTAGAGAAAGAATTGAAACTATCTAGACCACATAAATCTATGCTTTTTAAAATTTTATATCAACACTATTGTTTGGCAGTATCTGTAAATAATACAAACTATATTCAAAATCACGGCCAGTTTAGCTCAGTCAGTAGAGCGTTCGGCTAGGAATCACAAGGTTCCCAGGTTCAATACCAGCCCTTGCCAACTCGCATATGAGTAGCACAGGGATCTGTGCAGTAAAGTGAGGAGCTGGTGGTAGGTGTGGCACTCCACCTCAGATGCTAAAATAATCTCCTTGGTCTAGCGTTAGTGAAAAAGGGATAGACTCCTTTGCTGTCTGGCTGATAACGACATTAGGCCACCCCAACGACTTTACTTTACTTTTTTATATTCAAAATACTAAATGCTTATTTTAACATGCTTTGCTTAACTTCAGAGGTAAATTGCCAACAGATATTTATCAGGTCCTTTCTTACTGGACATTAAAAGACATGAATTTTTTTTTATTGCATTAGAAGATTGCAAAGTCACTTGGTGCAGATTTATTGATGTTAGAAACATAAGTATCTCTGATGATGAGAGACAGATCAAAAAAGGTCATGATATATACAAGGTGTGTCAAAAAGAATCAAGATTTTTTGTACTTTTTGATACACCTTGTATTCTGAAAAAAATTAACGTTCCATTCATTGTTCATTTCTATCTTAGTAAATACAGCTACAATCTTGATACATTTATGACACACCTTGTATGTTGTAATGTAGTAACTGCCACCCACCACCATTGAACCTGGTACCCAGCTATATGACCTACACCAAGGATCAATCACAAGAACTCTTGATCTGGGTAAGGATTTTTTTAAAGTGTTTGTTAGTAACTGGCAGAAGACAAAGAATGACTTAAATTGAATTTGATGCTGACGCCCCAGTTCTGGAGATCTGAAAGTATGGTGTCACGCATTCTATGCCATTACACCCAGGTATCGTCTGATCAGAAGTGATAGTGTCGATTAGGGTCCAATCTGTGGGTCAAATAGATCTGTCTAAAAATTATTTGTGTTTAATAGTAAGTAAAGTAAAGTCGACGGGGCGGCCTAAAGTCGGTATCAGCCAGTCAGCGAGGGAGTCTATCCCCTTTTCAATAGCGCTAGACCAAGGAGATTGTATTTAGCATCTGAGGTGGAGCGCCACACCTACCATAAGCTCCTTACTTTACTGCACAGATCCCTATGCTACTCATATGCTGAGTTGGTTAGGACCGGTATCGAACTAGGAACCTTGTGATTTCTAGCCGAACGTTCTACCGACTGAGCTAACCTGGCCCCTTGAACTTGATGTTAAATAGTAAGTAGTAAAATAAAGTCGTTGTTGTTCTAATGTTGGTCTCGGCCATACACCGATGTAGTCTATCCAAGATGTTTTGGTGCCTGAGGTGGAGCGCCACACCTACCATCACTTTATCGCACAGATCCCTGTACTACTCATATGCTGAGTTGGCGAGGGCCAGTATCGAACCGGGAACCTTGTGGTTCCTAGTCGGACGCTCTGCTATATGGGCCCAATTGATGTCATATAATAGTTATTTGAAGCTATGATTGATTGTCAAATATAATTAATATTGTTAGTGTTGCTGTTCTTGTTCATTTATGAACATATTACTGTGTGCAAACAAATTATAATTATTATTACGAGATAATTACGTGAAACCATATAATTGTGAATAAATTATTGGTATTACATAAGAATAATTGATATCATATGACAGAACAAAAACCCTTAAGAAAAAATTAGACATTTAATAAAGGGAACCCCTCCTTATTGGAGGTGCGCTACAATTTAGCAAATCCTTCATTGACTAAAAAATGCCACTTCATGTTTCCCTGTTTTTAAGATTGATCTGGAGGGAGGTTGAAACATAGTTATAAAGTGAATGGTATTTTTCTGTGACCATGTGTCTGACTGTTTTCTTTTTTTTTATGCAAACTCAGCATCATCTTGTATTTGTCTCTTTTTTCTCAACTTTCATTGAGACACCACAAATATAGATATGTGTGTGTATGTATGTGCGTCTGTGTTTACATTTAAGTTACCATTGACAACATAGGCATAGAAATAACGGCACTTGGTAAGTGTCAGTTTCTTCTGTTTGTGATCTTTTAACCACTTTGTTTGCAGCCCTCTTGGCTGGGGCTTTAAAATACACCAACTGCACCTCTGCAGAGGGGTAAGACCCCCCCCCCAATGGGGGCCACCTGTTGGCTGTGGGTGGTGACCCATGATGCTTAAGGATGGAATCCTCATGGCTGAGCACTCCATGACATGTAACACTTCATTTTGGCCCTTACTTAGTCTAGACGGTGGCTGGAGAGGCTCCCTCCGAATAATTGGCTAGCTATATCAAGCCCTAGCATCTATATGATTGTCTCAACCCTATTGCCGATGTGGCAACTCCCAACCCATTTTATCATATATGTGCTAGAAAGCGGTGGCTGGGGGTTTTCATGTTCTGGGAATGATGTTAAACTGGCTATTTATCCATCCTGCTTACCATGAGTAGGGTGTGACACAAGGTCATAAGTATGGGGCATCCAGTGAGGGTCAAACTTACTATTCAATCGAAATGGCTCTTTTTTACCCCACCCTTTTTGCCACAGGTAGTATGTGACACAAGATGGGCATCTAGTGAGAATCAAACTCACTTTTCAGTAAAAATGGAACTTCAAGACTAGTCTGCTAACCCTTACACCATGATAGGATGCTTGTATTTGTGTCTGCATATGTGTGTTTCAAATGAGAAACAAAGAAATAAACGAGAAGTAAAAATGGATATAAAATCCGACAGTGTAATAATCTTTGACTTAATTTTGTTGTTTCTTTCAAAGATTTTAAAGAAATAAATGTAAATATTCAGAATGACACAAAGACAAGAACACATGATTAGTGGAAATAGAATAAATACATTTTTTTTTTGTTCAAACAAAGAGATGACCACAATTCCAATTAGATGTTTTGTATGCATATGAAGTAACAGATCAGCACCTTTTAAATTAAAAAATATGATCTGTCAAAAATTGATGTGTGACAAGTGCAGTGGAATTATTCCCCTTTGGGAGAGCTCTTTTGTATTCAGCTAACACTTCTTTAAACAAATTACACTAACAAAAACATTATTAGTGACCTCTAAAAATAACCGTTTATCTCTTTAAGAGCATCATTGTCTTTTTATTGGATTTATTTCTGGCTATGGGCCAGTTGTAAAAACAAATAAATAGAGGAATTAGCTGATAAAATTCTTTCAAAATAATTCAAACTTGTTCTTCTTATAGACACAAATATAATTCTATACATGCATAATTGAATTAAAACGAATATTTATGTATATATATTCTATGTAGAAATGTACAGGTGTTGGCTAATTTCAATAAGTACATGTGTATATACAAGGTGTGTCAAAAAAGTATCATGATTGA
>CM042141.1:12173695-12176195 GCA_023376005.1 Doryteuthis pealeii
ACATACATATATATATATATATATATATATATATATATACATACATATATATATATATATATATATATATATATATATATATGTTGAGCACTGATCAATAAGTCCTTAGCCTTACTTTTTAGTTACTCTTTTTCTAAATTCTGCACAATAATTTTTAAGGTACTATGTTTTTTGGTTCTGATTTTTTTTAAATGCTTCAATAAATGTATGTATATATAATATAAATGTATATACAAAACAACTCAACCAAAAAATTAATTTAACCCTGTTCCCCAAAATTTGTATACAAAAGCAAAATACAGTTTTCTGTAAAATTTGATGATGTGGGTTTTGTTGTTGATTTACATGGTTAAAGTGGAAAAATAAACACAAAATTTACTCAGGTTCCTGCAATGTATACACAAAATAAGCCAACCAAAAAATATTACATTTTTTGGACCTTGACACCAATAAGCACCCCAGCCTAAATCTGTTTTGAAAGGAACTGAATTTTGCTTTTCACCGGTTGTTAGTAAACAAAACAGCCGGCCGATAAAAACCAGTAACATTTTTATACTAAAATAGTTTTTGATTTTAATAAAAAAAAAAAAATTCATATTGTTGGTGTTAGTATATATGAAAAAATTAATTTTGCACTAAAGATAAACTAATATTGTTATTTAAAAAAAAACAACTTAAAATGAAAAACATGTTTATTTATTTTCCAAAAAAGATTTTGCTAGGGTTAGGGTTATGGTTAGGGTTAGGGTTAGGGGTTAGGGTTAGCAATTATTATTATAACCTTATAATATACTTTTTATAGCTTTAACTATTCCCGTGTTAAACGTGTCTAACGTTAAAAGTTTTATAATTAAAAAAGAATTGCTATTGAATTAACAAATTAACAACATGAAATAAGTAAAAAAAAGTGTCTTTAAAATAAAAATGTGCTTCTCGTTTATAGTTTTATAATTAAAAAAATGTGCGTCTAAAAATGGTCTGTTAACAAACAACCGGATTTTAATGGTGAAAAGCAAAACATGTCATTTTGAATCTAGGCCTCACCTGGGGTGCTTATTGGTGTCAAGGTCCCTTGTTTTTCTCATTTTACCTTCCATAGGAACAACTTTTGCAATTATATGAAACTTACAGCATTTCTTTACACGAGGCCCACATTATAGGACTTCAGATTTTAAAAACCACAAAAATATTCTTGGAAATTATAAGATTTTATCCTGCTGGCGAGTACTGAGCACTTTTTTCATTTTGGAAATAATGTCTGTTTATTCAATTTCTCTCTCTCTCTCTCTCTCTCTCTCTCTCTCTCTCTCTCTCTCTCTCTCTCTCTCTCTCTCTCTTTAAAGGCAAGAAGGCTACCTGAGTTCAAATCGTGAACAAGGCTGTTTGCATTTCCCATAGTTCTAATACCCCTGAGAAAGGTATGGATCCAAATATTCTTGCAACTAAACAATAGGGCTGGCTAAGCTCTTTAATATTGGCATAGCAACTAATCTAGGAGAAGGAAAACTGAAATCGAAACCAGACATAGAGATGGACAGGCTCCACCAGGCTACACATGCACAAGATACACTAAATGAGCAGCACCCTCATGACCAAACCAGGGACCAGTGAGATTGTTAACAGTAATCATTTTTTATTACAATTATTTCATATGAATAAATATTAAAATAATATTGTATGATGATATTTCCTTCTGTTTTTCTTCCATTATCATCATGAGAACAATACTGGAATTTTTATTTTGATTATTTTAGAAATGATCAGCTGCTTATGACACCATTTTGTTTACATGAATTGAACTATTTTTTGCAGAAACATTAGTGACCTCTAAAAATAACCGTTATCTCTTTAAGAGCATCATTGTCTTTTTATTGGATTTATTTCTGGCTATGGGCCAGTTGTAAAAACAAACAAATAGAGGAATTAGCTGATAAAATTCTTTCAAAATAATTCAAACTTGTTCTTATAGACACAAATATAATTCTATACATGCATAATTGAATTAAAAGGAAGATTCATGATGTGTAATATACATTTGAAGAGATAGATTATATAGAACAAAACAGAATTTTATGTAGAAATGTAAAGGTATTGGCTAATTTCAGTAAGTACATTTATATATATACCCATCTGATGAGACTGAAATTTGGGGGGCTATATTAAATCAACTTAGATTTATATAGGCCCCAATTTTGGTCGAAATAAATTTATTATGGAATTACGGTGTTGAGTTCTTCCTTCCTTTATATGATAAATATTGCTCTGTATATAATCTAAAAAGTTTATTATGCATTGAGCTCTCTTCAGTGATTTAAAGATTCACTGTATTTATACATACTGGATCATACAATATTAATGTTAATACAGTGTATCTTAGAAGTCACATATAGAATCATCCCTTACTACCAAGTTTTGGATAAATCTATTTATATATATACAAGGTGTGTCAAAAAACATAGAGATTTTTTGTACTTTTTGACACACCTTGTATTCTGAAAAA
>CM042141.1:12178695-12188695 GCA_023376005.1 Doryteuthis pealeii
TATCTCTTCCTCCCCCTTTCAAATATTGTCTCCCTCCTACTCTCTCTTACACTTACCTACAACGTGTTTCTTCTTGTGCTGAAGGGTTTGCACTAAAAACAAACATTTGATAATGCATCTCCTATATCTTCCTCTTACTTTATCTCTCTCTTTCCTTGTCTTTCTCTCTCTTCCTCTCCCTTTATATCCCTCTTTCTTTGTCTTTGTTTTCTATCTCTTCCTCCCCCTTTCAAATATTGTCTCCCTCCTACTCTCTCTTACACTTACCTACAACGTGTTTCTTTTTGTGCTGAAGGGTTTGCACTAAAAACAAACATTTGATAATGCATCTCCTATATCTTCCTCTTACTTTATCTCTCTCTTTCTTTGTCTTTCTCTCTCTTCCTCTCCCTTTATACCCTCTTTCTTTGTCTTTGTCTTTTTCTATCTCTTCCTCCCCCTTTCAAATATTGTCTCCCTCCTACTCTCTCTTACACTTACCTACAACGTGTTTCTTCTTGTGCTGAAGGGTTTGCACTAAAAACAAACATTTGATAATGCATCTCCTATATCTTCCTCTTACTTTATCTCTCTCTTTCCTTGTCTTTCTCTCTCTTCCTCTCCCTTTATACCCTCTTTCTTTGTCTTTGTCTTTTTCTATCTCTTCCTCCCCCTTTCAAATATTGTCTCCCTCCTACTCTCTCTTACACTTACCTACAACGTGTTTCTTCTTGTGCTGAAGGGTTTGCACTAAAAACAAACATTTGATAATGCATCTCCTATATCTTCCTCTTACTTTATCTCTCTCTTTCCTTGTCTTTCTCTCTCTTCCTCTCCCTTTTATACCCCTCTTTCTTTGTCTTTGTCTTTTTCTATCTCTTCCCCCCTTTCAAATATTGTCTCCCTCCTACTCTCTCTTACACTTACCTACAACGTGTTTCTTCTTGTGCTGAAGGGTTTGCACTAAAAACAAACATTTGATAATGCATCTCCTATATCTTCCTCTTACTTTATCTCTCTCTTTCTTTGTCTTTCTCTCTCTTCCTCTCCCTTTATACCCTTCTTTCTTTGTCTTTGTCTTTGTCTATCTCTTCCTCCCCCTTTCAAATATTGTCTCCCTCCTACTCTCTCTTACACTTACCTACAACGTGTTTCTTCTTGTGCTGAAGGGTTTGCACTAAAAACAAACATTTGATAATGCATCTCCTATATCTTCCTCTTACTTTATCTCTCTCTTTCCTTGTCTTTCTCTCTCTTCCTCTCCCTTTATACCCCTCTTTCTTTGTCTTTGTCTTTTTCTATCTCTTCCTCCCCCTTTCAAATATTGTCTCCCTCCTACTCTCTCTTACACTTACCTACAACGTGTTTCTTCTTGTGCTGAAGGGTTTGCACTAAAAACAAACATTTGATAATGCATCTCCTATATCTTCCTCTTACTTTATCTCTCTCTTTCCTTGTCTTTCTCTCTCTTCCTCTCCCTTTATATCCCTCTTTCTTTGTCTTTGTCTTTTTCTATCTCTTCCTCCCCTTTCAAATATTGTCTCCCTCCTACTCTCTCTTACACTTACCTACAACGTGTTTCTTCTTGTGCTGAAGGTTTGCACTAAAAACAAACATTTGATAATGCATCTCCTATATCTTCCTCTTACTTTATCTCTCTCTTTCCTTGTCTTTCTCTCTCTTCCTCTCCCTTTATACCCCTCTTTCTTTGTCTTTGTCTTTTTCTATCTCTTCCTCCCCCTTTCAAATATTGTCTCCCTCCTACTCTCTCTTACACTTACCTACAACGTGTTTCTTCTTGTGCTGAAGGGTTTGCACTAAAAACAAACATTTGATAATGCATCTCCTATATCTTCCTCTTACTTTATCTCTCTCTTTCCTTGTCTTTCTCTCTCTTCCTCTCCCTTTATACCCTCTTTCTTTGTCTTTGTCTTTTCTATCTCTTCCTCCCCTTTCAAATATTGTCTCCCTCCTACTCTCTCTTACACTTACCTACAACGTGTTTCTTCTTGTGCTGAAGGGTTTGCACTAAAAACAAACATTTGATAATGCATCTCCTATATCTTCCTCTTACTTTATCTCTCTCTTTCTTGTCTTTCTCTCTCTTCCTCTCCCTTTATACCCTCTTTCTTTGTCTTTGTCTTTGTCTATCTCTTCCTCCCCTTTCAAATATTGTCTCCCTCCTACTCTCTCTTACACTTACCTACAACGTGTTTCTTCTTGTGCTGAAGGGTTTGCACTAAAAACAAACATTTGATAATGCATCTCCTATATCTTCCTCTTACTTTATCTCTCTCTTTCTTTGTCTTTCTCTCTCTTCCTCTCCCTTTATACCCCTCTTTCTTTGTCTTTGTCTTTTTCTATCTCTTCCTCCCCCTTTCAAATATTGTCTCCCTCCTACTCTCTCTTACACTTACCTACAACGTGTTTCTTCTTGTGCTGAAGGGTTTGCACCAAAAACAAACATTTGATAATGCATCTCCTATATCTTCCTCTTACTTTATCTCTCTCTTTCTTTGTCTTTCTCTCTCTTCCTCTCCCTTTATACCCCTCTTTCTTTGTCTTTGTCTTTTTCTATCTCTTCCTCCCCTTTCAAATATTGTCTCCCTCCTACTCTCTCTTACACTTACCTACAACGTGTTTCTTCTTGTGCTGAAGGGTTTGCACCAAAAACAAACATTTGATAATGCATCTCCTATATCTTCCTCTTACTTTATCTCTCTCTTTCCTTGTCTTTCTCTCTCTTCCTCTCCCTTTATATCCCTCTTTCTTTGTCTTTGTCTTTTTCTATCTCTTCCTCCCCCTTTCAAATATTGTCTCCCTCCTACTCTCTCTTACACTTACCTACAATGTGTTTCTTCTTGTGCTGAAGGGTTTGCACCAAAAACAAACATTTGATAATGCATCTCCTATATCTTCCTCTTACTTTATCTCTCTCTTTCTTTGTCTTTCTCTCTCTTCCTCTCCCTTTATACCCCTCTTTCTTTGTCTTTGTCTTTTCTATCTCTTCCTCCCCTTTCATATTGTCTTCCTCCTACTCTCTCTTACACTTACCTACAATGTGTTTCTTCTTGTGCTGAAGGGTTTGCACCAAAAACAAACATTTGATAATGCATCTCCTATATCTTCCTCTTACTTTATCTCTCTCTTTCCTTGTCTTTCTCTCTCTTCCTCTCCCTTTATATCCCTCTTTCTTTGTCTTTGTCTTTTTCTATCTCTTCCTCCCCCTTTCAAATATTGTCTCCCTCCTACTCTCTCTTACACTTACCTACAATGTGTTTCTTCTTGTGCTGAAGGGTTTGCACCAAAAACAAACATTTGATAATGCATCTCCTATATCTTCCTCTTACTTTATCTCTCTCTTTCTTTGTCTTTCTCTCTCTTCCTCTCCCTTTATACCCCTCTTTCTTTGTCTTTGTCTTTTTCTATCTCTTCCTCCCCCTTTCAAATATTGTCTCCCTCCTACTCTCTCTTACACTTACCTACAACGTGTTTCTTCTTGTGCTGAAGGGTTTGCACCAAAAACAAACATTTGATAATGCATCTCCTATATCTTCCTCTTACTTTATCTCTCTCTTTCCTTGTCTTTCTCTCTCTTCCTCTCCCTTTATATCCCTCTTTCTTTGTCTTTGTCTTTTTCTATCTCTTCCTCCCCCTTTCAAATATTGTCTCCCTCCTACTCTCTCTTACACTTACCTACAATGTGTTTCTTCTTGTGCTGAAGGGTTTGCACCAAAAACAAACATTTTGATAATGCATCTCCTATATCTTCCTCTTACTTTATCTCTCTCTTTCCTTGTCTTTCTCTCTCTTCCTCTCCCTTTATATCCCTCTTTCTTTGTCTTTGTCTTTTTCTATCTCTTCCTCCCCCTTTCAAATATTGTCTCCCTCCTACTCTCTCTTACACTTACCTACAATGTGTTTCTTCTTGTGCTGAAGGGTTTGCACCAAAAAACAAACATTTGATAATGCATCTCCTATATCTTCCTCTTACTTTATCTCTCTCTTTCCTTGTCTTTCTCTCTCTTCCTCTCCCTTTATATCCCTCTTTCTTTGTCTTTGTCTTTTTCTATCTCTTCCTCCCCCTTTCAAATATTGTCTCCCTCCTACTCTCTCTTACACTTACCTACAACGTGTTTCTTCTTGTGCTGAAGGGTTTGCACCAAAAACAAACATTTGATAATGCATCTCCTATATCTTCCTCTTACTTTATCTCTCTCTTTCCTTGTCTTTCTCTCTCTTCCTCTCCCTTTATATCCCTCTTTCTTTGTCTTTGTCTTTTTCTATCTCTTCCTCCCCCTTTCAAATATTGTCTCCCTCCTACTCTCTCTTACACTTACCTACAATGTGTTTCTTCTTGTGCTGAAGGGTTTGCACCAAAAACAAACATTTGATAATGCATCTCCTATATCTTCCTCTTACTTTATCTCTCTCTTTTCTTGTCTCTCTCTCTTCCTCTCCCTTTATATCCCTCTTTCTTGTCTTTGTCTTTTCTATCTCTTCCTCCCCCTTTCAAATATTGTCTCCCTCCTACTCTCTCTTACACTTACCTACAATGTGTTCTTCTTGTGCTGAAGGGTTTGCACCAAAAAACAAACATTGATAATGCATCTCCTATATCTTCCTCTTACTTTATCTCTCTCTTTCTTTGTCTTTCTCTCTCTTCCTCTCCCTTTATATCCCTCTTTCTTTGTCTTTGTCTTTTTCTATCTCTTCCTCCCCCTTTCAAATATTGTCTTCCTCCTACTCTCTCTTACACTTACCTACAATGTGTTTCTTCTTGTGCTGAAGGGTTTGCACCAAAAACAAACATTTGTTGAGATACAAAACCAAATAATCTCGTCCCCTTTTATTGATCTGCTGTTACCAACCAAATGAGTGCATTACCCCCCCCTCCCCTGTTTATGCCTGCAAAACACAATTGCTTTCAATAGAACATCACAATTTTCAAAATCTTCAGATGCCACCAGACACCGTGTCAGGGTGATTCCACTTGTACCGATTCTGTCATTATCTCTATACAACTCTACTCTAACAAATGCAAATAAAGAATGCATTATGTAAGATTTCATTATACCAGTGAATGTTTACCAATAAAATTAGGACCGACCAACCAATATTGGTAACATTTTTGAGATAACCCTATGTATATACAAATGTGGTGTAACAGCTTCTGTTGAAGGAAATAGTAAAGTCAACAGGGTAGCCTTAAGTCAGTACCAGCCAGACATCGAGGGAGTCCATCCCCTTTTCACTAGTGCTAGATTGTTTTTTGCATCTGAGGTGGAGCGCCACACCTACCGTCAGCTCCTTTACTGCATAGATCCCTGTGCTACTCATATATCTTGAGGTTCCTAGTTGGATGCTCTACTGCACTTGTACACATTAATTAACTGTACACAATGTATATTAACTAAATATGTATAGAAAACAGAAAAAAATTGATTTAATAGAAATAAATCCCATTTGTCCATTTTAATGGGTGAAACAATGTATTCATACAATACAAAAAGATTTGGTTTGGTTTGGTTTGGTTTGGTTTTACAGCATATCAACCTCAGTGGGTCATTTAATGCCGATAAAGTTTTGAAATAAATCAATTTTTAATGGATAATACAATTTTTAATAAATACATTTTTCTATTTAACCCATAGATGGGAATACAAAAAGAATACATAATCTTCATTTAATACTTTGTAGAATAGTCATTATTTATTTCTACAGCAACCAACCTCTCCTTGTTCTCAATTCATGATTTGCAAATTTTAGTTGATATTTGTTCCATTCTTCTTTGCATATGGTCTTCAGATTCGATGTTTGTTGGAGCTCTCAATTGGATTTGAATTTTCAAAAAATGACAAATTCTAGATAGGGTTAATTCTGGTGACTGACTTGGCCATTTCATGATATTTTGATAAATTTTCAGCAAGCTATTTCTTCAGAGATTTTGCAATGTCAATCAGGATAAAGTTAAAGATTTTTAACTGAAATCGTTAAATTTGCTTCCAAAATATTTTGATATGCTGTGGCATTCCTTCTACCATCTATTGCTGATATGTTTCCAAGTATCTTTTGCAGAAAAACACCCCCAAAACATAATGCTGCCACCTCCAAATTTCACTGTTGGATCTGTGTTCTTTGGTTTGAAGGCGCTACCATCTTTCCTCCTTACATGATTTCTAGAATTATGTCCAACAACTCAATTTTGGTTTCGTCTGTCTATAATACTCTTTTTATAAAGATACCCATTTTTTCATTGTCCTTATGCTCACAAATGAATTTCAAACTGGCATCTCTGTGTCTTTTCAATAGTAGTGGAGTTTTCCGAGGGGAGCATGACTTAGATTGTTCCTATGAATATCATCGTTTATTGTTGTTTAGTGACACAAATCATCTTGCAACTCATAACGAGTAACAATTGTCAATTCACCACATGCTTATGGTAGCTTCTGATCTTTCAACTATAGAATCGCCACTGTAGCGAGATGGAGTTTTGCGAGAACTACTATTAGAAAAGAGAGGAAGAAGAAATAAGAGATAGTAAAGGTTTAAAAAAACAGTGATGAGCACAAAACAGGTTGTCGAGAATTTGCCCCCCCCCCCGAATGGAGAATTGAATGTCAACCGGAAGTTTCATGTGTTGACCGGAACCGGAAGTCACGTGGAACGACGAAGAAAAATACCGGCCTCTTTTTGCTTTCGGACGTCGTAGGGTACGGACCGGGCCTCTGGTCCCTGTAGTGGGATCACGGTAATTTATCAGTGTCCTCTCTCTCTCTTTCTCTCTGCCTTTCATCCTCTCCGACACAGCCCACGAGACTAGCCCTGGAAATATAAGCTAAGCAGCTTGTGACGATATATTTCTCGCGTTGTACTTTTTTTTAGCAACAAGATGACCGCCACGTGCCGAACACCTTTTTAGTGGCGTGAATTTGGAGGCACGCTGACAAGACTATTAGAACGTAACTGCCATGTGTGTATGTGGTTGTCCTTTTGTTTTGATTCTTTCTCCAGCCATGGCCAGTATTTGCTTATATTTGTTTACATCTCTAGTTGTCAAGTTGCCATATGCATTTATGGTAGCACATGTTCAAAATTTCGATCTTTGGTTCAGCAATTCTTTAGAATTATTTTAGCAAGCTAATTTTTCTTCTGAGCATAAAAGACAGAATTTATCACCCGCCTACTTTAATCTGCTCACAGTGGCTCTCCCACCACTGTGTTCCACACCCAATCAGAATATAAAAACTAATGGTTATTTCATTATGATTGAACAGAAGGACTCACATTACAATAATAATTGGACTCTATTTGAACAGAATGAGTCTGAGGTGAATAGACAGTGAACTTTGAAATATACTATCATATAGAGAAGAAATAACAAGAAAATTTGGTACAGCTGTGGGTGAAATTTTGTAGCACATATATATATATATATATATATATATATATATATATATATATACACACACAAGGTGTGTCATAAAAATATGAGATTGAAGCTGTATTTACCAATATAGGAATGAACAATGAATGGAATGTTATATTTTTTTCAGAATACAAGGTGTGTACTAAAAGTGCCAAGTTTGAAGCTGTATTTACCAAGGTAGAAATGAACAATGAATGGAACGTTGATTTTTTCAGAATACAAGGTGTGTCAAAAAGTACACAAAATCTTTTACCTTTTGGACACACCTTGTATATATGTCTGATTTTAGCTAAGTCCATGTAAAAGACTATTTAGAAATTGATAATTCAGCAAGCAGTAAGCGACAATAAAGATAAGCAATGTTCTGATAAAGATCCAAATAATCATTGAAATATTAATGCTTTCTTGTTTTTCAAATGGTTTCATCATTTTTTAAAAAAATTGCTTTATGTAAAGAGCTTATTCAATAAAGAGACGTTTTAGTTTTTTCTATCTTTTTAAAATGACAGTAAAATGCCGATATTTCTAAGATCCACTTACATTGTGATCTATGGAAATATTGAACTAAAACTGTGTGTTCTCCTCAACTTGGATTATTGGCATTGGGAATCATGGAACGCCTAAAGACAAAGCTTTGTTGTTTGTGAGATTGCAGAAAATGGAGAATATCTTTATGAAGCTCATTATACAAAGCTGTTAATCCGCCGTAGGAAAAGAGACTTGGATCTCAGTGGAAAGCAAATTATAAATAGATACAAGAAACTGGTTTATTTACATTGTCTATGCAAATACTTTGTTAAACCCTTTTTGCAAATACTTCAGCATCGAAGAATAATGAGGGATACTAGAAAGGACTAAATGAGCAAAGGAATAACAGAATTTTGAAGAAACTCAAAAAGATGTTAGTATTATTTGGATTATTCGGACTATTGTCCTCATCTTTATTGTTATCTGTACAACATTTCAACCGATGTGCACTCGGACCTTCTTTAGGTATTGTCGACCTTGGGAGCCTTCCTGAACTCAGGAACCTTCTTTTTGAACTTGGGAACCTTCTTGTCATAATCAGGAACCTTCTGGTCGTAATTAGAAGCCATCACCAACTTTGAACCCAACCCTTTATTCAATCGACGCGGGTATCCTGTTCTCATTCTGCTAATCTTAGATGGGGTATAGGTGTTAATCTATGTTAATTATTATTCTATGTTACTGTCACCCTTGACCAGGATTGAACATGCAGCTTAGAGATAACTAGACAAAAAGGTGTAGTTAATGAATTGAGCACTCCAGCCTTGATTATAAAAAAACAAAAAAACAATTTCGTTACCATCAGCTATTTGGTATCAAAAAGATATTCATTAATCAAAATAAATAATTATCCTCACCTTATTTTCCTTTCATATTTATCCTTCCCTTTATTTCAGGTATTGCATCATGGTGCAATGGTTAGCAAGCTAGTCTAGCAGATTCATTACTTCTAAATAGTGAGGTCGATCCTCTCAAGATGCCCCATACTTGCAACCTTGTGTTACATCATACCCATGGCAAACAGGTTGGGTAAATTGCTATACTTCCCTTTATTCTTCTTTCATATTTATCCTTCCCTTTTATTTTTCCTTCATATTTTATCTCTTTTATTTTTCCTTCATATTTATCCTTCCCTTTTTTTCCTTCATATTATTCCTTCCCTTTATTTCTTTCATATTTATCCTTCCCTTTTATTTTTCCTTCATATTTATCCTTCCTTTTATTTTTCTTTCATATTTATCCTTCCTTTTATTTTTCCTTCACATTTATCCTTCCTTTTATTTTTCTTTCATATTTATCCTTTGCTTTATTCTTCTTTCATATCTATCCTTCTTTTATAATTTTCTTACATATTTACCCTTCCTTATTTTTCTTTCATATTCATCCTTCCATCTATTCTTCTCTCATATTTATCCTTTCTTTTATTTTTCTTTCATATTTATCCTTCCTTTTATTTTTCCTTCATATTTATCCTTCCCTTTATTCTTCTTTCATATTTATCCTTCCCTTTTATTTTTCCTTCATATTTACCCTTCCTTTTATTTTTCTTTCATATTTATCCTTCTATTTATTTTTCCTTCATATTTATCCTTCCTTTTATTTTTCTTTCATATTTATCCTTCCTTTTATTTTTCTTCCATATTTATCCTTCCTTTTATTTTTCTTTCATATTTATCCTTCCTTTTATTTTTCCTTCATATTATCCTTCCTTTTATTTTCTTTCATATTTATCCTTTGCTTTATTCTTCTTCATTCTATCCTTCTTTTATAATTTCTTACATATTTACCCTTCCTTTTATTCTTCTCTCATATTTATCCTTCCTTTTATTTTTCTTTCATATTTATCCTTCCTTTTCTTTTTCTTTTTCTTTTATATTTATCCTTCCTTTTCTTTTTCTTTCATATTTATCCTTCCATTTATTTTTCTTTCATATTTATCCTTCCCTTTATTTTTCTTCCATATTTGTCCTTCTCTGTATCTTTGATTTGATATGTATTTTAAAAAATTAGGAATGTCAGTATTCTATTTTAGTCTCTAAAAACCTTACGGTGTGCATAACTGTT
>CM042141.1:12191195-12210170 GCA_023376005.1 Doryteuthis pealeii
TATACATATACATAGATGCATACATGTACGTGGGGAGTACATTTGGTGTAGTGGCTAACCTGCTGGACTGTGACATTGTTGTAAGTTTAAATTCCAGTCATACTATAATGTTCATTTTCAGACAAATACATGTGTAAAAGGCATGAACACCTCCATCCCTCCAGCTATGGGTTAGATAGTACTATCACTGATCTTCTACAAGAATAGCTTTGGCATTAAATAACCCACAAAGGTGGATATGCCATTAAACAAAAAAAACCAAAACTACATACATACATCAGTGATGCTGATAGCTGATAGCTTTTTTATTTAGTACATCCTGGGATGCACATATTTGCTTTGAATGAGTCCCTGGGAAAATCTATGGGTCTCAACTAAAGCCGTCTAGCTCCTACCTTGTAACCTATCCTGTGTAAGTTTTTCTAAGAAACTATCGAAATGTATTTACAGTTAGCTTGAAATGGTGAGGGAAGAAAAAAGCAAAACACATAGATATTATTTTACTGCGTCTTTTTAGATTTTTGTGCATCAGGGACTCAAATGCATCCTGTCAGCATCTCTCATATAAAGTTGTACTTAGCATAATGATTATCATCATCAGAAATGGAATCAATGATTTGAGTTCAAATTCTGGACAAGGTTTTTTCTTTTCCCTTCACAATAATTTCTTTGGGAAAGGCATGAATCTATCTGCCCTTCCACAGCTATCAATAAATAACAAGTCAAAATTTGCTATTTATCCTTGATTAGCCAACCAGTCTTGGAGAAGGAAAACTTTGAAATCAAACCAGCCTTCCTCTTCTTTTACCTTGTGTCACATTTTGCCAGCAGCTGGGGGTGGGTAGTAAACACATACATCAAGGTTAGGACAGTTTTATGGAATAATCCTTTTTAGTTTTTCCAAGTTGGGCATAAGTGCAAGTCATTTGAAAATAATGATACATACCGTAAATCCTCGAGTATAGTCAACCCTTGAGTATAATACGCAGTGGATTTTTAGGGGGCTGTACCTGTAAAAAATGTGTCTGAATAAACATTGCCAGACGTGGCGTAGTGGTTAACATGCTGGACTGTGACACACGAGTTCGAACTCCAATCACGTTATTGCGTTTACTTTCGGATTAATACTCTTTGGAATGGTATGAATCCTAATCACCCAACTATTGATTAAATAGTACTGAAGTTCTTCAACAAGGACGGCTTTTGCATTGAATAACCCACGGAGGTTGAGATGCCATTACCGTAAATCCTCAAGTATAGTCCGCCCTTGGGTATAATAGGCAGGGGATTTTTTTTTCGCGGCCGACATAACAAAATGCGTCTGAATAAAAATTGCCGGACAGCAAATAGAGACTCGGATATTGCTTAGAAAATATTTTTAATTTTTAATCCTTGTATATAGTACGCACTAGGGATTTTGACCTTTAAATTTCTGGGATTTATGCTATTTTTTTTTTATTGACTATCTTTGTTTTTGTCTATTTAATTTTCTTTCAATATCTCGTGCATCTCGTAGTGTTTTTCACAAAGTTAACTTCCGAATGTGAGTCCGGGTAAAAAACATAATATAATACGCAGTGGATTTTTAGGGGGCTGTACCTCTGAAAAAAATGTGTCTGAATAAACATTGCAAATAGAGACTCGGACATTGCTTAGAAAATATTTAAAATTTTTAATCTTGTATATAGTACGCACTAGGAATTTTGACCTTTAAATTTTTGGAAAAAAGTGCGGATTATACTCGAGGATTTATGGTATCTTTTATTGACTATCTTTGTTTTTGTCTATTTAATTTTCTTTCAATATTTTGTGCATCTCATAGTGTTTTTCAAAAAGTTAACTTCCAATATGAGTCCGGGTAAAAAACATTGAAAATATATTTCTTTCCTTTCTTTTCTTTTCTTTTTTTTTTTTTTTTTTTTTGGTTTCAAATTATTTCACATGTTCTTATGTTCCTCTGGAGAATAGAAAGTCTCTTTATTTCTCTCTCCATTTTGCTGTTTGCTCAAAAATTGCTTCTTAAAAAGGAAGCCTACATACGTTGTCATAAATAAACCGACATACACACAGGCATACACACAACCTATTATTCATTCATCTTCTTTTTTTTCTCTCTTATTAATTGTAGCTATTTAAGTTATATAGATTTGATTACTGGTTGCAACAAAAAGATCTTATAAATAGATATGCTATCACTCTACCTATCCATCTTAAATTCTTTAGGCATTTAATGATGTTAAGAGTGTTGCTTGGGCTGAAAATAGGCACCTCATTGCAAGCATTGCAGCTATTGTAAATAGAAAGAAAAGAACAGACCTAAATACTGCATCCAGCCTGCAAGTGAGAAATGTTTGGTTGTATACATGAATGTATCTAATGCATAATAATATTATAATATCCATATCAATATCACAATATTGATACGCAGATCCAAGTATGCATTATTAGATATAATGCAGATCTATTGGATATGTATTATATCCAGTCATTCACATACGGATCTATATCAGAGTTTTTCAACCTTTTTCATCTCACGGCACAGTGAGCTGGGCAATAAATTGATCGAAGTGCACTATCTATCTATACATATATAAAGGGCAGTTGTGTGTATGTGTATGTCCGGATGGAACTATGAAAATAAAACAATTAAATATATATACACATTAAATATCACCAGGGCTTGGTTTTTGAGCAAAAATAATGAAGGTTTGATTTATATTCGTGAAGATAATTAAAGAATAAAGTTTAAATGATAACAGCATGGATTTTTTTTCATTTAATATTTTAGATAGTAGGCATTAACATTTCTTTTCAGAGTAGCTGGATCAATGCAAGGTCTATTTTTTTTTACATAGGGATTTAAATGGGGCATCCCACGGGGATCTGTGGGACTAACTTTAAAAAAAGCCCCCTCTACCATGGCGACGCCGGGTAGCTGCTGCTAGTATTACAATATGACAAAAAAACCCAGACCGTGAGAAAACTAAACTATTTTTATTATTATGATAAATTTGAATGAAACTTCAATGGCTTAGACACGCTTAGAAAGGAATTATTTTCCTTCATTAATGCTGTCTGTCTGTATGTATATATGTATATGTGTTTGTTTATACAACGGCTGAAAACATGTCTTGGGTATAACATTAAACTATCTGATGGTGAGGTTCTAGTTCTAGATGTCTGGGGAATTTAGAGCACCTCGTCATCACCATTGCTCCCAGATCCACTCTGACCTTGAGTGTCCCATCTACATAGGGATTTAAGTGGGGCATCCCACGAAGATTCAACTCATGATTCAGTAATAATGGATCTGCGGGACTAACTTAAAAAATCCCCCTTCACCCAGGTGACGCCAAGTAGCCGCTGCTAGTCCAGTATATAAACATATAATTATTTTATCATTTAAATTTTAAAAGAAAAGGAATTTGCTACAAGTGTAGCATAATTAAAACCAAAAAATATTCAACTAAAACAAAAACATATTAAAGTAATAGAATAAGAATATAACAGCATAATCAACCGTCCTAAACACCCACAGCACACTCAAGTTAATATAATTATTTTATAAGTTATTAGAGAAGATAAAATCCGTCTCTTACCTTTGAAATATCAGTTGAGAATGGCTTTGAATTTTTATATGTATATATATCTAATCTTGTCTGGTTAACTCCAGGTGAATATTGCTACATTGTAACTATATTGAATTGAAAATAAAAATGGTCAAATAGAGGAATTCATTTACCTAGCTTTTTTTTTCAGTTGTAAAATAAAATATATTAAACTAATTAGATAGATCAGTAAATAAATAAAAAGATTATCTTTAATTATATATTAGAAAGATTGATGAATAATTCAAGAAAACTATATTTTATGAGTATTTTTAAATTTCAAATAAATTAGATATTATAAATTAAATGTTTAAATTACAAAAGACAAAGTGTTTTTTTTCCTTATATTAACAGCTCTAGATTGACTGTAATTTTAAGAAGCTTCACGGTACACTAGTGTGCTGCGGCACTCTGGTTGAAAGACTCTGATCTATATTATGGATCTGTATTTTATATATACAGTGGTACCTTGACTTGCGAGTACCTCAACTTATGAGTTTTTTCTGAGTTACAAACCATCACTTGGTATATTTTTTGCTTTTTGCTAAGAGTTACAATTTGAGGTATGAGCGAACTTCAGATATGCTAGTGTTGATAAGTTCACTAAAAACATTTAAGTTTCTCAATTTACTACGGCATAGAAAAATATTATTCATTAAGAAAATAAACATTAAAATATATTACAAGACATAATTCATTACATTCTATTTTATTATGTTTTTATACAATATAGAGCTATTTTTCTTATCTAAAAAAGTAACAAAAAATCAGTATGTCTTGTTGGGGTTGGAATGGACTAGTGGTATTTCAGTTTATTTCAATGACGAAAATTGATTTGATATACAAGGAAATTGAGTTACAAGAATAATGAAATAAACACATGTCAAGTTACCACTATATATATATATATATATATATATATATATATATATATATATATATATATATATATATATATATATATTATGGACTCACTCGTCGATTTTCGACGCATGAGGGTTCATACACACAATGAACACCCACACAGTAATTTTGTTTATAGTGGTGAAGGCTTGTGTTGGACCATCCACACTTTTTGGCACAGTCGATAGGAAGAATTGGTGCATCTAGGGTTGCCACAAACCCAATCAACGACCGACCTCAGGAATTTTGAATCCAGAGTTATTCCTCTCCTAGACTGGTTACCTACCCAAGGCTGAAGGGCCCAGTCTGCCCTACTATTTACATCTACTATCTACAGATTCGTCTAGGAATTGAACTCGAATCGTCGAGTCCATTTTCCACGACTCTAACCACTAGCCCACGCGCCTCCATATATATATATATTTTCTGCACTGCTTAGTGTCATCATCACCATTCTCCATAACATTCTTATAAACTTGTGAGCCCCTCCTCTTACGTATTCCTACTACTGTTTGTTTAAAAAGAACCATGGAAACATCTCACCAAATGTACAATGAACACAATTCCCTAACCTCTTGATAGGTGGACATGCTAATAAAACAATCAATTAATCTGAGTATGTTAAGCAGATTTTCTTTCCAAATACTATATCTGATTATTGGTGATTCCTCAAAGATGAGACAACACGATTGAAAAATATGACAACCATTCAACACTCATGATGAATAGTGAAACGTATGATATATTCTCTGGTGAATGCAAGAAAGTCTTCTTTTTTTTTGGGGGGGGTTCTTGTTGATGTTGTCTTATCGAGCAGTTCTCTGTTTCAGCTCTTGCCATCCCTTTTAACAAACCTCCAAAACTGGAACCTCACCATCAGATAGAGTTTAACGTCATTCCCAGGACATGTAGACCCTCAGCCACCGCCTTCTAGCACCCATATGATAAAAAGGGTTAGGGCTTGCCACAAGGGCAATAGGGTTGGGGTAATCATATAGTTGCTAGGGTTTGACGTGACCAGCCGATCAGAAGTATGGTTATCAAGCTAGACTCACAGACTATTTTTAATGATTTCAATTCTCACTGGGTGCTCCAAATTTTGGCCTTGTGCCAAACTAAGCAAAGCTTAGTAAATGACTATATTCTCAGTAGTTTAATTGGTCCATAATCATGATACCCATGGTATTTAAGGCCTTTTTATTCCAAATAGCTTTGTTCTGTTTATAATAATTAAACATTGAGCTCTCAAACGGAACCTGAACTCTACAACAAACTACTGGTAGAGAATAGGACCAGCCTAGAATCACCTTGTACCAAGAATCTTGTCTCTTGAGTTCTTTTAGGGTGAATAATTCTGTTGTAGTCTCATTCCTTGTTAGGTCTGCTGCTATGTTCACCAAAAATTAAGGTCTACTGTCTGTGTGTGTTGTATTAGTCAGCAGTCTCTGCTGCTAAGGATTTCGGTCCCTGCTTGTCTCTTTGGCTACTGATAATGTCTTGCCAGGAGGGACGTCGTCCTTCTCCAACTAGCCTTTCTTTTCTGAGCATTTTTCCCTCGCCGGTATTTTCACTTCCGAATTTTACCCTTTTCCGGGTTCTGTCAGGGGAGGATAACTCATATTTTTCATATAATCAATAAATTAAATTATATGTTATAAACAGGGTTATTAGCAAGCGTATGGTGGCAAGGAAAAACAAACACATATTTTATGTTTTCTAAATTGTATTAAAAAAAAAGGAACATGAAAGGCGACGAAAAGCTGAAAGTGAATTTAAGAGAAAAGTCTAGATTTAGGTGATAGTTGCGATGTATGGTGATGAAGTCAGTGTAAGGTCCGGTGGCAGAGTCAGTTGTAGTGGGGTAGTGGCGTAGGCAGAATTTTATGGTTTGGTATTCTGAAGACGATAGCGGGTTTGTATCGTGTATGAAAGTTAGCGTATTCTGGTTGTTGAATGATGTGGAATTGTTCGTCTGTTGACTGCTGGTCCGTCAGAATTAGGGTAGAGGTAGGTGAAGATGTAGGTCGGCCGTCTTGTGATGTGCTCGGTGATGTTGCCGCTGGTGTCTGAGTTGTCGGTTCTTCAAAGTCGATTTATATAGGCCTGTCTGATCCGAAATCGGATCACACGAGCCTTTTTTATTTTTTTGCGGGAGAGTTTTCGATTGGACGAAAATGTGAGTTTATAATATTATTTTTCATTGTTTAGGAATTCTTTTCCAGACGGAAGTTCAGCTGGAGCCTATGCGTAGAATCGTGTTAATTTGGTCACTTCGTTTTAGGCTACCATTGAGTAAACTTCCGTTTGGCGTCAGCAACTTATGTTTTGTTTTGTTGGCGAGTGTGTGTATCTTTTTTATTGCGGTGTGTGTGCGAATTGAACTGCTGAATTAGTGAATCGAGAGATATCTATTTTTTGTGTATTTAACATATACAGAGCAATATTTAACGTTCAAATAAAGAAAAACTTAACAAATCGTCATCCTGATATATTTTTTATTTTCGACCAGAAACTGTAGTGAAAACATGAAGTCAGTTACGCTTAGTAATTGATAGTACCTTAGTAATTAATAGTATAATATATATATTATAAAATATTAAAATTCGAAGGCAATACAATGCGTATAAAAATAAAGACAAAAAGATGTTTTTTTTTGTCTTTTTTTGTCTTTTTGTCTTTATTTTTATACGCATTGTATTGCCTTCGAATTTTAATATTTCATAACATACTTAACAATGCTTCAAGCAAATTACCAATTACTTTTATATATATATATATATATATATATATATATATATATAATATATATATATATATGTGTGTGTGTGTGTGTGTGTTTCTGTGTGTCTGTGTGTGTCTGTGTGTGTAGGGACTAGAACTCTCCTGTGCCTTCGGAGACAGGAAGTAGAAAAGGTAACGTCCCTTGTCAGGTTGGGGAAAGAATTCTCTTTACGGTTTTGGTACCAACGTGTGAGCCTCGTAGTAACGAGCTCTTGTCTCAGTCTCTTGTGACTGAAGAAACTTTCCCCTCAGTGAGGGAGTAACAACTTAGACCCAACCTGACACCCCCCTCAACGAGGGAGATATATGAACTGTAAGTACTGCCCCTAAGTACTTTGTTATATTGACTGTTGTTGAGTTTATATGTGAATAAATAAGGTAAAAAGTACATGTGTTTTCCCTTTCGTCTTTACGTTCTGTGAACATATCATTTTCCTTATAGACTGTAGACAGCTATTTCTACATATATATATACGTTTCCATTTTTTTAAATATTGCTGCAGAAAAAAAATGCTTCCTTAACAAAAATGAACTGAAGCACCTTTAGTTGAGTATGGTAAAAGTTGAAGGTTGAATATTATTGGTTTTTAGTTTTGCAAGATGTATTTTATTTTTGATGTGCTTAAAAACATCAATGCTAAAAATCAAATAAATTGTTTTAAGTTACAAAAGAAAATAATAATTTGATTTTAAGATTTATTGAAAATATAGAGAAATAATGTTTTCTCTCAGATGCTATTTTTAACTTAGATCTTGTGTACACAGAAAACAAACAAACAAACATTGCATTAAAAATGTTGCCCAACTTTCCACGATGGAAATTTTATTGAGGAGATAATATAAAAGTTAACAAAGTAAAATTTCTAGATTCTGTGAATTATGTAAATATAAGTGCACATTAACAATGAATGAGTGCATAAATGTATCAAGGTGTGTGTACACATATATATATATATATATATATATATATATATATATATATATATATATATATTAAAGTATATTCACAAAATACATAGATAAGTAAAGTTTGGAATAAAATTTTATGGAGTAGGAAGGAAAAAGACAGTTGAGAAAATCAAATTGACATGCTTTGCTAGAGGTCTAGCGAAACATTTCAATCTGATTTTCAAAAAGAATTTTTTCTCATTCTCTCTCTCTCTCTCTCTCTCTCTCTCTCTCTCTCTCTCTCTCTCTCTCTCTCTCTCTCTCTCAATATATATATATATATATATATATACAATGTGTATAGTTGGCACTATTACAATTGAAGAGGCAGTAGTGAGCCAACGTACAGTATTGGTAAAAGAGTGCTAAATATCTGTGATAGAGCGTTAATAATTAAATAAATAATAAATATATACTTTAGTATATATTTATTTGTATGGAAACAAGTCTGCTACCATTGGTTTCATGCTATCCAAGCGTAATTGTTTAAGTGGAGCAATCGCGGACAGCGAAAAAATGTTTAAATGATAAAAAAAAAAAAAACAATTAGCATGAAACCAATCGTAGCAGACTTGTTTCCATACAAATAAATATATGCTAAAATATATTTATTATTTATTTACTTACACACACACACACACACACACACACACACACTATATATATATATATATATATATATATATATATATATATATATATATATATATATATTATTTGCTCCCACAAATTTCGGTGAATGTAAGTCTAAAAATATCAATAAGATAAAAGTTAACAAAAAATTGTCAGAAAATATTGTTTTTTGTTTCCTAACATAAATCTGTTAAAATATCCACAAAAGCAAAGGACATTTTCTATATCTCACATAAACATAGATAGATCGATAGATAGATAGACAGATAGAAATGAACAGAGACAGACAGACAGACAGACAGATAGATAGATAGATAGATAAATAGATAGATTGATAGATACATAGAAACTGACATATATAGATAAATATATATATATATATAATATATATATATATATATATATATATATATATATATATATATATATATATATATATATATAGACATATATAGACAGATAGATATCAAAGACGCTAGAAAAACTATGGATTAATATACAATTGTATTAACAGTTCTACACACTCCCCAGAGCTCCAAAATTGAAACTTCATCATTAGATGCAGTTTAACGTCATACCCAGGTCACATATTTTGATTTGCCTAAGCATTTCATTTTTGTTTAAATTAACAATGGGAGAGAATTTGATGAGCAGGACTTCAGAGACATTTGTGAGACTCTGAATGCGATTGGGAGAACTACAGCAACATCGGGCCACTGGGACAATTGTTTGATTAAACGTTACGATTGTATTCTTGAATAGATGGACGTTTAGATGCTAAGTGATAGTGAATGTTTGTTTTGACCAAATAAATCCCAACATTTTTACTCACTTATTTGGCTTGTGTACAAAAATCACTGGTTTAGTACACAATGAGACTTACACAAGTACGAGGGTAAATGTAGGTATATAATTCCATCATTTTTTCAGACTTTTGGATAATGTAGTTAACTCACATGTTAAATACAACAAACAAGCACAGTTTCCTGAGAGAAGTGAATAACATTTGTTAGCCTAAACACACACACACACACACACACACACACACACACACACACATCAATACATGGGAGGCTAGTGCAAAAGACCGTGCGACCTGGTGCCTCCTCGTCAAACAAGAAACGAGAAGGAGTAAAAAAAGATAGGAAAGTAGCCGCCGCCGCAGAAAAGAGAGCCAAAAGGAAGGAGAGACAACAGCATCTCCAGCAAGCATCACTGTTTGTTTGCAGTCACTGCACCAGAGATTGCCATTTAAAAATTGGTCTGTTCAGCCACTCACGCAGTTGCAGATTTTTAAAAAGTGGACACTACGCCATCGTGTTTAGTAGAGACATATGACCTATATATATATATATATATATATATATATATATATATATATATATTAAAATAAAGCCAAATAAAATAAAAAAAAATGTTTTTTTTTTGTCTTATCGATTTCAATGTAAACTTTATCATCAGAGACGGAGAAATGGATTCCTTTCTTTCTTTTTTCCCCTCTATATATATATATATATATATATATATGGATTAACTTTAAATAGTGTATACAAAATTAAAATAGCATCCAGTCTAGTGAATAAAATGGTGTTATTTTGCAATGTGATACTGCCCATCCTCACATTGTCAAAATGACGTTCCAAGAGACAAATCAATTGAAGATTGAGACTATATAACACACAGCCTATTCATCCAACCGTTTCCTGAGAGAGTGTCCTTTTTTTTTTCAAGTGTCTCATCCACTTCCTTACAGACGAGAACTTCTTCAATCAGGATCAAACTGAACAAGTCTTCAATGAATTAATTGGTTCTTTCAATGGGGGGGGGGGGTTTCTTGAAAAAAAAGAAGAATTGCTGACTTGCTGTCAAGGTGAAAAGAAGAAAAAAATGTGTCATGGTGGACAAATGGGGATATTTAACAAATAGTTTCTGTTTTTTGGCTATTTTTTTAAAGAATATTTTCAATTTATTTTACTTTTTGCTAAATCAGCAAATTCATGTTAAACAATTTCACACACACACACACACGCGCGCGCACACACACACCACACACACACACACACACACACACATATATATATATATATATATATATATATATATATATATATATAAAGGCAGTTGTGTGTATATATATGTCCGGAGGAAACTTCAAAAATTAAACAATTAACGACAAAGCAAATATACATACACATTAAATATCAGCAGGGCTTAGTTTTTGAGCATAAATAATAGAGATTTGATTTATTTTCGTGAAGATAATTAACAAATAAAATTTAAATGATAACAGCATGGATTTTTCTTTTTCATTTGATATTTTAGATAGTAGACGTTAACATTTCTTTTCAGGGTAGCTGGATCAATGCAAGGTCTATTTTGTTTTACATAGGGATTTAAATGGGCATCCCACGGGGATTCAACCCACGATTCAGTAATAATGGATCTGCGGGACTAATTTTAAAAAACCCTCTACCCAGGCGACGCCGGGTAGCTGCTGCTAGTATACAATATAAGACAACAACACACAAAAAAACAGACCGTGAGAAAACTAAACTATTTTTTATTATTGTCATAAATTTGAATGAAACTTCATGGCTTAGACACACTTAGAAAGGAATTATTTTCCTTCATTATTGCTGTCTGTCTGTCTGTATATATGTATGTGTGTTTTTTTGTACAATGGCTGAACACATGTCTTGGGTATGACATTAAACTATATGATGGTGAGGTTCTAGTTTTAGATGTCAATGGTATATTAAATATATATATATATATATATATATATATACATGCCTTACATTTAAACCGACATGCACGCCTAATTCATTTAATTATAATTAATTAATTTCAAATTAGGTATGACTTCAATTAAGCACATAACCTACCAAAAATTGTCGGCTATCGCCATCTCAAACAGATTGTTTGTCCACTTCATACCAAAAAAGTGCGATATATATATCAGTTTAGAATAAACGAGAAATCTGGGTAAGCCAGCTAGTGTAATGGTTAGAGCTGTCAACCTGACAGGTATGGTTTGAATCACGCACAAAGCACTGCCCTGTCTATAACTCTGCTGATGAGGCCTTATAGGCTGAAATGTACATACAGAGATTGACTTTTTCTCGATTTGTTTACGCCTTACATTTAAACCAATATGCACGCCTAAATCATTTAATTAAAACTAATTAATTTCAAATTAGGTATGACTTCAATTAAGCACATAACCTCCCAAAAATTGTCGGCTATTGCCATCTCATACAGATTGTTTGTCCACTTCATATATATATATATATATATATATATATATATATATCATCATTATCATCATCATCATCATCATCATGTCGTGTCGGCTGCACGGATATCCTTGACAATCTCTCGCCAACCCTCTCTATCATTCATTACCCTCGGGAGATCCTCTGCGCGGCATCCAGTATCTGCGCAGAGCTGGTCAATGTATGTCTTTGCTGGACGGCCCACCCTGGTGTGCCCATGTGAAGGCTTCCACAGAAGAATGTCACTTATGAGTTCATCCTTGCTTCTCCAGCTGTGTCCGGCGTGTCTTGTTCGCCTTACGCGGATGGTTTGTGTGACATGGGGCAGGTAGCTGTATAGCTGTTTTCTCGTGGGGTGTTGTTTCCAAGTCTTGTTTAAGACGGCACACAGCATTCTTGTGCAGCTACCGTCTAGTTCATTCTCCAGTCGCTTCATTAGGGTTCAGGTGGTGCTGCTGTACAGTAGCACTGATACAACTACGGCTTGGAAGAACTGTCGCTTCAAATTGTCAATGAGATCGGATTTCCATATGGCTGACAATCTGTTTATAGCAGACCATGCCTTTCATATGCATGCATTAACATCGCTTTCTGTTGATGAGATTTTACTGACTAGGTATGTGAATTGTTTTACCGAGTTTAGGAATTCACCATCGAGTGTGGAGATGTCTCCTTCATTTTTAAAAAACATGAACTCAGTTTTATCGGAGTTCACGTGTAGGCCGATGTTCCGTGCTGCTCTTTCTAGACTATGTAACATAGGATTTGGCCTCTGCAGGTGTATTTGTAAGAAGTGCCAGATCATCTGCATAGTCCGCATCCATGACTGTTTGTACGGGGTATCTTCAGCTTCTTGCCTTTTTTTAGTGTGAGGTTTTTTTTTCTTTTATGGGGTCTAATGATGCTTGAAGTACGTAGCATTTTATAACATACATATGGTGCCAGCGTATCTCTTCGTAGGTCTCCAGCGACAATATCTTCTTTTTGCTCAACTTTTCTTCTTCTTCTTCTTCTCTGTTATTATTTCCTTGTCATCTCTCTTTTCTTTTCCCCTCCTTCTTCTTATCTCTTTTTCATCGTCTTTTATTTTTCTTTCCTTTCTCTTTCCTCTTATTTCTTCTGTTTCCTTTATTCTTCTTTTTAATTTCCTTCCTTCTTTCTTTTTGTCTCTGTCTTAATTATTTCCTTGTTCTTCTCTTTTTCACTTTCTTTTGTCTTTATCCCTTTTTCCTTTTAAAAGCTTTCTTCATTTTTGTCTTCTTCTCCACTCGCTTTCCTCTTCCTTTTTTATTTATTTTCTCTGTGTCTATTTATTCTTTCTTTCTTTTACTTTGGTGTTTTGCTAGAGCATTATCATTATGGTGATAACCGTTTCTTTGGGGAGGTCGTATGCTAGTAATATTTGCTCCATTTTCCCTCTGTGTATGGAATCAAATGCCTTGGAGAAATCTACAAATAGTAGGGTTGCCTCAAGATTCTTTGCTCGAACCTATTCTATGATTCGACAAATTGTCAGGATCTGAGAGGTTGTGGATCGATTCCTGCGGAACCCCTTTTGGTTTTTTCTAAGGATTTTCTCCTTTGGGTCTGACGCGATTAAGAAGTGCATTAGTGGCTATAGCAGTAAGGGTTACGTCTCTGTAATTCTCAGCCTTTTTTGGGAATGGGAGGATGCAACCCTTTGTCCATATTTCTATCGTGTTTTGTCTGTATACTGCATTATGTTGCCTAAGTAATATGTCATCGATTTTTCTTATTTTCCAGACCTCAGGGGGTATTTCGTCGAGGCCAGCAGCCTTTCTACTTTTTAGTTTTCTAAGTATGTCATTAAGTTCCTCCATTGTAAAGTCTGCTAGCCTTATGTCTAGGTTATTTATTACTTTGGGTGTTATTTTCTATGATTTTAGGGGGGGGGGTCACAACAGTTTCTGGAAGTGGTCTTTCCATTTCTGGAGTCTATCTTTTTGGCTGTTTGACTTTAACTTTCATCTAGAAGTACTTTTCCTGCCACTAATTTGGTTTACGGTTTGCCATGCTAATCATGACTGCATGTTTTCTACTGCATGTCTGATCTTATTTATTTGCTCGTGGATGTATTGTATCTGTTCTTTTTTGTGTGTTTCTATTAGTTCTACCTGGGCTTTCTTGAGGTGTTCTATGTTGGTGTTTTA
The DNA here is from genome assembly GCA_023376005.1 of Doryteuthis pealeii. Lineage (NCBI taxonomy): Eukaryota > Metazoa > Mollusca > Cephalopoda > Myopsida > Loliginidae > Doryteuthis > Doryteuthis pealeii. The sequence goes on from CM042141.1 coordinate 12,205,515, forward strand.
TTGCATTAGGACGGTTTTTAATATTATTTCTCTTTACTCTAATTGCTTTTGTTTCCCAGGGGACAATGAGTTTAGCTCTTTGTTTGGTCGGTATGCATTCTGCAGCAGCTTCAATGTGGGCACTGATAAAGTTTTCGTATTTCTCATTTGGACTGTGCATTGCAGATGTCTCCTGGAGGATGTCGAATTTATTCCTTACTGTTACAGAGTAGCGATCGCATATATCACTGTTGTTAAGTGAGGATCAGTCGTATTGTGTAGATTTACTAGTTTGTCCTTTGTTTCTACGTAGACTTAGGCACAGTTTGGCTGTGACTATTTTTAGATCAGAGTATACTCCTTTGAAAGAGGAGTATGCTTCACAGTTCATTGTACTGTTTACATACATACATACATATATATATATATATTATATATATATATATATATATATATATATATATAATTGCATAAAGGAAAAAACTTGACAACCAGTCATTGATATTTTTTAAAGACTTTCCTTTATATGGAATTGTAAATATTGCTCTGTATTACTTGATATTATTGTCATGCATTGAACTTGAAACAATCTTCCTATATATCAATGTGTGTGTTATATATATATATATATATATATATATATATATATATATATATATATATATATATATATATATATATATATATATATATATATATATGTGTGTGTGTGTGTGTGTGTGTTTCTATTTAGGACATTCTTTATACTCCATAAAAATACAAATGCATATATATATATATATATATATATATATATACAGAATGTAAAAAAGAATGTCCTAAATAGATAGAATGTCCTAAATAGAAACGCTACCAACTCATCTGATCTATTTGATATCTTTCTCTCTCTCTCTCTCTCTCTCTCTCTCTCTCTATATATATATATATATATATATATATATATATATATATATATATATATATATATATATATATATGCACACACATTGATGGGAGAAATATGAGGAGATTATCCGACTGTATGCGGAGAAAGGTAGACAAACACGGGATGTTGTAGAAAAACTACCTACAATAAACATCCATTTTCTACAACATCCCGTGTTTGCCTTCCTTTCTCCACACACACACACATACACACACACACACACACACACACACACACACACACACATATATATATATATATATATATATATATATAAAAGATGAATAAAATGTGATAAGACAAACAGGAATATTTCTTTAAGTGTTTGACAAGCCACTATAATCCTGGCAGAGGAATGTATTAGAAGTGCCGAGTCCATTTGTTCTGATTTCGTTTGAAATGTTCTCATATATATGTGAGGAAGTTTATATTAAATGAATGAGGTGTGTTAAAAATGGGTAATTCTATGTCAAATCATCCAGAAAAAAAATAAATTGTCGCCCACCACGTTCAATTTTCTTAAATTTTTTCCAAGTGAGGATTATGTTAACGTTAGACAATCCCCAAAATTTGAATTTTTCATAGCAAGATCAATATCCTGATGTGTCACTGCATCTATGACAAATTTATTTTTCTATTATTATTTCACATATATTGAACATTATTTTTACCAAAAAGATAGTTTGATTTTTTCTCAGAACCGAAGCTACAACATCAGTTAAAATTTTGCAAATCAGAAATCATTAATAACTTAAACTTGGTTATCTTTAAGATTTTTTGGGTAGTATTTCTGAATTCAATAGGCCAACATGCTTTTATAAACAATTTTTAGAAGTAGGGAAGGTCTAGAACTCATTTAACAGACAAAAATATGTTCCAAAACGTTGCCATTTTTTGCGACCCCCCTCAAATTTTGGAGAGCTAAAATTGACATAACTCCTCCAATTTAGGAATTGGAAGCTCAAATTTTGAGGATTGTCTAACTTTAAAATATCCACACTTGGACAAAATTTCAGAAAAATTGAAGGGGGTAGGTGACATGGCCTGGATGATTTGACATGGAATTACCTGCTTATTTAAACTTAAGCTGTATTTACAATTAATAAGCCCTGTGAGAGATCTCATTGTTTCTCTCTTCTGAGGTTTCATCAGACATTATTTAGAGGAAAAAGAAACAATTCCATTCTCATTATTTAGGTACTATATGACACTAATGCATTTTCATAGTAAAATCATTGTCCAATGCATTTTTATAGTAAAAATCATTTTCCAATGCATTTTCATAGTAAAAATCATTGTCCTATGCATTTTCAGAGTAAAAATCATTTTCCAATGCATTTTCATAGTAAAATCATTGTCAAATGCATTTTCATAGTAAAAATCATTTTCCAATGCATTTTTATAGTAAAAATCATTTTCCAATGCATTTTTATAGTAAAAATCATTTTCCAATGCATTTTCATAGTAAAATCATTTTCCAATGCATTTTCATAGTAAAATCATTTTCCAATGCATTTTCATAGTAAAATCATTTTCCAGTGCATTTTCATAGTAAAATCATTTTCCAATGCATTTTCATAGTAAAATCATTTTCCAATGCATTTTCATATTATTCCCCTTTGCATTATTCCATTGTAACCAGCACTTCTGAAAGTTTCCTTTTGATATGCTAAGAAGTTGTAATGTTAATTTTCTCCATGTCCTAAAATCAAGATGAATTTTTAGTTTAGTTCAAATCAAATAGTGTTATGCCAGATGAGTACAAAGGGTGCTGCACTTGTTCAGCTAGGTATTTTGCCAAAAACTGTTGATTAAAAAGCATCGGCAATTGATACAGACTCATCTATACAAATTGCACAGCTGTGCACATGACTTAATTTAAATTTTAAATATTGAATGTTAAAATTATTAAAATATATTTTTGATCAGCCTTCTCGGTCTCTCTCTGTTCCCTCTCCTCTCTCTCTCTCTCTCTCTCTCTCTATATATATATATATATATATATATATATATATATATGTATTTACCTAACCCCTCCTCATGTGCACACTATCCAAGTTCAATTTCTACGTGGAGCTTTGTTGTAATACGTCCTTCTCAGTACAGAAATGATAAACACACACACACTCATATATATATATATATATATATATATATATATATATATATATATATAATATTAATAATAATAATAATAAACATATAATGTATATATATATAATAATAAACATATTATATATAATAAATATATATTATAATATATATATATATATATATATATATTATATAATAAACACACACATATAGTTATAATTAATTTAAAACATATTTATAAAAAGTCCTCAACCTATAACAATATCTAATTGATAAACATATACACTATGTATTTATATTATCAATGAGATGGGATTATATGACAATTTAGATTACATATTGGATTTGAATAATTTTAAAAGTAGTATATATTAATTTAATACATTACTTGTGCCATAGAATATATATTGTAAAAAAAGTATATAATGAACCTTAACGATATATTTCGTACTCTATACAAATTAAACTAAGCTCTATTGGCTTCTTATAACTATGATCGCTTAATATTGGTCGCCAGCACATGAAAAACACCAGAGGTTTGCCTCAAGATAATGTTTTATTATAAGTTATTTTCTGATGTTCGCATATAAATATAATTATAGATAAATATAGAATAATATGAGGATATGTAAATATGAACATCACGACTTAGAGAAGACTATATCTGCTAAGATAGTACTCAGATTTGGATACCCTCAGTGTAGAGACCAGAGGAGTAATAAAGATTCCTCAAATGGAGATCAGAAAATACGGAAAACCTTACTCTTCACTATTAGTCTTCGTACTATACACAGTCTATCATTTCTTCATTGCTGAGGTTGCTTATACTAGACTCTGCTTGTTTCAGCATTTTTAGCCCATTGAGAGATACATTTTATGCGTAAACTGTTTATATAAGATATTGTTCGATACGTGTGTAAAAGATCAGTGATTTGATCACATGACTTAATGATTTCTATTACTTTGATGTTAATAAGAGAAATACCTTTTATCATAAGTATTTCTATAGTAATCCCCTACGTTAATTTGTATTTTTACTTGTATTTTTTATAGGTTATTTTGTTTTTTGTTTTATGTATAATTTTTACTGAGGGCCGTTATAATTTGCTTAGTGAGCCAAATTGTTTCTATATATTGGTTTGAGTGAGGCTCTCGATTATTGAGTGCACAGCTTAGGCGATTACTGCACACTTGATGTTGTTGTAAAAGAAAAAAGGATTTATCATAACTGACAGTGAGTAGAGGCCTCACGGTGGATACCCCGGGTACATTCGAGTATACACACTCATAGCGACTCGCTGGAACTCGTACTCCGGGTATCCATAACGTCACTCTCGGATCTACAACTCGCAATTTTACTCTTGCAACCTTGCGCTTCGCCCTAATGAACGGTACATATAACATGTTATGTTGCAGGAATAGCAAAATATTAGTCCCAACTGCCTCACGATGGTCAATTCCCATAACCAGTGCCACACGGAGAAATTGGCTAGTTATGAGGAAAAGAAGAATTTTAGGGGTCAGTCATGTACATTCTAAAAAAAAACTATTTCCATTTTAACTAAAAGAATGCCATATACAAGACACTATTCAAGTTCCTCGTGGTGTACGCTTCTTCTGAAAAAGAGATTTTATCTCATCTCTGTGTGCGGGGGTGT